>BMAU01006584.1:0-124271 GCA_019973935.1 Trichonephila clavipes
ACATATATATAATACAATTCCAAAAAGTTTTCGATAAACCTTTAAAACAAACAACCAAAAGGAACTCTACAATCTCAGCGAAGTCATACATAGAAGTAAACAAATGTATATTTATAAATGTTTACTCCAGAATTTTGAAAAAAAATTTACAAGTCAAAAGTTTATTTTTCAGTCTTCTAGAAAAATGCACTCATTTTAGTGTCAACTTTTGCTTGATTAAGGAAATTTTAACTAACATACATGACTTGCTTCTTGCAATAATTCTTCCGATCACTTGTTCGAAAGAATATATAATGAAACGATACAACCTGATTCTTATTTCCTGTAGCTGACATCTCCTACTAAAACCTCGAGAGATTGGGACCATCTGATGTTCGCTCCACCTTTCCTCTCCTGGCAATACTGTTGTTGACCACTTCTGCTTCTGGTCTTTCGACCTGCTAACCTTGCTTGCTCTTCGATGTAGGGGCTGTACTGATGGTCTCGGCTGCCTTTGGCTCGAACTAGTTCTCCTTGTTGTGTCCTCTTCTCATTGGTTGGTCGGGACTCCACTTTTGCTCCTCTTCTTGGTCTGAAGTTGTATCCACTGGTACTGTGGGCATCACTTTTTTCTCTCCTCTGCATCTCTTTCTGGAATATTGCAATTCGTTATTACTGGACAAAGTTAACTGTCTTTTTTCACCCTGATGTTTCTGTCCCTTCCTCTATTTTCTCTCTGGTCCTCCAGAATCCGAGTTCAGTGATCGCTTATACGCAAGAGTTTCCACGAGCTTGGTGCTGACATGATAAATGGTCCGCGCTTATCGGCCGTACCTGTGTGCCTCTCACCCTGATCCTTCTTTAAAAAAAACTTTTCCCTTTTTCCTCTAACTCACGCTTTACACCTGACCCCTTCTTCCTACCATACTGCGACTCATTTGATCTCGGTTCCACGCTTTCAAAATTACTCGATTTATAGCGTGAACTATTGCTATCCGAGAGAACTACCGGTTCTTATCTCCAACTCTTCACTTTTAATATGATGATATATTCTAACTTGATCGACATTGACCGTTAACCTTTTTCCCGATCTACAAATCACTAAATTATTTTGTTTTGCCTTTAACACTCTATAAGGACCTTCAAATTTTGATTTAAATCTAGCTATCACCTCTTCTTTGTTGCTGAACTTAAAGGATGCGTTTTTATCAAGACCCAAACATTCACCTTAATTTGCACATCGCGCCTGCGTCTATCATAATATTTCGCCCACTTTTCATGCTTAGCCTTTGTGTTTCGTCTAGTTTCATCAAACAATCGCTCAATATCCCCTACTGCAAACTCAGTTCCGTCCGATACCATCACTAATTTCTGAAATGGGGTAATTAACTTTCGACCTAAAAACTATTCTGCAGGGTTTTTCCCGTCGTTTCATTCACTGACGTACGAATAGCATAAGCAAACTCATGTAAGAACTGGTCAAATGTATCATGTTGATCATTCACATAATTTGCAATCATTTGCACACGATCGCTATTTACGCGTTCGGTTCTATTTGCCTGAGGTTTTCAACAACAACAGTCTTCACATGCCTTTTGCCAAATCTATCACTCAAATGTTCAAAAATATCGGCTATAAATTGGGAACCGTTATCACTTATTAACTTTACTGGAGCTCCCTAACGTGATACATAATTATCGAAGTACCCGCTATTACTCGTGCTGAGGCCTTTTTAAGGGGTATGAACTCAGCCCATTTGCTGAGATGATCCGTAATTACTAAAACATATCGGTTACGTCTTACACGCGGCGCAGGGTACGGACCTAACAAATCTAACGAAACTATCTCATTTGGATAATTTGAGATTATCGGAATTAAGCTACCAGCTGGTAACGCGTTTTTATAATTATTAACCTGGCACATGTGGCATGTAGAGATATATTGTTCAATAATTTTTTCATATACCGGAAGTAACAAACGTCCCTTAATTTATTGTAAGTCTTAAAGCGTCCTAAATGACCTGCTAAGATACTGCCGTTAAATTTTCTCATTATTTCATTTCTTAAAGACTTTGGAATGTATACTCGCATTTCATCTGTGACGGGATCCCACGTCTTTTCTTTAACATGTCCTTTGGGTTCTTTGGGGCCAGAATTATGGGCGACTCTTTTCCAACCAAATCCAAGAAGTGAAGCTTGAAAGAAAGAGGCAAATTAGAAAGCTTTTAAATGTCAGAAGTTAGAGTAAGCGAGATGGCAATTTGTGACGAATCTGTACGGAACCTTTCCACTAATCTTCTTAGGCGTCTTTCCGGGGAATATAAATGCGCGTTTATTTCCAATCAACTCCAAATGAAGTATGGGATATTTAAATTAGATAAGGTATTTAAGTCGAGGGTTGCGAGATAGCAAGGGAGATGATGGTAGGCTATTGAGCCAATAACGTTAAATGCAAAACTAGAATATTCAAAGAGATTAGATTCGTGAAGACGTCGTGCTGCTAGACGTACCAGAAAGCTGATAAAAGCCAGTGGTAAATATAATTCACGTACGCTTAAAGTAAGCGTCAGTTTGATCTACTCAGTTAAAGTTAATGACATTTAAGAATTTTCGAATACGTGTGTTTCTCGGATCTCCTGTTTTGGTAAACCTTACTTCAGTTGAGTTAGATTAGTAATTAATTGTATTCTTAGTAATTTAATTTAATATAAAAGCAAATTCCTTTAAAAGACGTAACATTATTGTATTATTTGTTATCAGAGATTTTTGAGGAAATTATAACAAAATAAATAATATTATTATTTAAAATGTCTCTTGGTGGTTCTTTGCCTCAAATTAATCTTGGTGTTCAAGGTGTGACCCAGGGGGGTCATCACAAATTAGAGGAATGAAAACATAATCCGTGTGTCAAACGTGAAGAAGTTTTGGAAAACGTTACGTAGCGACTAGCAGAAATTATACGTGATAGAGATACATTGAGTCAAAGTGCATACCATTGTACTCGAGTAATTACAAAGCTTCCTCTAAGATTGTTGTCATCGTTGCTTCAAGCTACAGTAAGGTAGGATTGACTATTTAATATTAGGATCTGTAATATTATTGGAATTGAGTTTAGGCGAGTCAGTTATTGATAGTGGTCCGGGATAGGTTAATTCTGTATTATATATATATGTTTTGTGTGTTTTGCCACCGTAGATTCTTTCACATATATTAGTATAATATAATTTGTTAAAAGAAAGTTAAATATCTCAATAAAGTCATATTATGATAACGTATGCTTCTTGTTCTTCTGATAATCCTACATCTCTAGCTCACGATGATAATCAAAGAGATGCTCTCCCGAAGGGGGAATATCACACACCTAGCGACCGCGCGTATTTCGCAAAAAATAACAAGCCCTCAATCATCTTAAAATCGCGAGACCAGTTCTCACATATTGTCGCATTAACCGAGGTATCTTCTGGGTTTTCCAGATATCTATAGATATGACCTAATTCCGGGTCTTTTCTTTGCTCGTCGATTAACTGTTCTCGTGACGAAAGTACCAAATCCCTGACTATTGCACAATTAACTTTTTCTCCTATTATACTTTCATCCGCGTTGCTCGATAAAACGTCAGCCACCGCATTTTGAGTTTCAATACGGTGTTCCCATTCTATATTAAATTCTGCTAATTTTAGAGCCCACCTAATCATCCTACTCGACAAATTTTTACCATGTGTTAAACGCGTCAATGCAGCGTGATCTGTGATAACTTTAATCGACAGTGAATCTAAATACATTCTGAATTTTTCCGAAATCAAACTACTGCTAAACACTCCCTTTCCGTTACAGTGTAATTTCTCTCCGCACTACTAAGCGTGCTAGAGGCAAATACCACTGGTCTCTGTTCCTGATTTAGAACCACGCCGATGCTCTTTGAACTTGCATCCGTAAACAACTCAAAAGGCTTTTTGAAATCCGGTAATTTTAAAACTGATGCTTTCATTATCACCGCCTTGCCTACTGCGTTTCTATTGACCAACAAAATTTCTTGAGTTTTCATTTAAGATTATAAACGGGCTCGCATAAATCAGCATAATCCTTAATAAACTTTAAGTACCCATGGGACATACCTAAAAATTTGGATACCTCTTTAGAATTCCTTGGGGGTTCCACCTCAACTATAGCTCGAACCTTTGTCTCGTTCGTTTTAATTCCTTCCTTACTAATAATCAAACCTAAATATTTCAATTCATCACAACCGAATTTGCATTTTTTTTGTTGAGCGTTAATTCTGCTTTTTGTAATAATCTAAAAACTTCCCTTAAATGTTCAACATGGTGAGTGAACGATGGAGACGATACGATTACATTATCCATATAAACACTCATAAACTTCCCTATCAACGGTTTCAGAATAATATCAATGGCCTTCTGAGGATTGGAAGCCACCCCTGATAAGATAAATGGTATACGCCGGAATGCGTAGGTGCCATTATTCGTAACAAACGCGGTCTTAACTATATCACTGAGGTTTACTGCAAGTTGAAAGTACCGGATTTGAGATCAAGAGACGATATAATTGTTGTAAGGGTAATGTTCATTATTAGATCATCTATTAACGGTAAAAGATAGCGTTGATACTTTGTAATAGAATTAAGTTTCCGATAGTGACAGCAAATCTATACGCTTCCGGATTATCCGGCGGTAACCCATTATTTTTCTACATAACACAACTGGTGACGCATACTGGGATTGAATCGGAATTATGGCTCCCTCTTTCAACGTTTTCTCTACATGATTTTTGTTTCACCCTGTCATAACGATACGGCCGATAAACAACTGGTGGCTTATCTCCCGTGTCAATTGCATGATACAAAACATGTGTGAGCCCCGGTTTATCTGAAAATAATCCTTTAAAACTATTAAATAAATACCGAAACTCCTGTTTCAATCTTTCTTCCAACCCTGTCTTAGAAAGATCGATTTCCAAGTTTTCTTCCTTAATCGTTTTAACCAATTTATCAATCGGCGAATCGGGAATCGCCAACGATTTTCGATCAAGGTCTAAAATAATCTTTGAGACACTTATGAAATCCACCCCGAGAATACATGGGTATTTTAAATCTACCAACACGTGAAACATCCAAGGCTTCTCAAACTCCTTAATTCGAACATTCACAATTCCACAGTTCCCACATTCTGACATTTAGCTCCCTGTGCCGTGATCACTTGAGCACGTGATTTTTAACTTGTTTACAAAAAAAAAAATATTTTCGGTATATCTCCTCTGATATAAATGATTTTTTCACGCCTGTGTCCCATAACGCTTTCGTAAAAGTATCATTTAACAAAATAGGAACATATGGTAGTTCCATTGGAGACATGCATATCACAGAAAATTTAATCGGTACCTCATTTGCCGACTGTGTCTGATCATTTTGATCATCTATAACCTTTAAAACATTTAATCGAACCCATTGCCTCCTATCGACTCGACTAAAATGCTCACTCAAACCTCTAATTCTGCGGTCTCCCCGACTAAAATCGTCATTTTGACCCTCCATTTCTCAATTGGAATCCTCTATCGTTAAATCTTCGATCATCCCTCTGAAATCTATTCTTGTTGTCGAACCACTGATTTCTTTGACAATCATTTTCGTGATTAACCCTATAATCATTTCTGCCGTTACTCGGTTTACGCAAAACTTCTGAATTCCTTCAATTTCTCCGACTATCATCCGCATTAGACATCCTACGCTCATTCTTACCCCGTCTTTCAACATTATCACTATTCCTCGAACCCCGCATTGTTTTGCATGAATATCTTTCCACAAACTTATACAACACCTCAAATTCACTGCTGGGCAATTGCTAAGGACGGATAACACTATCATCCATAGCAACCACAAAATGAAAGGAAGCAAAATGTGGAAAATTAGAATAAGTGCGGGATATTAGTAAGAAGTATGAGTATGCAAATTTTTTTCCCACGTCTGTTCATCACGTGATAGCGTTCATAGGAGCTTTAAAGGTTTTGACGCGTGTGGACAGTTGTTGTTTCAAGTCAAAGTTTTACAGGAAGGATTTAATAGACGAACTTAAAATTTTTGGCATGTCTTCCCGACATCACATAGATGATTTTATGCGTGGCCGAATTATTGGAAAGATCGAAGAAGGGCGAAAAATAACAGATGTTGCCAGGGAGTTTGACATCGCTCACAGCGTTGTTTCACGGCTGTGGAAGTCATTTAAAACTACTGGAATGTGTAGTAGACGGCACGGGGGAGGTCGTGTTAGAAGTACGATGCCTGCAGAAGACAGATATATCATCCTATCAGCAAAAAGAAACAGGCGCACCACAGCTCAGCAGGTGGCAAATCAGTTTCTTGCTGCCTCAGGAAAGCAGATCTCCCGAAAAACTGTTGCCAGACGTTTGAGGGGAGGAGGACTATACGCACGCAGACCTGTTGTGTGTGTCCCATTGACCAGACAGCACCATACTGCCCGTTTGCAATGGTGTCGTGAGCATCACAATTGGACTGAACAGGACTGGGCATGCGTACTCTTCTCAGATGAGAGTAGGTTCAGTCTGTCATCGGATTGTAGACGCCAACTGAGCTGGCGCGAGAGTGGTACTGCTTATCGTCCAGAAAATATCCAGGATAAGGACCGATATCCGACATGCAGTATCATGGTGTGGGTCGGCATCATGATCAATGGCCGCACGCGCCTACATGTGGTTGCGAATGGGACTATGACGGGCCAACGATACATTGATGAAGTTCTACTTCCTCATGTTCGTCTTTTCCGTGGTGCTGTCGGTGATAAATTTGATTTTATGGACGACAACGCAACATGTCATCGAACACTCGCTGTTCAGGATTGTCTAGACAGCGAGGGTATTCAATGTCTCGTATGACCAGCGCGTTCTCCAGATCTAAACCCCATTGAAAATGTGTGGGATGCTTTGGGGAGGCAAGTTGCTGGTCGAAACTATCCTCCGACACACAAGAACACCCTCATCTGTGCACTCACAGAGGAATGGGATAAATTGCCTCAACAGCTGCTGGATAATGTTGTGCAAAGTATGGTACGACGTGTGGAATGTTGCATCACACTCCACGTTGGACATATCCCGTACTGATACCTTTCTTTAAAGTGCCTGCTGACTTTTAGATGCATTGTTCCATTTCTCCGTACGCAGATCAAATGAACAATTTTTTTTCTTTCAGGTGTTTCACAGCTTTTGTACTTTCCAGAACAATAAATATTCTTTATTCTAATGTCTGAACAGTGTGGCAACTATATTTTATCCTACTAGGCCTCATGTCTGGCTTAATGTTATGCTACATAGCAATTTGTGATCCGTCCTTAGCAATTGTCCAGCAGCGTAGTTGAACCCTGTTTTGCTGATTTCGAACCTCAACATAATCTTGGACTTGTGGTTCGAGTCTTACGAAAATATGGTCCACTAAAGCTTCCTCGGACATCCCCAGTTCTAGTTGTTTGTGTAGCTGCAACAGATCATAAATAAAATCTGTTGGCTCCTGATACCTTCTCTGTTGGGACGAATAAAATCTAATTTCCAAATCCTTCATATTAAGGATGGCAGGGAATACTTTTGACAAAGCCATCTTTAATTGCGCAAAGTCCGTGGCTGTATTCTGCACTAACGCTGATTCGAATATCTGATACCAATCTTGGGCCCTCCCCACGAGATGATCTTTCAAATAAACACATCACAAATCACTGGGTATCTCAATTAATCGTATTTGATTGTCAATACCCTCTAAAAACTCGGTAACGTTTTCGGACCCAGAAAAGTACACTTCTGGCAAAACACTAAACCCGTTCATGCCTCTTACCTCGAGGTTATATAAATTAAATTTCGTTGGGCGCCATTGTAAGGTTGCCCCCCATGAGTGCCCTTCTCCTAGAATATCAGCGTGAGCTAGAGGTGTAGGAATAAATGAAGAACCAGAAGCTGCCATAATCTTAATATTATTTTATTACTTAAACCAATAACAGATTAGATAATAATGTGATATAAGAGAAAATCTACTTTGGCTAAACACACAATATATAATACCAAAATAACGTAACCCGAACCACTATCAATAACTAACTCGTATAAGCTCAAATTCAATGTAAACACAGATCAGAATATTAAAATGATAACTCCTACCTTAATGTCCAATGAAGCAGCAATCTATCTGATTCTGGCTGCAGTTGCGGTTCAATGGCGTGCAATTGTATGCACCTTGACTAAAGGCTCTCTGTCACGGGTAACTTCTCTTGACTGTCACTTAACTTCTCGAAATACTCTGCACACTTGCAACACGGACTATCATAACACTCCCCAAATGCCACTACGATTACTCTAAACTTATGTCATTTAAAATATTCCTAATTTGCATCTTTCATTCCCGTTTTACTTCTCGGGTTGGCTGGAAATTAATTGCCATTTATTCTGGCCCCAAAGGACCCAAAAGGACATGGTAATGAAATAACACGTGAGCCCGTCACAAGTCTGAAGCTGAACTCGTAATTTTTAGTCCCCAAGCAAGCTTGGTACTCATTTATCGACCCTATGAAGGAATGAAAAGCTGAGTTGACCTTGCCCAGCATAAGGATAGAGCCCTGGACCTGTGGTATTGAAGCACCACTCGGCCACTGAGCTTCACTAGTATAAATAATTTCTGAGAAAAATTAACGTAAATTCTCCTGAAACGAACATTCTTTTTATTATTAAAAAAATATATGTTTTTACTTTTGCCTCTCCTTTATATATGTTAGTTTTTATATAACTATTACTGGTTTTTCTTACATCCTATAATTAACACACTATCCTCATGAAGGTGCAATGTAATTAAAACTTTATTAATCTATCAACTCCTATCTTATTTACATTTCAACAAATATTTATAATGTGGGGAAATTACCTTTATAATTTAGAACTATCTCAGACTCTTTTTTGAAAATTATTATCTTTTTGAAAATTATTATCTTAATTTATTTCTTAGTAACATTGTAATACCCTCCTCCCTGTTCAGACCAGCCATGATGTGTAACTCAAGCTTTTTCACAATGTTATTCAGCTATAGAGAAAAAATTTTGTATGGTGATGAATAAATCCATTTTTTCATATGGGGAAATTGTGCGAGACCTGGATAATGCAAATACTCTGGCATCTGGGGGTACCATCTTTTCATTTACACGACCTAGATTTGTGGGAGGTAAGAATTGATCACCCAAATTAGCCAAAATAAATCCAATTTATTGTTATCCAAATATATTAAACAAAGCAAGTCCTACTATAGGAAGGCAATTAGGTGTGATATAGTGTATCCCTAAGTTCTATGTAAATAAACGCCTGGAATCCTTACCACTTATCTATAAGCAAAGTTATATATATAATCCTCTGAATCTTAATCTTCCTTAATTCTTTAACTCTTCAAAGCCCGCGTTTTATAATTACGCTCTAAGTTTAATTTCTTACCATCAGCTCATGGCGTTCAGCAACTCAGCTTCCTTTCTCCTTCTCTCTACTCGCGAATACTAAAACTCCCACTATATATCTACTAACTAATCTGCATATCATGGTTTCTTCTTGAGAAGATTGGCTGTAAAATAACTCAATTCTGGTCCCAAAGATTCCTCAAGAGGATTAGTATCAAAACGCGATAAAGCCCGTCACAACATTTGCTGCGTGTGTGAGTGCTTATCAACGTCATACTTTTAAGCAATACGAGGGCTATTAGCAACATCGTAATTTTGGACCTCGGTCAAGTAATGAGGACGACACCTGAGCTGCCACCCCCTTCCGCAAACTACCATGCCAATGAAAAGGCTAATCCTCGACAAATTTTACAGTGTGCATCAATCCCTTTTCATGGCAGTTCTTCAGTGGCACTAGCGCTCGAACTCATAACTCTCTGTCCAAGCATTCGTGACTAGAATACGATGGTCACCTAGAATTCGCTGTATCTGTTTTATTTAGTGTGGAGAACTAGCAAATGAAAACCTTTTTGGTACAGAATCAGGTTTGAAATGAAACAAACTGACAGTGGCGTAACGGAGAACATTTGGGCCCCCCTGCAAAGTCAGGTTTTGGGCCCCCACGTTGAATTTTACAAAGGGGCACTTGCGTCAGTCAGGCTTTGGGCCCCTTAGAACCCTGAGGCCCCCGTGGTGCGGGGATTGCGGGGGTGTACGTTACGCCACTGCAAGCTGAAAATGCTGAGCAGCATAATTCTTCTATTAAGGTATCCGACTACGTTTGAAACCGTGATTGTAAAAAAGAGTATAAATGGATAATTTTCGTTATATTTAATATCACTTAGATTAGAATACATGTATAAAATTGTTTTAAGGACATTATGACAAAAAATTATTTAAAAACAATATTTTGGCAAAAAATTAACTTAGAATACTCTTTTTTCAAAACGTCCTCCTTTTATAAAAATGCTTCTATAATAATAATATTTTGTTTATATAAAGTAAAGACTTCTCTCTAGAGAGTCTGAACAAGGATTTTTGAAAATTTCACATCATTATTTTCAGAGTTACTACCAATTGAAATAAGTAATACTATTCTTAAAACAATCTTTTATACGTTTTCTAATCTAAGTGACACTAAATATCACAAATATTATCCATTAATACGCTTTTGCAAAATCACGGTTCCGAACGTAGTCGGATACCTTAAACATTGAAACATTTTCGAGTTTCTCTGTACAAAAACGCTAGATTTTAATTCTAATCCAGATATTGTTGTTTACTTGGTGAAATAATCACAAACTCTATATTTTTTGAATGGGGAACTAGCATCTTGGTGACGCAATGGCAACGGTTATCTTTCTGCAAGAGAACAAAATATTCGTAGACAGTATCTTTTTTGGAAATGGTAACTAGACAAGCTAGCCTAATCATGCGATCTTTCATCGAAATTATTTCACTAAGAAGGCTGGTGAAATCACGTGGTTATAAAATGACATCCGAGTCATCATGGAATGCAAAGAGGTATTACATCTGAGAAAATTCAATACAATTAACGAGTATTAATGGTTCGAATATACAGTCCTTTGAATCTACACTGGTGCTCAAAAGTTAAATGTAATTTAGGAACTATAGAAGAGTTAATTTCACATGAAACAAAATTTCCTGAAATTGGGCATACAGGATCTAGTAATGTGTTAACCAATGATTGTGTACATGCTCATTTTTAGTCAATAAAGAAGTAGGTCAACACTAAGTAGTGGAGCTATTAGGAATGTTGCAAGTAAAGTGAAGTAAATACATGGGCATTTGAGTTTCTGATTGTAGTGGAATCATAGAGATATATATTTCAATTGCTTTAAAGGTATTGATTATATATATGAAAAAAGACAAATCGACCTGTTTTTAAAAGACCGAATCACTGAAATGATAGAAAGTGGACAATCACACACAGACAAAAGTCTATAATTTCAAAATATTATACAGCGTGTAGTTGCCAAACTGTCCAACCAGCAATAATCTACTGAAAACATTCATAGACAAAATGTAAGAAGCCTACCGTAGGTAACAACAACCAAACAAGACCGGTTTATGTGCCCATCTAAGTCTTGTAAGCAGATGATGCGTTCCAAACAGCTATCTTCATCCGAAGTTAGCGTCTGCAACCACTAAAACACTTATTTCGAAACAGACAGTTTACAGAAAATTCAGAGAGTGACTTATATCCAGGGGCGTAGCTACCGCCGTATCAATAATACGGGCACCCCCTCTCCCCGCCTCAATCTACAGGGGCTTCAACATGTGAAACTACAGTTCCACTAACAAGACTCTCATACCTAAAAAAAGAGCCCGTAAGGACTTCTGATACAGAGCCCTCTCAGAACCAGCTACGCTAGTGCTAATAGCCCAAACGTCCAGGTGAGCCATATTATTTCTTGAGCAGAAAAGAGACTCTGTTTTACGATCGAATTGACAACATTGGAAATGGACACATAATTAACGAAGTGACGTGATCTTCCCCGAAGAATCACGAGTTAGTTTATAAAGTTAACCTCATTGCAGCATAATCTGGACAGAACGTAGAACATGTTACCACCCTCATGATATAACAAAAAGAGACAATTATCGTTGGTGGCGTTTTGGTGTAGGAGGATCAAATGTTTTCTGGATACAAGAACTTTAAGATTTTTGAAGGAAATTCTTTCAATGGATCAATTATTGAGAAGCAGTTTTGGAATCTCGTGATCGTCTTTTCTGAGATTCTATGGATTATGGTTCTCAATGACATAAATATATTTAAACGAGATAAAGGCCAGAACGAACGAGGCCAGCCAAATCTCCAAACTTAAATCACGAGTTCGTGATCCAGACCACTTTGAATTGGCTACAACGATTCACATTAAATGAAAACATTACAATCAATACAATTTGTTAAAGAAAATCCCAAGTTATATCACGCATGTTTTCTTATCAATACTACGATTCACAATCAAATCATAAATTTTAAACTGTTTTGTTATTTAAGCCAGAAGCGGTCGCGTGGGGCACAGAGTCACCCCAGGCTCATGAAAACTGTAACTCTGAAAAAACTGTTTATTTGTTACCAATAACCTTGTCAGCACCCTGCTGTAGGGTAGTCTCCATGGGAACTAAAATGTATTTGTCTCATATCTCCCCCTTTTTTGGGGAGAGGAAAAAGTTTTTTTACAATCTTAAGATACTTGGGGTGACTGAGTTACTCGCGGGACCATTTTTGTTCCAAAATAATTTCTATGAACAGACGAAATTTTCCCCCTGTTAACAACTTAGGGGATTTGATTGTTGTACTGAACGACTTATTATGGTTTATAAAAGTAAATTAACAGAATAAAAATAAAGAAATGGACATCTGTGTGATCTCTATTAGATGAAGTTGAAACTGATAACAGTATGGGAAGAACCTGAGGAAATAATTGATATTAATCATGATATCGAAAGCAAATTTGAGAAAAGCGATGAATACACATGAAACGTTTGAGTTGAAAGGAAATATTCAAAATACTACCTAAAGAACTTTATTAAGAAAAATATGTGGCCAGAAGTGTACCCCAAGACAAACTTCACCCTGTCAAAAGAGGGAAGCGAGAAAAAGTTCTGCATGCTATTTGTCGATCATCAAAGTACTATAAAACTGCAATAACTTGGACAAAATATGCCAGTTTTTTGCCTGAAACATCACTCCTGTAATGTTAGCGAAAAGTGTCTCTGATTTGTATCGTTTATTAAAGCAAAGCACATTTGAAATTTCTTGGTTCAGTTTGATTGAATTTTTTCTCGAATTATCACAGAAAAATGTAATTCCTTAAAAGTAGGTATTCTCTTAATTAAATCATTCTCTGGAATTACGATTTTTATCGAGTACAATGAAAATAATTATAAAAATAAGAGATTGGAGTGACTCAATCACCCCGGAAGACCACTAACGGTACTATTGTGTGTGTGTGAGTGCGCTTCTCCTTCCGGGTTAATTTAGTTTTAGGAAAGAAAGAGGGAGAAAAATATTTCACATTGGATGCTTTTTATAAACATCAATTGCAGTTATTCTGGTGTGGTCTTACCCTAAATACATTGGTACACAACTATTTAAAATTCAATCACTTAATTATTGTCTTAGGTGAATAAGAATCAAACAATATACTTATTTTTATTAACTGTGTAAATAACAACCATTCTTTCTTAATACAGAATAGCCTCCCGAACTCTATTTCGATAATACGGAATAAAACTGCAAGGCAATCTTGCTTACAAATTGATATTTCTAAATAAAATTCTATTTTTCACAATACAATATCTTTTTCTACAAACAATATTCCAATTTATGAATTACTAAAAATGATATCGTGAAAATAGAAATATTTTGTCACTATTTCGCTAACTGAAAACATTTCATTCTTGGATGCAAAAAAATGATGATTAATCTATTTAAAATAGAAATATACTGAAAATAATATTGCAATCAAAACAAAAGTTACAAAAAAGAATATTTTTAATTTATTATCAAAAATAAATTCTTTATATTGAGAGTTAAAACTAAAAAAATTATATCAGATGTTTTTAAAAGAAAAAGAATCACGAATGACACAAATCGTTCATCGTTTTAAAAAAATCGTTTGCCTCAAAATTTTTCGTTTTTCTGAAAGATTGTTTAATTAATACATTCCCATTAATTATCATTTCTCTTTTTGATTTAAACTATTCTTTTTACTCATGTCTTTGAATCAAAATTTCGCAGCAGAATGTAAACATAGTGCTCTACGAATTAAAAAACAAAGAAAACATTGGTGTTTTTTCTATGAAGCAAATGAAACAGTATATTAACTTGATTTTCATTGTCTTATCGTCATTTCAAAGATTATTAATAACATCAGATTTGACAGTTAACACAGTGATACAATTTTTCGAGAATGTAAAGTTGATAAATGGCTTTTCAATGACTTAGGAAGACACGAATAAATAAAAAAAAGGTTAAAATTAGTTAAGAAGTAGTTTAGAAAAGAATATAAAATAGTTCCCCCATAGAATAAAATTCATATAATTTGTTCTTATCGTCTGAAATCTTTGGGTTACGTAATAAAAATTATTTAAAATTTCATATTCTCATTTACAAAATAATATTTATTTTTCTCTCGTATGAATATATTTTTAGGATTGAAAAAACTATCTTTTTTAGAAATTTTTTCACATTAAGTCACTCAAACCATGGTACAAATTTACGATATTTATAATCAAATACCCTTGTTTTCTTTCTAAGAATTAGACAAGAGTTCGGCACGTAGGGTGCTGCACAGTAGAAAATATTTGAAATAGTTTTTTTCCCGAGGCACCGCATGCGGAATTCGGAGATCGGTATGAAGAATACAGATTCAGAGTTTTATTTTATATTAAGTATGCATTATTTAAAGTTATTAACATAACAATAAGCATAAAATGTAACTATTCCTTCAATATAAATTAAAATTAAAATTGTACATATATTTTGTATTATTTATCTGTTAATCTGAATCATTAAAATAAATAAACAACATACACAAAATGTAAGCATTCCTTTAATATAGTTGAATATTTCAATTTTTATATGCTGATAATTTTTAAGTTATGATAATATATATTTTAAACATTTTGCTCTTTTTTTAAACCTTATTCCTTTATATATTATACGTAATAGAATCGAATTATTTAATTCTAACTTTAAAGAATTATATCTATTTGAAAACTGTTTATATTTTCAGACTTCGAGATAAAATTAACACCCCTGAGACCCTTAAAAATCTTCCCTGAACGGAATGTTCAGTTATAAATTATTAAATACAGTGGTAAAGCTCAAATTAATTATGGAATAATGCAAGGATTAAGGGAAAAAATTATCATTATCATTAAGTAAACTCCATTGCTACAAATGTCACGCAATGTCAAATTATATATTTAAACAATAGAGCCATCTTACTTGTTTATTTCAATCAAAAGCATATTTACTAATGTTCATTCCATGTCTCCATTTTATTTCGAAGTGTATATTAAATACTAACCATTATAAAAATTACTATCCACATGTTCCAAATTATTAAAAATGTACATTTTTTAGGAAATCATAAAAACTGATATGCTTGATTTAGTAAATATCACAGATATTTTGTAAACTCTAGATTCATATCGGATAATATCACATAAATTAAATATGGGATGTTGTTAAAAGCAATGGTAATTTTCAATAAATTTCCGTGTATTATAGTTTTGAACCACACGATATATTGAAAGGCAATACAAGTAATTTTATGAGATATTATTATTTGGTGAGACACATTGATACAAAATGTAAAATACAGTAGATATCGTATTAACTTATTTGATTTTATAAGTTACTTTGCATTGTAAAGCAACATGACGACTATTGGCGACTGACCTCGTAAATTTGAATTGCATTAAAGTGTAGGATACGATACCTGAGCTGGAACGCAGTTTTCCAAATTTCCTCACCAAGCTAACGAAAGAACTTTGAACCTTAACAGATTTAACGTATGTCAGTTTGTGACGGGGCATTATCGGATTTTCTTACTAATCCTCTTGAGGAATCTTTGGGGCCAGAATGGCATTATTTCAATCCAATCCTCTCAAGAAGAAACCGCGATATGCAGATTAGTTAATAGATATATAATGGAGCTTTAGCCTTCACGTGCAGGTAAAATGGAAGTAGAATAGAAGTAGAATGGTAGAAGGAGCGACAGAAAGCTGAGAGGCTGATCACCGTGAGATATTGGTAATATATTAATTATAGAAGTGTGACGGGCTCACGCGTCTTTTCTTTAACATGTCCTTTGGGTTCTTTGGGGACAGAATTAATGGCAACTCTTTTCCAACCAAATGCAAGAAGTGAAGTGTGAAAGAAAGATGCAAATTAGGAAGCTTTTAAATATCAGAAGTTAGAGTAAGCGCGATATGGCAATTAGAGGAATGTAAACATAATCCGGGGTTCAAGCGTGAAGAAGTTTTGGAAAACGTTACATGGTGACTAGCATAAATTATACGTGATAGAGATACATTGAGTCAAGGTGCATACCATTGCACTCGAGCATTTACACGCCTCCATCTAAGATTGTGGTGATCGTTTCTTCAGACTACAGTAAGGTAGGATTGACTATTTAATATTAGGATCAGTGATAGTATTGTAATTGAGTTTAGGCGAGTCAGTAATTGATAGTGTCCGAGTTAGGTTAATTCGGTATTATATATATATTGTGTGTTTTGTCACCTTAGATTCTCTCACATATATTATTAGATATAATCTAAATTGTTAAAGGATTAAGTTATAAATCTTAATAAAGATATATTTAGATTATGTATGCTTCTAGTTCTTCCGTTAATCCTACACCTCTAGCTCACGTTGATACTCAAAGAGATGTTCACCCGAGGGGGGGGAATATCACAGAAGTGTAATTATAGAACGTACATTAGTGTGTTAAGGAATCTAAGGCAGATAAAAATTCTTAGGATAGTTTTTGATAAAGATAGGGATTAGAATTCCAGGCGCTCTATTTACTTAGAATTTGGAATTACGTTGTATCACTCCTGATTACATTCCTTTAAGTAAGACTTGTGTTGTGTTGATCAATATATTTAGACAATAATAAATTAGACTTATTACGACGAATTTGGGTGATTAATCATTTCTTCCTACAAATCTAGGTCACGTAGATGAAGAGATGGTTCCCCCGGGCTGCGGGGTATCACAAGTTCCCATACATGACGGATCTTCAGTGGCACTAGATCTTGAATCCGTAACTCAACAATACCAGTCACGCGCATGACCACTCGGCTACTGCGGCCACTGTGACGTTTGAGAAAATTAATGGCAGCGTAAGAGTTAGGAAATTAAATAATTGGTGTTTTCGTCACAGCTATTATTTACAGCATATACATTTACATTGAAGTTATTCATTATATATTGATTATTTCATTAGAGTTCAGAATATGTTATTTGTGAGGGAGGAGACAACACAACCATTCTCTTCGGTGTTTTCAACAAAATATCCCTTCACTCCATGGTCTTGGGTTGGAGGTGATTTTTTTTGGCACCTTGACTTACACTCGGAGATTCCGGTAACAGGTGTCCAGCAGTTGGGTTTTCTCATGGTCATAGGTTGCCGGGGCGATGTCAAACGGCAACCCCCGCAATATTTAGGTGTGCACGTGTGCATAGAAACGGTGTTATACAATCCACAAATAGAAGCCGATTTTCCAGCTGTGTGACGCAAAACGTCGCACCACCCGTTTTATTTGATATCAATTCACCTTGGATTTTGGTTTCACCGGCGTGCCTGAAAAAAAAAGGAATCTAAAAGAATTTTTAAAGTTCTGCCACAAGGGATAATCGAACAAAGAATTTATGAATATTGTTACTATAGAACATATACTTAATCCTATTTATGTTGTACATTATCGTACAAACTAAAACCCTATTGAACAGAGTAAAAAGATTGTGTGTGTGTGTTCCATAGGTATTATTGCTTGTTTGTATGATCAATGTTTATAATGAGTATGAACAGTTTTTCATCACCATAATGATTATAAAACGGAAATCAATTATTGTATTAATTTAATAGACATCATAAACTCAAAAATAAATCTAATTCTATTTTATGCACAGCAGTGTAGTTAATATATATGTGTCGTAAAACAAGTGTGCTCTCTTTTTCGATTTCTTTTCAACTTATTTTATGAAATGATTGCATGCCATTCACTTTAATTAGTTAAAGAGCTATTTAACCGGTAAAAACAGGGGCATCACAAGAAATAAATATTTATCTATTAAAGTATAGAGTAATTTAGCTCTAATATAGAAGAACAGCAGATTATATAAATTTTTAATAAATATATTCAGTTGCTTTCCACGGCAGGAAATTCAATTACTCAAAAACTTTAGCAGCACTTTATAAGAATGAAGAATCGATAATAGACAGAGCACTTATTGATATTAGCCATTTCATTACTGGAGAATTAGAATGAGTGATGGTTGGTTGGTAAGTGTCTTGTCATGGACAATAATTAAATAGGACCAAAGGCCCTATAGACAGCATTGGCAATCTGGATGCAGTTATCTTGGTATAAATCTTCACAGGGGCTGTTGCTAATGTTCTGTAATTTTCTCAGAATGGAAAGACAAGAGAAAGATGTTCTGTGTTAAGCTTCGTGTCGTAACAGTGTTCTCGTCCCATTCTTCTGAATTTGCATGCCCCTAAAGTATCCTATTTTAAGCCTTGTTAATGTGATTTCCAGGCTTCTATTTGTATTAATTTCAGGAATTTGGTGCTTCTCAGCTTGATTTTGCTACTGAACTTATCGCTTAGGGTGACGAGCATCGCAAATTTGGCGTTACTGTTAAGTTGCCTTGCTTCCTTAACCAAGATATCGGTCACCTTCTTTTCCTCAATACGAACATGCACTGTTTTTTTTTTTTCATACTGAGAAACTGACGAATTTTATAGTGTATGTTAGTAATTAGCCCTGAGTAGCATTAATGAGTGGCATGGAGTGCAGCTTTACAGTCACTGAAGATTATAAGTTCTTTAGTGCTTTCTTTTTTACAGGGGTTTATGTACTCATTTAGGGCTGTTTGTAAAAACTGAAAAAGAAAACTGAATTGCAATGCCTCATACTGGAGAATGCCGTGTATATCGCCTGCCTAAAAGAAACTAGGCATAATAGCTTGACAACTCTCGTATTGTTGTTTCACACTGTTCACCAGGGTCCTTATCATCCCCTTTGGCAACCACATCCACTCTTGCACCAAGGTACTCTTGAGCTCATCTATAGTCGTTCGAGCTGGTCTTCGAGCTGCAATTGAGTGTCCAAGGACATCCCATACGTTTTCGATGGTATTAAGATCAGGGATCTTCTCAGGCCACTCCAATCGTTGAATATCCTACAATTCGAGGTATTCGTTCACCAACTGAGTCCTATTTGGGTGCTCTTTATCAACTATAAAGATAAAATTTGGTCCATATGCTTCGTGGTAAGTCTGACATAGGGTGCAAGGAACTCATCCCTGAACCTCTGACCTGTCAGAGTACCTCGATCGAACACATTAAGGTCGATATACCCGTCTGACATGATGCCTACCCAGACCATCAGACCACCTTGGCCATAGTGGTCCTTTTCGGAAATGTTAGAGGACCAATATAGACTTCTGGATTCTCTCCAGGTGAGAACGAGAACACGTCTAGAGTAACTGTTCAGACGGAATCACAATTTATGAGTGCAGAAACCCCATTCTCAATCATATTCTGTCCAGGACAGGTGTTCTCAGCACCATGCTAGACATGTGCATGCTTTTGTGGCTCACAGTCAAAGGGATGCAGACTACAGGGCGCTTGGCATACAGGTCATCTACATTAAGTCCCTGAGTGACTGTGATCCATTATACATATTGTGAGACAGTTGTGTCGCTGTTAATGAACCTAACATATTTTGCTAGAGGTCTCAATAACGATCTTGAGCAGGCGTTGTTGCCCTTTTGAGGCCTCGACCAGGTCGGCAAACCCCTCTTATTGTTCTGTGAACGGTTCTCTCTCAGTGGACATCACATTTCTCGAAACCCCGAGGTTCCTACAGCTGGTAGCTATGATTGGTCCGCCTCGAGTCTTCCAACAATCCACCATCTTGTGGCATAGTCTAGACCAGGGGTGGCGAACCTTTATGAATCAACCTGCCATTTTTTCTAAAGAAATGTTCAATGAGATATAGACGGGCCGTCAAATAATTTTAACTTGTAATTATTGAAAAAATAAAACTAATTACTAACAATTCAAAACTTTTTATTCACTTCGAAAAAATACATTTTGCACTGTATAGTAGTAAATGTTTTAGTTATACGTGTAATATTCAAATTAAAGTAACATTAGGTTGACTTCTGTTGCTGCAGGCAGATGAGATGGCAAGTAACTTATAATAGAATTGAAAGATGTTACTTTTAGTAGAATGCATGCGGAATTGGAGTCATCTGTGAAACGGTTTCTAAACGAGTCTTTAAGAATGACTTACAGGTAGGTTTTTTGCAATACCGGTATACCGGGATACCGAATACCGGTATTTTTAGCCATTTGTACAATTTTGTGATACCGGTATTCACAAGTTTAAATACCGTTTTTTCGGTATTTACTAGAAAAATATATACTAACTGAAGGTAAAACATAATATATGTTAATATTAGATACTAAAACAAGTTGTATCAGTTTGCTCCTAATGATGGAACGATTTTTGGAACTGAAAAATCCAATCCAAAAAGCATCGATTAAATTAATCCTGCAAACTAATTTTTCCGATGGTGAATTCGACTTAATATTCCGAACTGTTTCAGCTCTACTTCCAATAAAACTGGCTGTTGAGGCATTATGTAGAAGAGATTCTAATTTATTAACAACTAATGTAACAGTAAATTTTATGTTGCAGTCATTGAAAGAACAGCACACATCACTATCTGAAGAATTATATATTACATTGAAAAATCGCATAGAAAAGAGGCATACCGAAATAGAAAATGCCTTATGGTACTTACATTATTATAATGATTTTAAAAATGAAAGAGAAAAAGAAAAGAGACTAAGCAATTCAAATATGATCAAGTTTAGAGTAAATTTTATTAAAATTTTTCACCCACAGACGTATCCACCTTCAGAAGGAATCGGTACAGTTGTTAAAGATGATGAAACAACTACAGTCGATAGTAATCTCTTGATCAAAAATTAGAATTAGCAATAACTAAAAAAATTTCAACAAACCAAAATACAATACAGAAATCAGCTATATCTAAAACCACCCGACGAGAAATCGATGTATTTATAGATGAGGGATTTAGAGATAAATACTAGCGTAGAGCCGAAAGAGCATTTCAACAGCTCGTAATTGGTGCACAAATTACGTTCCAGGCTTAATGAAAATACAATTGATGCATTTATGTTTTGTAAGATCACATTTCAAAAATTTGTAAGAGTACCACATACCGAAAAGTGATATTTGCACTTTTTTTTGTGATTTAAACAAATAAGATGTTCTTTTACTTTTTGTGATTATTTATATATACTGTTTTAATTTCTAAGTTATTTTTTGTAATACACACTTACATTCTCTAATAAAACTGGCAAATATAAAACAAAGGAATACCTGTGTTTTCTTTCTTTTTCTAAAATTTCCACTACCGGTATTAAAACCGGAATCCCGGTATTACAACCGGTATCCCGGTATATTAAGATCTAAAAAATACCGAAAACTGGTATTGAACTTTTGGTACGGTATTGCAATCTCTACTCGCAGGCATGTGTAAATGAAAATGCGGTTATAACAGCATGAGTCAGCTTCTTCAAACAGTTAAATGTAACTGGTATTGAATTCCATGTTTCCAAACACTTTCATTACTTGCATTTTTACAATATATCAATTCCAACTTTTCCTTATTTCAATAAATTTTTGAATCTTATTGAACTACACTGAAAATTAATCAGTTAATCAAATTTTTTAATTTCCAACCAGTCTAACTGGGACAAGTTTAGTTTATCGAATGAAGTCACATCAGGATATATAATAAAGTTCAGCATTTGTGAACTGAGTACATCTCGCTGAAAATTCCCTGATTAAAGAATTACACGGAAATAAATTTTTCTATAATTTTTACTTTGTCTGGTTTTCATGTATATTTATTTCTTTGATATTTTTTTCCAAGTTTTGGAAGTAGTTGTAGCTTCTTATAATAATATGGTTTCTGAAAACATACAGTTTATAGCGTCAAAAACATGAATGAGCTTCCTTTATGAGGATTACTTCATTGTGAACTTTGTTATTTTGGACTAAAATGCAAACCATTTTGATCGGGGGAGTTCCCAGAGTATTGTGTAGCGTGCCATCGATGACGACTGCCATAGAGGATTGGGCTAAGCCACGATGTTTCAAAACGGTCTTACGCTACAAGCTTCTACGAGTAAAGTGAGGTACTTCTACACAAATGCGATCACAGTGCCACTGCCTTACCATGTCACAGGCCACTGAGTCATTTGATTCCTTATTTGCGTACAGGCATTAATTATTTTGTTCTTTTTTTAAAAGAAGACGTTCCTTCCTTTAATTGTTTTCACCAATGTATATATCCTTGGTATTTTTAGCTTGATACTTATCATCGGTAACTTAATTTTAGTATATTTAATATTAATATTCTAATGTTGTGATTATTAACGTTAGTATTAATGAAAGCTTATTCTTATTCTAATATCTTCTCTTTGAAGCACAGTTGTATAGGCAAATTATAAGCGAAGATTAACTGGCCTGTAAACCATGTTTAACCTTCCAATCTCAGTTCCTAAGGCGAAGAGTTTGCTTTTGTACTAGTGAGGATATCTTATTGTTTACCTTTACTTTATTGTTATATATATATATATATATATATATATATATATATATATATATATATATATATATATATATTGTTTTGTTTTTTCGATGCATAAATATATATATATATATGCATCGAAAAAACAAAAAAATTCCTTCACCGTTTGCAAAATTTCTGAAGAGCTATATAATAATTCTTTCTAGAATGTAATTTTTAGATTTATTTATGCTCATTTAGCGTGCATAAAAGCTCAAATTATACTAAATGTATAAAAGACAAAATGAGTAATTGATGACGATTCAAAAACCTTAATAGGCTTATTTAATCGAAATTTAACACGCGATCTTTTCAAATGAGATTTTACAAAAGTTCTTGAATAATAAACTTGTTATTTTTTAATAAAGAACGAGATAATATATATAATTATTTATACAAAAACAAATCGGTCTTTAGATACAACAATCATTCTGAAATCAGAAGAACGATTGAAAAATACTTAAAAGTTATATGTTAACATTAATTCAATGAGTAACAAAAGGAACAGTGATTTAAATTCCAAAATTTACATTCGAAGCATTCGAATTCCGACTTTTGTTGAAACGTTCAGTTAGATACATAAAACAAATGAGGGTTCGCAGGAAAAGATATGGTAGTTTTTAGTTCTAAATTGCTCTCTCTCTCTTTCATTTTTTTCTAAACAATTTATTTATTTTCTAAAGGCAGGATGAGGGTATCGTAGGAACAATGGCCAATACATATTCGAACATAAGCCTAAAACTCGTGATAGAATAAGTTGCGTTTAGCGGACAATAATTGTTATTGCAATTGCTCGAAAGTTGCGGAATAATACATGAAGTATTGAGCTATCTCTCTTGTATAACTAATGAAACTGAGTAGCAGATGCTTTAACGTTCTTTTTTTGTTGTTGTTATTCGAACGATCTGTAATATATTCCTTACATGTTTCCCCATCTCCTACTCCATCTGCTTGCAATGCATTTCTTCAAAGCAAAATTAAGTCTCGGATGGTAGACAGGGAATTTTTTTTATTACATAAACGCTTGGGTACAATGCATCACTTAGTGTCTTAAGGTATCTGAATACGTTCGGATCGTGATTTTAAAAAAACGCATAAAAGGATAATTTTCATGATATTTAGTGTCACTTAGATTCGAATACAGGCATAAAATTGTTTTAAGGGCACTTTGACAAAAAAAATTTATTTAAATATAATATTTTGGCAAAAAATTAACTTAGAATAACTTTTTTTTTCAAAATGTTCTCCTTTTGTGAAAAATACTTGTATTATAATAATATGTTGCCTGTATATAGCTCAGATCTCTGTTCAAAGGCTCAACTAGAATTTTTTAAATATATAACTTAGAAGTAAGTTCATCCATGTTTTACAACAGAGGGGAGAAATGTTGAGAAAAAAAACGCCGATAATTATTTCAAATGGTTGTGACTCTGAAAATAATGTGAATTTTTCAAACATCATAGTTGAGCCTCTGAACAGAGGTCTGAGCTATATACAGGCAAAATATTATTCTAATAGAAGCATTTTTCACAAAAAGAGACCATTTTGAAAAAAGATTATTCTAAGTTAATTTTTTGTCAAACATTGTATTTAAAAATTTTTTTTTTATCAAAATGTCCTTAAAACAATTTTATGCATATATTCTAATTTAAGTGACACTAAATATCATGAAAATTATCCATTTATGCGCTTTTGAAAATGAAGGTTCCGAACGTAGTCGGATACCTTAAATAACTCCACAATTTTTTAAACAACTTTTATTCGTGATTTTTTAAAATTAAATGCTTTACTTATGAATGTAACAAAGCATTTGATGAAGTAAGAAACATTATGGACTATAATAACTCTTTTTAACGAAGATACATTAAATTCAGTAATAAAAAAATGCCTTAAAATACAGAGTGTTTGGGGGTTTGAAGTATCCAAAAGTTTTATATATGGCTTATTTTTACGGACCTACTCATCAGAATGTAATAGACAGTACATCCGTGGAGTGGAAACCCATCCGAGATTATTTAGGTCTAGTTCGATCGGCCACATGTGCGCTAATTTTTCGGCAATCGCAGACGATAAACTTGTAACACTGACTTCATTAGTAAAGATGTGGAAGCCACAGCAAAAGGGACATTGCGTACTTTGGTTAACAGAATTTCAAGCAGTCACGCGTGTACTGCGACGTATTCGAACAGAATGGCATGCTGTTCTTGGTTTGCCTAATAGACTTATCAACACTCCTACAAAATGAATCACGCAGACGATCAACAGTGTATTTTATCATTTAAACTTAAGGATACGTGCCAGTTTGAGATACTAAAGCTCCCGTCCCCTTTAAAGTTCTTTCCCATTGGTTGACAGATTTTGGTGTCGGAGGAATGACATTCCATTTTGTTCGAACACGTCGCTCTACACGTGTGACTGATTGAAATTCCGTTAATCAAAGTACACACTGCACCTTTTGCTGTGTTGCGTCCACATCTTTACTAATGAAGTCAGTGTGACAAGTTAATCGTCTGCGATTTCTGAATAAAGCGCGCATGTGTGCGGTCGATATAACTAGACGTAAAAAATCTCGGAGGGATTTACAATCCATGGTTGAACAGCTTATTACATTCTGAAGGGTAGTTCCGTAATAATAAGACATAACTTTCGGATATTTTAAGCCTGGAGGACACCTTGTATATTTATAGTGGTAGTTTGGAGAGAGAGTGCCAGTTCAGGTCTCGTCCTCGTCATTTGACCGGGACTCAAAATTACAAAGTCCGTCACCAATAGCCCTGGTGTTACTTTATAATGCAACATTAACATAACTCTCTCTCACGGGTTCAAAATGATCAATTGATGAATGCCTAAACAGAGATGAACAAATTATAATAATCCTCAAAACTTAGGATTTCAATTCAATTTTTTCTTTTATAATTGGTTTAAACCAAGAGACAAAAAACTTTTTTCAGCACGTCAAAATATAATGTGCAATAATATATGTTTGGAAAATTAAGTTTACTTGTAGTTGTGCCTATGTGAATTGATAATGTAAAACATTTTAGTAAGTTAGACTCAAATTATCCGATTGCATACCCAGAAAATAAGTGTGCTTGCCTCTCATAACTTATTAAATCACAAATTTACTTATAAATGGTTTTTATATGATGTTTAGCTCTCACAGTCACTAATTTGAAGCTCGATCTAGAATTCGAAATTTATTTACATCAAGGATAATTATTCGGTAAGACGAACAAATATATTGATTATTGTTCCTTAAATTCACAGTGACAGATCTAGGCTTAGGCCTGCAAGTCCCAGGCCTAGGGGTGCAAATTTTTACGGGCGCCAAAATTTTCGTGGCGGCAAAAATTTGAAATCAATCTGGTTTTTTATCAACTGTAAGACCCAATTTAATGCTACTTTCCTTGCTTTGACAACCTCAAGATGTCAATATTAAAAGGGTAGAGTTGTTTTTTAAAAAAAACAT
Organism: Trichonephila clavipes; assembly: GCA_019973935.1. Taxonomy (NCBI): domain Eukaryota; kingdom Metazoa; phylum Arthropoda; class Arachnida; order Araneae; family Nephilidae; genus Trichonephila; species Trichonephila clavipes. The sequence goes on from BMAU01006584.1 coordinate 26,377, forward strand.
AATCATGTTAGTAGTAAAATTTAAAATATCTAACCAATAAATACTAAAAAAAATTTCCGTTAGGTATATCATTTATCTATTAACGTTAGATTTTTTAGAAATTTTTCTAAAAAAATTCATACTCTGCGCTGTTTTTAAAAAATGCAACTCCATGAAAAAATCATAAGAATTAAATGAACTTTGCAGCATATATCAATTATAGGATGTTATGCAAAATAGTAAAGTTTCAGCACCACCGCGCATGCGTGACGAGCGCAGTGCCCTCTGAACTGATGCTGAAAGCGAATATATAGAGGGCTGTAGCGGGACGATGAAAGTAGCTAATGATTATTTGTTAGTGGCGCACGTTTAGTGAGACCTAAGTATGCCTCCACGACGAAACAAGGAGAAATTCCAACAATTGACGGAATTAAAACGGGGGAGGGTTATATCGGCCTTCGAGAAGGAAGATTTTTCTCTCGCGTAATAGTTACTAGTGTGCAGCGGAACAGTTCCACGGTGATGTGAGTTTGGAAGCAGTGGACCAACAAGCACCGAACAATTCAAAAAACTGGCAGCAGACGACGGAAGGGGACGTCAGCGTGCGACGATCGACACCTGCTCCGCATGGTGGTGAATGACGGTACAGCTTCCTCCAAGCAGGTGGCAGCACGTTGGTCTACCGCTACAGGTGTACTAATGTCGGCTACGTCTATTCGTCGACGTCTGCTGCACCGTGGATTGCGTGCAAGGGTGCCATTATACAGGATCCCCTCACGGCAAACCATCGATGGCTACGTCTGTAATGGGCTCATGAGCACAGAACCTGGCAAGCTGATTGGCACCAAGTTGTCTTTTCAGATGAATCATGCTTCAATTTGTAGGACCATGATGGCCGCTTCCATGTTAGACTCTATGCCGGTGAACGTTGCCTTCCAGAATGCGTTATCGAACGACATAGTAGCCTAATATCCGGAGTTATGGTTTGGGGTGCGATTTCGTATCATGGACGATCAAATTTGCTACGAATTGAGGGTGATCTCAATAGCAACAGGTACGCCCGTAAAGTATTACAGCCCGAAATCGTTCCCTTCCTTCAAGGAAACCCTGGAGCTATCTTTCAGTAGGATAATGCACACCCACATGTTGCAAAATCTGTTCAAGACTTCTGTTCAGCCTAACACACACATCTTCTTCCTTAGCTGCTTATTCGCCGGATATGTGGACTATTGAGCACGTGTGAGATTTGGTTGCTCGGTGTCTCGCTCGTGATCCGCGTCCTGCAGCTTCAAAAGACGAACTTTTGCTACGCATACAAGCAATATGGAATTCTCTTCCACACGCAGACATTCAAAATCTGTTTGACTCCATGCCACATCGCATAGCGGCACTTATTGCAGCTCATGGTGTCTACACCAAATACTGATTTCGGACACTTAATATGGTTTTTTTGCTTTTAAAATTTTGTCATTTATTTGTAATAATACAAGTCGTTTGTGCATTAACTTTCATTTAATTATAATGATTCCTTCATGGTGTTGTGCATTTTTTACAACAGCAGTTTAAATGTAGCGTTTGTTTGCTCATCATTTTTACACAAAATATGAATTCACCATATCTTAATTATACCGTTTGTCCGGTTACTCAAAATCAGCATTTTTTTTTAATCTTGCATAAAAATTTCATAATTTAACGTATGTATATATATAATTAAATCAATACCTAAATTTAATTCGAATCTATTATTGATTTTCGTATTATTATATATAAGGGCGTCAAATTAACTTGGGGCCTAGGGGAACCATCGAACCTAAATCCTTTACTGTAAATTCGATAAATCTTTACATGTTGTTCGTTCAAAAATGAGGAACAAACTCGAATGTCCACCATGTCACTTATAAGAATCTCAAAATTACGAAGTACTTTGTCAATTATTCTCGTAAAAATATAGATAGATGTTAATGTTAATTCATATCAGTCAAATATAATTTGCGATGATAGGATTTAAAAAATTCTACTTGTATTCATTAAACTAATTATTATTTTAAGTATATGTTTAAAAAACTTATTTCGCTATTAAAAGAAATTTAGTTTCTAGTCCCTTTTCAACAACTTGTTTTTAGAACTTGAGGAAAAATTCTTGCGAGGTAGCTCAAACCGGCTGAAACTTACTACAAACGTGTTTTACTTCTACTTTTCGTTATTTTTTTTACTAGGTGTTACACTTTATCTTGCATTCTTTAACTGAATTTGAAAAAATTACTGCATTCCAATTTATCTTGAAAAGGCAAGAAACTTATCTGTAAAGAAAAAAAGACCTCTGAAAATGAAAAACACTTATCTTGAAAAGGTTCTCGCACTTTTTGGCATTAGAAACAAGTTGTAATAAAATTATTTTTTGATGGCACGGATAAAAAAAGAAGAGAAGAGACGGACAAAAGAGGAATTATTCTTCACTTAACTGTGGCGTTAAATCCTTTTTTGTAGAATGCAAAATAAAAAGTGTGCGTGCATGTGTTTGCACGTGCGTGTATTTTAAGAATATGTCTTTCCCTTGGTAACTGAAACAGTTCTTCCCAAATCTATACATATAACTTTTTCAAAGTCCCCAATGGAACCTTTTCTAATAGCTCTTCGCCACAAATTGTAATTTCCTAACGTAATTCTAGCATAATAAAAATCAATGAAACGATTGCTTATCACCATCTCTACAAAATATGCTTTAATTTTTTTCTTCCTTTATCTGAAATTAACCTTTTGGATCTCTTATTGTACAAATGCCCATAATGAGAAGATCGTGAATCGTACAAAGATGTGTAGTTAGAAACCGAACGAACCAGGCCAGTAGAAAATTATTTAGTAATTGTTAATTTAATGATTAATAGTGTGGTAAAAGTTACAGTCTCTCACATAGCTTTTTATTAAGTATTTTATTATTAATTCGGATGAAATTTGCTGATTAACACAATGTAATGCATAAATTAATAATTTAAATAAAATTATTCTGTATATTGTCGGCCTAATTATTAGAATGCGCAACTCCACAAAGGAAACTAATTTGATATTGGAGTGCAACGCGCCAAGAACTGTTTGGCACGATTCCTTAATCGCGCCAAACGATACACATGACCACACAATACAAATATCAAGGTATCCATATTGTAATGTTATCACCCACATCTTGGCGAACATAAACACAACAAGGCTCTTAGCACTCCAATATCAAATTAGCACCCTAGATAGAGTTACGCATTCTAATAATTAGGCCGACGATATGAAACCAATGTGATGTAATAATTTTATAATGTACGAAAACATTCTATCATATTCAAGTGTATAATTATAAATAATTATTTGTATATTTATCGAAAGTCGATTCAATATTAATAATCTGTAATTGAATTTGAATTATTTTTCTAAAAGGTATACATAATTTCAATAAAATAGGATTCCCTCTACACTTACGTATACGTTTTTAAGTCAGAAGAAAAATTTCCCAGTTATTTAGAGACATTATTCAAGTAATACTATAGTAAAAGTAATAATTATAATAAAAAAATACAAAAGAATCTTTTGAAACGTTTTTAATGGAATGTAAGACAATTATTTTGATTTTGCCGTTATTTTTATTATTGAATTTTTATCTGCATAAAAAAATGTGTCTTTTATTTATCATAAACTGATCCATATTTAACTAAATATAAGATTTAAAGGTTTGTGTTTTATCGTTTAGATCAGAAAAATATACTACTAGTGGAGTTTAAATTGCTTTAAAATTTCCCCCCTTCTTTAAATTGTGCAAGAGCACATCGCGTATATTTTTTATTAAACTGTATTTAAAGATGTTAATTTTTTTTTAGAAACGCGAAAAATCAAAATTTTTGTTTCACTTCAAATGAATTTCTTTAATTTCTCTCTGTGTAAAAAAAAGTTTTTCGAGATACTGTAATAAATATATTACATACTATCACAACAATTCCAACGTTCAAGATAACTCGCCAAGTTGACAACCCCGATTCATCATCTGTAATATGTGTTGAATTGGCAACCATGTGCTTCGTTTCAAATAATGTCACCAATGCGGTTGTGATAGTACGTTATTGCAAGCTCGCAGAAAAATATAGCTACAATTGTCTGGACTGGAATCATTGCTCAAGAAGAAGGGGCTGTCAAAGATGAAGACTTATTAACAATCAACGGAACTGAATATTCAAAAGCGCAGGAAGCTGCAAGAGATTAAAGTTTATTTAAATCTGAGGACTTCATCAATGACGTGCAGCCTCAGAGATGAATTTAACTGAAAATAAGCACCAAGAACGAATTTTGCAAAAAAAAATTAAACAACTGAATAGATCTACGTAATACTTGTAAATTACTGTTTTACAATTTGAGTAATGAGTAAGAACAGCTGTATAATTTGTACACTGGGAGTTGGTACACCTGTCTACCGTTAGGCGGACAGGTGGTATACTCCATCTAGTAATAAAAACACAATAATAATTCCTAAATAATAATAATAAATTCTTCAGAGAACGCAACTTTTTATTATAATTATTAAAGTTCATTTTTCTTCAAACATAGTTATATACTTTTGAAATAATTTAAAGTATGTAATTTTAAGGCTTTATATATGCTTTGTAATGTATGGTTACGAAAAAAATTTAAGAACAAATCATTCGCTCACGTTAAACAAGGCTTGACATTTCTAGAGATTTTACCATTATTATCATTCTAAACTGAAACGCATTTCACAAATCGAATCAAATAACATGTTTGGTACTAACCAAACACACACACACAATCTTACCATCTTTCTTAAGAAAGCATTTTATAAAATTTTCACGAGAAATCATGTTATAGATTTTCTAAGGAAAACAATCTCAAAATTCCCATTTGAAAACGTATTATTGATATTTTATTACTTTCAGATCTGCAATGCGTAGTAAAAATAAGTTTACAGTATAAATACTGAATACAAGATGTATGTATACACTTAAGAAAATATATGTATTGCAATAAATGCACTTTTCAAGGTGTAAAGAATTCTTTATTTCTTAAAAATATAAGCTAATTGAATTTTAATTCATTGAATTAAAAATTTTCCAATCTAAGAAACAGATTATATAGAAAGAATTTTAATCGTAATTTGAATTATAATCATGGAAAAGAAAGTTTCTCATTTAACCCTTGAACTGATTTGCCCATACACCATATGGGCAACCGAAAGCTGGCCACAACCTGTTTGTCCGTACGTTGTACGGGCATTGATACTCTCTTCTTTCGGTCTTTGATTTGCACACGTTTTTAATTCTTATAGTGAGACTATAAGAAGTGTTTTTAAGAGATGCAGTTTGTTCATGGTACTGAAATACTTCTCAACCGGGATTTTCTTTGTGGTGAAAGTGGGAATATTTCATTTAGGGCAGGATTTAGATTCTTGAAAATATTCTATAAAAAAACAGGGATTGGCAAGGCAATGTGCAATTTGTAGCTTGAGAAGAAATGGAAATGGAAGACAATCCAAAAAAGATCTCTATCTCTGTCTCCATTAAGAATTAGTGTTACACATCGTGCTTCAAATTTTGTGTGTGTACTCATATTTACGTACATTAACACAAAATCCTCAACCGTTTGAAAAAGAGGTACGAACATGAAATGTTTTTATAAGTATGACAAAAATTCTTTTAAGACATATGAAACATTCTTCATGGCAGGCAGAGTATATTTATAAAAAGCAAACACATTGAGGGGTTTTTAATTCCACAATTATAAAATAAAAAATAGTGTGAAAACTTTAGAATTGAAAATTAAAATAAAATTCTTTCATTTTCACACTCTGCTATGTATTTTCCTACCGATGCTATAAAAAATACGGGTGTTTTTCGTAACATTTTGGACAAAAAATAGACATTCCTTTCCCTGAGCTTTCAATTCATACTTTTCGAAATTTTCAAGTGGTACAGTCTTCGTTATTTTACACGGAATGACATTTTTTTCACGGATTTTTGATAGAATATCCAAATTTACTCCTTGACTACCAATACTTCGCTTAGCTGATAATCAGCCAAAACGTACATAAGCACGCTGAATATCATAATTTTATGTTAACAGCGTTGCTAAATGAATATCATTTCTATTATTATCTTGAGAACATTTTTCGCCAACATGCTTGTTTGGCGACGACTGCCTATTTGCCAAACAAAAAGCATCTTTCAACTAGGTTACATGAAAGTGAAAAATTTCCGGAAGTGTCATCAATTCTGAGACGTTTTGATTCAGAAAAAAAATTGTTATAAAACTTTTAAGGCGACAAATTACTGGAACTTTAGTTTCGAAATGTGAAGAAAAAATTATTAAAAAACTTATTAGCAGACTACTCATGTGTTATTAAAATCATTGCAAAAAGAAGTGTAGTGTTGCCAGATGATAAATTTACTATCTAAAGCAATTCTGATGCTTCATTCTATCATACACTTTACTCATTTCCGGTTTAAGTCAAAGAAGATAATGTATTTTCATTTACTCTTTCGTGATTAGGCACAATTCATCGTAATTAAATATTGATTCATCTAGTCACAGATATTTCATGCAAGTCAAATTAATCTCTCTCTCTCTCATTGTAAATAAATTTTTCATGAAATATTAAATACATGGTTTCTAGCAGCTAAAACAAGTAGGTTAAAGTGAAAAGGTATCTTCGTGAAGTATGTATTTCTGAAAGATTATGAACTAATAAAATTTAGACTTTTGTTTAAGATTTAAAAATGTAAAATCTTTCAGATAAGAAATATTGCAATTTCAATTAAACTTACATTAACAACATGTCATAATAATAATAACTCTGTTTGATAAGTATGAAAATACATCTCAGTAATAGTTTCATATCTAAGCATGTTCTTTTTTATAATGTGTAATAATTATATGAATTCTGATTGCCACTTGCAATCAATTCCTAATAACAAACCCCCTTGAAAACTTACCCACCTTAAATTTTAAGCCACATTTGAATTTCTTCCTTTTTTTTCTGCTAAAAGCATCCTTATCTCTTACCCTTATTTAGGACTACATTTTTTTATTTAAAAAAAGAAGCGACCTTTTTTAAAACAATTTTAGTTTCTTATAGTTTATACTGTGAGTTTGTTATTTGAATTTCCTGGGTTTCAAAACGCTGACGCACTGAGAAGTAAAAGCGAGGATAACACCTGAAGTAGCTTGATAAACTTCCCCACCACGACAAAATGAAGACTGAACCTCGACAGATTTAACACGAACGTCCTAAGACTTCTTGAGGCCCTGGGCCTCTATGCAAAAGTAGACCCTTATACACATGTAGGCTCTACCTATGACCCTTAAAAGTTGTTGTTGTTTCAAATGCCACCTGTCTGACGTAGTCAGATCGAGGCCCACGAAATTCATCGTGGCAAGGAGCTAGAGGTACGCCTGTCGTTGACCTTGAGCACCATACAGGTGACAGTACGATTTAGCTCGGCGAAATTCCCCGAAGGGACAATAGATGGCGACATCCCCTACCTCCACCTCCTAAATTTCTGCATGGAACTGAAGGGTAGGGAAATATTCTCCAGTCCCTGCGCTCGTGACTCAGCCCACAAGACTTCGGACCCACTGATTTAACGAGTCCGTACTCCGTGTGTACTCGGAGGGTATTTGGTGGCATCGGGCATCGAACCCAGACCTTCCGGTCTGGAGTCCGAGGCTCTAACCACTAGGCTACCCACGGCACTACCCTTAAAAGTAGATGGTACATAACACACGTTGACAAATACTCGTACAAACAATAACCTGTAACAAATAAATGTGCATGACTTATAATCGTACAAACTGGCTCAACCAACTGACGCTTTTTGACTGAATGATTAATGATGGTGTATGGTGGTAGGCCTAGGCCCATAAGTGGACGACAGTCACTTATGGGCCATATAGCCAGTTGACATATTGTCCGAAATTCCCTGTTTTTCGAAGAATACAAACAGAAATAACATTTGACCGTTGAAATTATTCGAATCATGATTTTATTAAGGCCTAGTCGAAAATGAAATGAGATCCCCTTTGTGGTCGAGGCCCTGGGCCCGGGCCCAGTTGGCGCATACCTTAAGACGTCCCTGCAAAAGCCACTAAACATGACGGCCCTTAGTAACATCAAGACTCGACATTCGGTCACGGGTTGGCAACCATAACCACTTGGCTTAAGCAGCCATTTTTTTTTAAATTTCAGAAAAAGCACATTTTCAAAATTTTGCAGCAATATGTTTCGAAAAATAATTTTTTGATTATATAATCTCGATTACAATAGATTTTCAAAATCGAAGAAATCTTTCGAAGAGATTGCGATATCGTTCCAAAAAAAAAGGGTTAAAATATTCGTGAAGTGCTGTAAATCAACTTAGCAAAATTTTTAATATACTTTCTTATATTATATTATTCAAGAAATATTCTTAATATACCTTTAAAAAGGACTGACCACTTCGGAGCCATAATTTTTTTAAGAAAGAAGCATAAAAAAATGAATTTTTTAATATGTATATTCGGTGTCAGTTGTGAATTGGAATATATATATAAAATTATTTCAGAAATATTTTTACACGGAAAAATTAATTACATTGCAATTTTTTATCATAAAACGAGAAAACAATGACATATTTTAAAAACATTCTCCAGCCATAAAAGATGCTTTTATAATAATAATGATTTACCTATAAAAAGCTAAGATTTCTACATCGGGGTTGAACATAAATTTTTGAAAAATTCAATTTATTTTCAGATTTAAGATCAATCGTAGTAATAAAGGGTGTTTTTTTGTTAAAATTTCTCTTGGATGCATTAAAATATGAATAAATCCGCTTCTAAATTATGTATTTAAAAATTTTAGTTCAAATTTAGTACAGAGGTCCTTGCTAAATATAGGGAAAATATTATCATAGAATCATTTTTCGAAAAAAGAATGTTTTAAAGATTTGTCATTCTTTCTTCCTTTTTTGCCAAAAAATGTTTGTAAATAACTTTTCTTCAATTAATATCTTAAAAAAAATTTATATGTATATTCAAATTCAAATGACATTAAATATCGAAAAAAAAAAATAGTATTTATATACTTTTGCAAAATCACGGTTTCAAACAAAATTAGTCACACACATCTTAAGAGGACTTGGTACCCCAAAAATCACAAACCTATCGTTTTTTTTATTTTCATTTAATCTTATTCTTTGTATTATTATCTTTCGACTGATATATCACTTGTGCATGTCGGAAAGTTAGAAGTTGAATAAAACTTCATTTGAAAACAAATTAGGCGATTCATCCACACCCCCTTTTTAGAAAAAAAAAAGCTAAAAAAAGCGTTTTGATAAAAAAAATCTAATTTATAAAGAGAAAGAATAACATTAAAAAAAGAATGTGCAATATATAAAGCAGAATATTTCTGAGGCAATACATACAATCATTTTTTTTTTCTTTGTGAAATGTGTGCATGTAAAATTTTTAAATTAAGGCATTTTATAATAATAATTTTATAATTTGAGTTCTTATTACTGATATATTTTTCATACAAATGTAATACTTTAATATTATAAGAAGAAAAACAGCTAAAATTTCTGTCGTGACAGAAAAAAAATTTTTTTAACGTTTTTATTGAACTTTCTTGTCTTTTAGTACTTTCTAAAAGTTGATCATTTATGAAAATGTGTGGGTTGAAAAAATATGAAATTGCAATTATTTTAAAGAAGAACGTATAACTAATGTCTTAAAGTGGTATTTTAAGTTTAATTAAGCTTACAATAATTATTTTTTCAGAATTATAAACTTTAAACTGGTTTTTCTCAGTTTGTGTTTTTCGAAACCTTAGTACATTCAAAATGCTACTCCTTCGGCAATTATTAACCAATCACTTCCATTTTTTTCCTGCGTGTTAAAAATAAAGCATGTAATAAAATTAGGGATCCGTTTTGCTATAAACTGAATACTTTTTTTAAAAAAAATCCAAGACATGTTGGCTTTTTCGTTGATTTTTAGCCTGTATATCAACATTTTATATTTTTTCTCGAAAACGAATGAAGTTATTCTAAAATCGATCCCTAAAGTTGTTTAGAACATCCATAAGAATATGATAAAAAAATTTCAGGTCAAAAAATTAATTTTTACTAAAGGAGTAGAATTTTAATATTTTCCCAATTTTCTTCAAAAAATTTAAATTTTTAAAATTGTGTGAATAATATATGAAAATTTTCATCTGGTATCATTTTCTTGAATAGAAACATAGTATAAAATGCTAAAATATAATTTTTAAATACGTAAATAAAGAAATTTGCTCAAAGGGTACCGAGTCCCCTTAAGCATTAAAAATAAAACTTCGATTTTTACAATAATATTTGTATGTTCTACTAAATTTTAGCATGAAATCTTTTCACTGATAGTTTAAATAGAATTATAAAAGATGTGTCAGAGAGTAATGTGTATTTTATTCTCTTATTTTGTTGTTAATGTTGTTAAATTCAGTATATATAAAGATTTTTATTAAAAAAAAGTTTCTACCCTTTGTAATATTTTCATAATATAGTAGAACACCTCCATTTTCAACATCGCGTTCACTCCTTTTTCCCCCTCTGTCAAAAGACGGCGCCAAAAAAAATGCGATTGGCGAACTTTCTCCATCAAAAGTTTTCGAGCTGACCACCAGTGGCGGGCAGGTTCCCGTGGTTGCCATAACAACGCTTAAACATTTCACCCCATGCTTTTGTCTACGCTTTTCAAAACAGAATAAAAAAAAATCACTTACGGTATGCGGTTGTAACTTCCCCAGTTTCCAGATGAAGTGTCTGAAAAGTTCGAAACAGAAAATTCTGAAGCGTAAAGATTTAGTTTCGTTGTAGAATTCGCGATCAAACAAGAATATTTGCTGCGTCAAATTTTCGAAGGGCAAGGTAGAAGGGAAGAAAAAGTAACAGAAAAACGTGGAACCGCCAAAACCTCTTTCTTTTTTTTTATTCGGTGAAGTCCAAGGCCATCGGTTTCGCTTGGGGTACTCAGATTGAAAGTTGGAGTTCGGCGAGTGTTGGTTTGTGTTTTTATTTTCATTTTTGGCTTGCCTTCCAGTTATGAACTGAAATTTTGTATCACCCCACTCATATGGAAAAGCGTCAATGAGTGAGAACACGTTTTGTGCTGGAAACATCGAAAGTCGAGACAACGCTGAATCATGGTAAGCAAACGATATATTATTTTAAATTAGTTTGTATAATTTTTGTATAATTTGTTTGTACTTTTCAATAACAATCAATATGCTATTCATAATAACAATATATATGATATGAACGATTCACGTGATTTTTAATCTTAAACGTGCTTTTTTTACTGCGTATTCTCATTTTATTTTCTATTCTTCCATTTTATTTTTTTCAAAATTCTTTATTTGATTTTTATTGAAAAAAAACTGTCATATTTAAAAAAAAATTTTCTTTATATTTATCATTTAATTTAAATGTGAGAAACTACAATATTTCGAATGAAAAATCCTGATAAGGTTTCATTTGAATCATGTTTTTGAAATTGGAACGAATTATAAAGCATGACACGAAGAATTTTGACGTTTTATGTTTTTTATTAACAATGACAATAAATTGCCTAACGCGAAAGTAAAAATCTTGTACGAAATTCAGAATGTATTTCATTTTAAATTTTGATTCAAACAAACTCTTGAGAAGGGACATAGTTCATTTTCTTGTTCATTCCTTCTAATTGTGACTAAAATAATATACATTAATTAAATAGCATTTACCACTATTCTTTGAAACTTGTGGATTTGATGTTCAGAAGGTATTTAAAAAAAATTAAGTGAGATTTGTGCTAATATTGGAAATTTTTTGAACAGTGTGTTAAAACTGCATTTTATTGTGTTTAACAAGAAAACACGTGTTCTTTTTATACGTCAGTGATTTGTTAACTATTGAAGGACATGTATGTTAAAAACTACTCAGACACGCAAAATTCTATCACGTGATACACAACATTATCCATACAATAGTCTGATTTCTCGCCACATATATTCTTCTATGAAAAAAAATTAATTATTGCAATAAGAATCGATAAACTAATAACATTCTTAAATAATGATTCCTATTGAAATTTCAAAAAGATGCTTTAATATTTCAACTGATGCATATTGTATTAATTTATAATTTACTGTGCAGCGTAATGCAGGAAAAATAAAATTTCTGAATGCTAAAGAAAAGTGAAAAAAAAGTTTTATGTACTATCAGTTATAAGTTAAATATAAAAGTATAAATATACTCAAATTTATTTATACATAGATATTCAATGTACTGGTAAAAGAGTATCATAGAACTTTAGATAGATTTCTCCTAGAATTTTTCAAGATTATCTGGATATTTTTGGAAAAGTCTGTGTTTAAAAGGGAGAATAGACGAAAAAAAAAACCGGACCTTATGAATTAAAATTAAAATAGATTAAAACATTTCTTCTTTTGAATTGAGCTATGCTAGATGTAGATTCATTCTCTTTTTACTCACATTTTTTTTTTACATACATTAAAAAACAATGGTGCTGAAAATGGTTAATATACCAGCAGTAAAAATTATCGAATCTTATATATTATAATTAATGTTTGCACACATTACTAATTTACACCTACGGTATGAACATGTTTGTCCCAATACTGTATATTATTTTTTGCCGGTTTTTATATTTGGGTGATTTGTTTAAAAATTTTAGAGACATTTCTAACCCTTCTTTTAATTTAAATAATTTTTAAGTTATTTTCAGTTAATTATTGGTTTTTCTAATACATTTATTAAATCATCGTAATCGTGATTATGTGCTCTTCTTCATTAACATTTGAAAGCAAATTTATTGCGATGCTTAGAAAAATTCATAATCTGATAAAAACCTATTACTACTAATTCATCAATATTTTTACTCAAAATGTTATATCAAGGCCATTTTGAAATACCTCAAAATAATTCTTTCGAATTTTTGAGGAATTCTTTTGGTGATTTCTACAAAAAACTTCAGGTCGTTGCCATCTAGGTGATGGATGTAGGTTAAAACTCAAATTATATTTTTAAAATATATATAATAAATGTCAAAAGTGTAAATCTTTAAAAATACAAAGGCAACGACTTAACAATAGAATTACATTACATACATTTTTTTAAACATTTATTCTTTACAGCCGATGCAAATGTACAATCCTTCGATCAGTTTTCTTTTTTTTCATTGTTCTTTCGTGACTGATCATGCATATCGAATAAATATATACGCAACTAATAAATGCCAGCAAGAAAAAAGCGCAAGAAAAGTTAGATAAGTTACGCTGAAAAACCTCAACTACTGTTTCCGCGAGAAAAATCGTCTGCTTTCTTTATTGTGTTGTAATTTGAGCATGGCTAAGGGTGTGGTCATAAAATAGACTCGTGATTTATTCATTATATTCCAGACAGATTGTTCCTTGGCCTTTATTATGTTTTGAAGAATAGGATTTGGAGCCCTGCGATGGTGAAAAACAAATATTTGAAGATATATTCTCAGAATTAGTGGAGGTGTGATTATGTCAGTATTTATCATGTTTTTTTTATTGAAACAGCTGGAATATTTCAGAAAATTTTATAAACATTTTATATAATTAGCTTTATTAGTGACTGATTCTTGAATGTTTTCAAAAGTGATTAATTCTGTTCGAATTTTTGTTAGCAATTATTTTATGTTAAAATACCTGAAAGCCGAATATTATTTTTAAATTTTAAATATTTTAAAATAAAACTATTTTCTATTACCCATCATTATTAATATTTTTTTTATTTTAAAAATAAAATAAAAAATCAAAATATGTTTACAAGCACTAAAGTTAATGTAAGATCTATCCAATATTATATAAAAAACCGTCCTATATCTTTTTTCAGTAAAAGTCTTAAAATTTATCACAGAATATATATATATAAAACATTAAGGGATAAAAAACATTATACGCAAAAAGATATTACACGGTTTTTTACGTTTTTTTTTCTTCGTAACACTTAATGGCAACAAAACATTCGAAATTATGCTCGCTAGATGATTCTACTATATTGAGAATATTGAATGAAGATAACATAAAGAAATTCTTCATAGTGTATGTGTTTTTATGCCTACCCACGTTCTAACTTTCTGTAAAATATATTCGTTAAATATAGAATTCGCGCTTTCAGATCCTTGATTCACGTCTTAAGATACCTGTGCTCTTGCCTTTTCATAAATAATTTTATTCGTTATATTCCTCCCAATTATGATATTGTTTATCATTCTTAAACTTTTTACAGCACCTGTAAATGTTCACTACTCATCATCGAAGAATCATCGAATGTATTTTTTCACCAAACGCATCATTATGATATCTGAGTTCTAATTGTTGTAAGTGAATCCTTGCAAATAAAAACGAAACAGTACGGTGCAGTACGAAACTAATAATGGGACATTTTACAATCCAAGTGCGTTTCTAGTTCTGATCTTTTTCTTGACATTAACCACTTCACTGGTTTGCCCGTACACCTTATAGGCTACCGAAAGCTGGTCACTACCGGTTTGCCCGTTCGCTGTACGGGTGCTGATATTTTCTTTTTTCTATCTTTGATTTGCACATATTTTTAATTTTTAAAGTGAGATTATTACTGTTAGTGCTTTTAAGAAATGCAATTTGTACATGGTACTAACATAATTCTCATCCGGTATTTCCTTTGTAGGAAAAGGTGGGAATTTTTCATTGAAGGCGGGAATTTAGATTCTTAAAAATATTCGATAAGGAACAGTGATTGGCAAGGCAATGGGCAATTTGTTACTTGAGAAGAAATGAAAATGGAAAGATATTCCAAAAAAAGACGATATTATCTCTGTCTTATTGCAATGTAAGGCTTTGTATTACAAAATGCTTCAAATTGTGTTTTCTGGGACTTCTTAAGACTTCTTGAGGCCCTGGGCCCCCACAAATCTAAGCCCCAACTATGCCCCATAAAAGTAGACAGTACATAAAATACGTTGTCAAATATTCGTACAAACAATAAAAAGAAACAAATAAATGTGTAAGTCTTAAAATCACCCTGACCGGTTCGACCGACTTACTCCTATTGACTGATTTAGTAATGGTTGTACGGTGGTAGCCCTAGTCCTACTCGTGGACCACGGTCACCACATGTATCCAGTTAACATATGAATGGAGAATGAGGCGAGGCTCCCTTTGTGATGAAGCACTGGACCCTGGCCCTGTTGGCCCATGCCTTATGACTTTCCTATGTATGTGCATATATATACGCACACACAAATTCTCAACCGCTTGAAAAAGTGGGACAAACGTGAATTTTTTTTGGAAGTAAAGGGTGTTTTTTAGAGGTATAGCACTTTAAATTGCAATAAAACAACGATGTATTATTCGATTGACATGAATTTTTTTTTATTCGAAAGATAATCTTGTGGCATTACATTTTAAATATGATTTCTGGCATAGGACTGCCACGGCTGGCTCGGATGTAGTCCAATCTGGACGTCCAATTTTCCATGACTTTTTCCAACATTTGTGGCCGTATATCGGCAATAACACGGCGAATGTTGTCTTCCAAATGGTCAAGCGTTTGTGGCTTATCCGCATAGACCAATGACTTTACATAGCCCCACAGAAAATAGTCTAGCGGTGTTAAATCACAAGATCTTGGAGGCCAATTCACAGGTCCAAAACGGGAAATTAGGCAGTCACCAAACGTGTCTTTCAATAAATCGATTGTGGCACGAGCTGTGTGACATGTTGCGCCGTCTTGTTGGAACCACAGCTCCTGGACATCATGATTGTTCAATTCAGGAATGAAAAAGTTAGTAATCATGACTCTATACCGATTACCATTGACTGTAACGTTGTTGCCTTCATCGTTTTTGAAGAAGGATTCCACCAGCCCATAAAGCGCACCAAACAGTCAGTTTTTCTGGATGTAACGGTGTTTTGACATACACTTGTGAATTAGCTTCACTCCAAATGCGGCAGTTTTGTTTGTTGACGTAGCCATTCAACCAGAAGAGCGCTTCATCGCTAAACAAAATTCGCTTATGAAAATCGCGCGACCATTATTTTCTAAATAAAATTGCACAATTTGAAAGCGTTGTTCAGGCGTGAGTCTATTCATGATGAATTGCCAAACCAAACTGAGAATAAATCACTTGACAGCTGTTAAATCGGTCGCCATCTTGGAAAGTAATACCAACTTAAACTTCTATACCTGGAAAAAAAACTCTTTATGAGAGATGTTCTTTGTATGTGTGTGAAACAATCTTCATGGCATGCAGAGTGTACTTATAAAAAGCAAACAGTAAGGGTTTTTTGTGTTGTCCACTCAATTATAAAATATAAAATAGTGTGAAAACTTCATAATTAGAAATTAAAATAAAATTCTTCCATTTTCGCATTCTGTTAAGTATTATGCTTAGTTATATGCAATAAAACAATGTGTTTTTTTAGGAAAATTTTGGACTAAAAAACTGATCACTTAAGGGGTTAAAAGAAGACAAGAAAATTCATTTTAAAATTTTATTTTATTCTTGTAGAGATAAATAAATGCGGCGTAATTTCAGGTCCACGTAAATGGAGTGGAAGAACCTGTAAATTAATTAGCACCACACGAGGTTTTTTTTCCATGAAGAAACTTTTCGTTCTTCTGTATTGTACACGTTTGCAAAAAAAAAAAAAAAAAAAAAATGAACATTTGGTTATGTCAGACACTCACAGTCCTTTTTACAGATATGAACAAAGTGATGAAGACTGTGAGTGTGAAATTTCTATCAGCTCGAGTTTATAAAAAGGCTGAGTGCCTTTTTATTACATGCTATTTTTTTCCTACGTATCTTAATGTGAGGAAATAAAAATATGTCATTTAAAATTTTATAAGATTAGTGTCATGTGTTGTTGTATTAATATATTTTTTTGTTCTTATTTATATTTTAAAAACCTACATTGAGAGAAATAAATTACATTACTTTAGGAAGATTTTGGAATAAAAGAAAAACTAGTATATAATTTATTCGGTACACCAGAATCGTGAAAAATCTTTTAAAGATGAACTGTGAAGAAGCTGGATAAAGGTTTAAAATGATAAGAAAATATTAGTTGATCAACAAACTTATTTAATCCTAGAATCAGCGAACTTATTAAACAAAATAATGCAATATTTTGTTTAAAAGATATGAGTCCCTTGTGATTATTTTAAAATAATAGTTTTCATTATTTTTATTCAGTATTAAAATTATTATTAGTTAAAATTTAATGATTTTGACTAGGTATCATGTTTTTGCTATGCACATTTTTTTATGATATAAATTTTTAGTATTTTAGATACTAGTTGTATTTCAATTTTTCATTCTGAATATGGTTAAAGGAATATTTAGTTTTTACATTTATTATTCTCATATATACCGTGTGTCTGAAAAATATGTCTGTTTTTCCAAATACTGTGAAAATCGTTTAACACGAAACTGAGGGTTTGAAATAATTTTTCGTGTTAAAGGATATTGTATATATATATATATATATATATATATATATATATATATATATATATATATAATTCTCTCTAATATCCTTTTGGTTAACTTTTTTACTAATATTTAAACAAACTTTTATTCCTTGGTTTAAAAATAACACTGTAAACTTAATCGTAATCGGCTAGTCCGAAATCCCTTTACCGCCCATTCTATCCAATCAGAGCAACTTCTACATAATAGTCACGCTCTTGCCACTGCTGGTATAAAAACCGAAAATCTTGTGTGGTAGCTTACTTTGTCTTTGTGCTTTGTTCCCGGGCATGTTGCTGCTGCTTGTCTCTTTGACGGCTTTGCTTTGTAATCGTCGCAAGTTTGTGTCGTCAACGTGAAAATGTGCCGCAGTTTTGTCCTAGGCTTTTGATGTGTGTGTCACAATAAAAAAAGATGAACGTCCACCGAAGATGTTTTTCCTGAAACCCTACTAACACTCGACAAATTAAGACAACTCGGCCACAACCTTACATATATATATATACTAGAGGACCCGACAGACGTTGTCCTGTACACACATCTTAAGTGTAAAATCGTCAATTTTGATGAACATGACAAAAAAATTTTTATTTGATATTTTTAATATTTGAATTTTCTTCTTTCTAAAAATACCTTACTTTTGCTTGTACTCCAATTATTTACGAAGTTATAGCAGTTTTTATGTCAAGTGAGAACAACAAAAACGAACCGGAAGTTAGAAATCGAAACCGGAAGTACTTTGAATTTGAAAGATTTTTACTCTTTTTTGGAATTTTATTGAATTTATTTATAAAATATTAATTTTGGTAACATTAAAACTGAATATGGTGATATTCTTTTAAAAATTATTTAATAGTTTTAGTAAAATTTGGCAACAACTTTACAGGTTTGTTGTCATTTTTCGATTTGCTTATGTTGTAGCTACTCGATTCTTCGCTCCTCGTTTAATTTATTATTTTGATATATTTTATGAAAAAAACTGTCTTTCTTAAGACAAAATATTGATTAATTATGGCTAAATCAAGATCTGGGAGGTCTAAGAAGCGCCGATTTACTGGAAATCGTTATACCATTCGTGCCACAATTAATGAGAATGATGAAACATCTGAGCTCAATTCTACTGAATCCACTAGTGCCAAAAAGTTGGAATCAAGCCATACAAGTTTGGAAATTTTCTCAGAAAGATTGTTTGAAACTTCTAAAGACAATAGAATTGTCAGCTGGACAACTTTGATTTCATTTTTTGCCATAGTTTGTTGTCCTGATTGTTATTCTCAGGGCTTGGAACTTATAGAAGACTCTGTCAGTGGATTATGCTCACATATGAACCTAAAGTGCAAAAACTGCTCCTTCTTTAGAGGTTTCCCTACGACAGAGAAGATGAAAGGTTCTTGTCTTATAAACTCTTCAATTGTTTTGGGGCTAAGGATAATCGGGAAAAGATTTTCAGCTGGCAAAAAATTATGTGCTTTCCTCGGTTTACCTTTCCTGTCAAAACTTGCTTTCCGCAATCAAGAAAGAAAACTGTTGAAAGCAACTGAACGCGTTGCTCAAGAAAACATCAACGCTGCATTGAGTGAAATCAAAGGCTCAAATAGTTTCACTAAATGTGGAATATCCATTGATGGTACTTGGCAACGCAGAGGCTACTCATCTTTGAATGGGTGTGTAAGTGCCATATCAGTTGACACCGGTAAAATTTTAGACATTGAAGTTATGACACAATATTGCCACATATGCGCGAAAGGCAATAGCCAATCATCGAAACATGTATGTTCGAACTACAAAGGTTCCGCGGGGAACATGGAGGTTGTTGGAGCCTACCGTATATTTGAGAGATCAAATGTGAGGAATGTACAGTACAATGAATACTACGGAGATGGGGACTCAAAAGGATATGAATCTGTTAAAAACTTTTATGGAATTAATACAGTAACCAAACTCGAGTGTATAGGTCATGTACAGAAACGTGTAGGGGGCGGTTGCGTCAATTAAAAAAAACGACGAAAGGTTTGGGAGGGAAAAATAAATTAACTGATAAATTAATCGACAGAATTCAGAACTATTATGGAATAGCTATTCGAAACAATGTAGGTAATCTACAAAAGATGATGAGTAGTGTAATAGCTGCATTTTTTCACTGTGTATCTGGAAAAAACAATTCATTGCATGGACAGTGTCCTGAAGGATCTGAGAGTTGGTTTCGTTACCAAAGGGTAAAAGCAGCTGGGAGTCCCCTCAAAGAAATTGAGCAAGGACTTCCTAATAAAATTATAAACCAAATAAAGCCTACATATCTAAAACTGTGTAATGAAACTTTGTTGAAAAAAATGTCTTCATGGTAAGACACAGAACTGCAATGAAAGTTATAACAACATTTTGTGGAATATTGTTCCCAAAAATATATTTATTGGACTGGAAACATTTCGTTTGGGTGCATTATTAGCTCTAATACTTTATAATTCTGGTTATGCTGGTATATTATCAGTAATTCGAAATGTAAATGGTTCCCTTCCTGAAAGTGTTGCTCAAGAGTTACTTAAATTTGATAAACAACGGATTTCAACATCTTTAAGACATTCTTTACCGATTGCGAAATTGTCTCGAAAAAAAAAAGAAAAGCAGCTAGAAAAACAAAAGTACTAAAGATGAAAAACAGAAGGCTTAGTATATTCATGTGGAGGGTTTTAAAGTACTTCTTTGCAGGATTTTTATTCTAATTTATGATAACTTTTGTGATAAACAATATTTTTCAAGAGTTTTTTCGTGAATGTTTACTGGTAAAACAACACAAATATATTTTGTATGATATATTTCTTAACTTCTAAAATAATATGGAATAATATATATTTGTTTTTCTATGTAAAATATTTTTATTTTTAATGCAATAAGGTTTTTTAAAGTGCTTTTTATACGTCTAATCTGTATTTCGTAAACTGTGTACTTAGACTTTAAGAAAAAGCTTTTTGACACTATAAAATTGTTAAAAATATTAAAAGATAAAAGTTTGAAGAAAGTATATAATATTCATAATTGCTTTGAAAATGTTTGTTCTTTTGATATATAGAGGATTTAGGTTTTTTCAGCAGTATAGTTTTTTAAATTTTGAATTTTAAATCTTTAAATGCATTTTTCTCTGAAACAGATTTTTTGATATTTTAAAACACGTTAAGCATGATATCTCAAAAAGTTCTGTAGATAATTGTCTGTAATTTTGTGTAATTGTGCATTATTATAGTATGTATGCTGTGACGTAGGGATTAAGAAAAAACAGCATATTTACCTTTTTTATGATTTTTTTTTCTGTGTGATAAATGTGAAATTTTTGAAAAATTTGCATTGCGTGCACTTTTTGACTTCTAGTTCAGTAACAAATTAAAATTTTTCAAAGATATTAGGTCAATTCATTAGTAACTGTTTTTTGAGTAAAATTATGTGGGTTTTTTGAAATATTATGCATTAGAATTTATTTTACTATGTTTAACGTAACGTACAAATAACGTCTAATTTAAACCTAAAATTGGCCATATTTAAAAAAAATACATTGAAAGAAAAATTTTTTTGCTGTTTTTATTAGTTTTCAGTTATAATTAAACAAAAAATGAGTTTAAAAATAAATTTTCAGCAAAACTTCAAAAAAATGTCTTCGCAACTAGTCAGGCACCTTAAATTCAAAAATTCCAAATTTTTATGAATAAGTTTTAACAATCTGGACCATTTTGAATAAAATTGAGTAAAATTTCAAACACTAATTACATCTGAATGTAATAATTTATTTAACACATGATTTATTTCAACAACATAATAACAAGAAGTGACAAAATATTTTCCTGAAATGATCACAGCACCAAATGTCGGGACCAACTTGAATTATAATAAAATATTTTTGAATATTCGATACTGCGATCGTAGCGCAATCTGCCGGATTCAATGTAAAACATTCCAAGATCAACAATTTATTAATAAAAAATTAATTAAATAAACATTTCTAAACCGAATAATAAATCTAAACCATTCTCGAGTCCACTGGAGCAGACAAAAACTTTCATTAAAATCGCTCCAGCCGTTTAGGAGGAGTTTAGTTACATACACACGCACAGAAGAATTATATATATAAAGATTATTTAAAAAGATATTAATTAAAAACGCTAAAAAGCGTGAATCGTCTGCATTTTCGTAATAATAAAGACCGGGTTTGGCCAGTTTGGCTGAAAATCAATTTTCGACGTCTTTTTTAATTCCTACTATTAGCTCACGATCTCTATACATATTTTATTTGTTTGTTTATTTATTTATTTATATTGGTGGAATTTTCAATCGTTAATAAAATACATTTTAAAGCGCTCAATTGAGCTGAAATGTAATGTACATGATTATTTGGGATGACAATGCAATAATTTAATTATAATTAATAAAAACTAATTATTTAAAAAATTACAAATAAAGCCACGTTGGCTTTTGGCTACTTATGTCAAAATTTGAAAACGTTTTTTTCTCACGTGTTAAAGCATTCAGTTGAAAGGAAATTTTATATACACGATTGTTTTGGATGACAATACGATATTTTAAGGATAATTAATAAAAAATATTTACCACTTAATGTTGTGATTCTGTTATATGTATATACATATTTATATTAATTGCAACTATTTAATAAAAAGTAGCCAAAATAATTTTTTTCTTGGTTGATCTAAGTAGGAATTGATTTATTTTTTTTTTCATATTACTTGTGTGTTTATAACAATAGCGTTGTTACAACAATGCAGGTTGTGACATCGTCGATTGTTGTGAATCTCCATCTTTCGATTCATGATAAGTTTTATAGTTTCACCAGCTCTTAAGGACGTCTTCGATTGTTGTGAACTCACACCCATCGATTGTCCCTGAATTTTTAAGATCCACCAGCTGTAAAATGACCAGTGCACGTGGCCATGGGGCCATCGTTTATTGTCTGAACTCGGGAAGTGACGAGAGCCAGACGGGTCGCCATAATGGTAAAGGAGAGCCGGTGCCCCATTGACTATAGGCGAAGCCTGTTTTAAAAGAATCATGTCGTCTTTTCTGGTGTTGAGAGAAGGAGATACTAGAAACAGGTGGCGTGATGGACAAGTGTGTCCAGATGTTGGACAAGGAATTATGGCGCCTTGGGCCAGACGGCTCGGGTGTGTTTTGGTGTGTTATGCGCAAATAGGACGAGGGAGGCCGAGAGTGACTTTTGTGACCTGCCAATAAGACGGGACGAGGGGCGTGTTGTGAACACACCCCTGGTGTTTAAAAGGGTTCTTTTTCCGGAGGGAGAAAAAGAGAGACGAGAGAGAGAGGAGCCCGGCCTTGGATGGAGAAAGGGAAAAGCCCTGCCCTGGATGGGGAAATCATGAGAGGAGAGCCCTGGCTGGAACGGACGGGAAGAGAGCGCTAAAGAAAAGGGTTTAGTCCGAGATCGGAGTGGAAAGACGATGAGCGCCGGTGGCGTTGAGAATAGAATATAGACTAATGCTTCATTAACAAATTGTTTAGCAAATAAACAATGCTTTTATTTGTATATTAGGCTGTAACAATTTATTGATGGTTAGCTATACACGACGTTACAAGGTGAATGTTGAGTTGTATTTTTTGAATGTTTTTAATTACTATCTTTTTAACTAATTGCGATATTGGACCGAATTGTGAATCTAAACCATTCTCGAATCTACTTGAACCCACACAAAAAATTTCATCGAAATCGGTCCAGCCGTTTAGGAGGAGTTTAGTGACATACACACGCACAGAAGATTTTTATATATAAAGATATATATACATATTCAACTAAATTAAAATTAATAGAGTACATTTTATTTTCATAGATTTCGAAATAACTTTGACTTCTTTGTTTCTTTCCTCTCCGCTTATCCTGGCGTTCCACGGGCTTTTACTGAGTGTATAACTTAATCCTCATTTTAATTTCCTCTTTCCTTCATGACGCCAGCACTTCTGTGTGAGTGTGTACAAGTACGATGTAAGTGATTGCTAAAATGTCATTAAAATTCACTTTTTCGAAATTTGTTCATTTCTTTGATTTCCATTTCCTTCTTCTGTTTATTAGCCTTAAGAGCCTCCATCATCACATTTTAAGCTATAAATAGCAGTTTTCTTTGTCCCTGAACTCTTTGCCATTGGTCTTGTAAAAAAAATTCTTCTATAAAAGAAAAAAAAACAACGCCAACCAAATTCACTGATTTTTACTCGCATTTACTCGTCACAGAATTCCAAAGCCAACTGGTGAAATGTTTTTGTGAGGCGTTTGTTGGGGTGAAGGGTAAAAGTAAAACGAAATTGACTGGTTTTCACAGGCTATTCGGAAAGTATTTCGAATCTAAGTTAGCCTCCTTTCTACGAAACGTGTGAAACTACCTCTCTTTCATTTCACATTCTTCTTAAATCTCGCCTGCGTGGCTGGTGTTTTCCGTGTTTTGTTCATATCCAGATGGAAAATCTTTTCGTGTTAAGGTATCCGACTATGTTTGGAACCGTGATTTTAAAAAGGGCGCATAAATGGATAATTTTCATGATCTTTAGTGTCAGTAGCGCACACAGGACATTTTCAAAGCGGGGGGGGGTCAAGAGTTCACCATTTTTGTATCGTGCTCCTTTTGATTTTGTCGATTTTCGGGAACAAAACACAGTAAAAAACTAATTATTGAATAAATAATTAGCATTAATTAATAAAATTAATCATTAATAACAAATACTTAATTAAATTTTGCGTACTATAAACTTAGAATTATAATCAATCGGAAAACAAATCAAGGGCCAGACCCCAGGACTCCCTCCCCCTTGTGAGCGCCACTATTTAGTGTCACTTAGATTAGAATACATGTATAAAATTGTTTTAAGGACATTTTGACAAAAAAAATTATTTAAATACAATATTTCGGCAAAAAAAAATTAACTTAGAATAACCTTTTTAAAAATGTTCTCTTTTTGTGTAAAATGCTTCTATTATAATAATATTTTACCTGTATATAGCACAGATCTCTGTACAGAGGCTCAACAATATTTTTTGAAAAATTCACATTATTTTCTGAGTTACCACCAATTGAATTAATTGTCGGCGTTTTTTTCTTAAAATTTCTCCCCTCTGTTGTCGTAAAACATGGATAAACACACTTCTAAGTTATATATTTCAAAAATTCTAGTTGAGCATCTGTAAAGAAGTCTGAGCTACATACAGGCAAAATATTATTATAATAGATACATTTTTCACTGAAGGAGAATATTTTGAAAATAGGTTATTCGATGTTCATTTTTTGTCAAAATATTGTACTTAAATCATTTTTTATTGTAATACTATTCTTTAAACAATTTTATATACATTTTCTAATCTAAATGATACTAAATATCATAAATATTATCCATTTATACGCTTTTGAAAAATCACGGTTTCGAACGTAGTCGGATACCTTAAGCGATTTTCGTTTCGTGTTATGAGAAGAATATACATGTGATAATATATAGTAGTTTGTTGGAATCGTTGTATTATTTCGTGTTAACCGATATTACGTCTTAGGTGTTTTCGTTAGGTGTGTTCGTTTAAACGTATTTCACTGTATTACAATGTTTAAATAATTATGTGTGCTTGTGGATAATTATATGTATATATATATATATGTATATATATATATATATATATATATATGTATATATATATATATATATATATATATGTATATATATATATATATATATATATATATATATATATGTATATATATATATGTATATATATATATATATATATGTATATATATAAATATAAATGTAAATTATAAAAATAATAATATACATAAATATAAACGAAATTATAAAAATAATATATATATATATATATATATATATATATGTGTGTGTGTGTGTATGTGTGTGTATATATATATGTGTATTTTTTAAAAAATGGTTTCTTTAAACATGAATAAAATTTCATTTAAAAAAATTGAATTCTACCTGTCAAAAAACTAGCAGAATCCTCGCATTTATGCAACCTATTTTTTCCCTCGGGGCTTTTGTACTAAAATCTATACACATACCTAATTGAGAGTCTTATTTTTTGTAAAAAAAGTCATCAGCAAATGGTAAAAGCACTTTAACTTTTTAGAAGTTTTATTTCCTTCCATAAAAAAAGACAAATACATATTTTTTTTTAAAAAAATCCATATGTTATATCGTACAAGAAACTTCACATTTGGATCTGTAAAAGAACTATAATTATTTTCTTTTTTTAATACGCGCAACATAAATCGAGAGATATCTTTTATAGCATAAAACGACGCTTAGAGAAGAAAAAAATAAAACGGAAACTACCAGAAACTGTATCTTATACTTCTCGGTAGCACATTTCATTAATGACGACTTTTATTCATTTTATCCGTTTTTTCGGCAATCTTTATGAAATATTCATACGTATCATTATCGAAGACGAAAAAAATCGATACATGTGTAAGCAAAAAAGTAGAGTCTAAGCGATATGCATTAACAAATAAGACACGAGATCTATAAAAACTTGAATGGAACTTGCTTATTTTGAAGGAGAAAGAAATATCTAGATGTATAAGATCTGAACTGTACAGTTAAGGGTCATTATTTTCATGTTTTTGAAACCAATCCTACTTAAAGAAAGTTTTAATTTTAAATATCGTTATTACGTAAATATGATATGATATGCGACAATTTAAAATTCGATGATGTACCAGTTGAGTTTCAAAAGAGAAATTCATTTGGTATATTTAATTTTATCTAGTATATTATCTCTCTCTCTATAAAAAAAGGTTTTTCATGATGCTGTAATAAATTTATTGCGTACTATCGCAAAAATGCCAACTTTCAAGATAACTCGCCAAGTTGGCAACCCCGATTTTGCATGTGTGGTACGCTCTGTATTGATAACCAAGACCTTCGCTTCATATAATGTCGTCAACACGGTTGCGATAGTCATTATTGCAAGTTCTCTCTCTCTCACACAGAAAAGTATCGCAACGACTGCCTCGACTGGAATCGTTGAATGAGAAGAAAGGCGTTATCTAATACGAAGACTTATCAATGGAACTAAGTACTCAACTTTCCAGAAAGCTGCAAGAGCTGCAGGTTTATAAAATTCTGAGGACTTTTTCAAGGAAGTGTTGGGCGATGCAACTTCAGTGATTTATTGAAGAGGAGCGCCTAGAACGAATTTCGCTAAAAAGAGAGCGAATAAATAGAACTATATAACACATGTCGATTACTGTTTTACAATTTGAACGATGAGTATGAACAGTTGTATAATTTGTACAATGGGGTTAGTCCGCCTTTGGGTGGACAGGAGGCATCCCTTCCCTAGTTTATTTGAAAGTGATATTTTTTGTAGTTTACTTCCTTACATAATATGACGGCTTTAAGAGATTCTGTAATTCAGACATTCTATAAGCATAATGCCCCCCCTTTTTTTTCTAAGTCTTTTGAATTTATCCAAATTTATGAAATTAATCAAAATTTGATACAGAGATTTGAAGAGATCTTCAATTGTCAGTTGCTGTTGTTGTTGCCTTGTCCAGGTAGTGCTGAGAAATCAAATGACGCCGAAGGTTTTTAAAATGGCTCTTGCTTTGTTGACGACCTTTAACGAATAAAGCAGTTGATGGTCCACGGGGTTTAGGTCTATGTTGTGGAGTTTTGCCAATATAGAAGGATAATTAAAAATATCATTTGGAAAAAGTTGAATGTCAGGACAGCGATGACAAACTTTGTTACCTCTTTGGCCATCAGGGGATATTTTCATCCCTTTAACCCTTTCATGGGCCTTGGGATTACTTCCCATCTACATGATCTTACATAATACACGTGTGGAAAGCGCAAAACCTATTATAATTTATTGGCTCTGCTATTATCACGTTGGGAAGACTATTACTTTCTTACTTACCTTACCGTCATAAGTAGTTTCGTATTGTGGCAAGTGAGCAAAAGAAACAGAAGTTTAGACCAGCTTACATTCCGTATTGCAATAGCTCGTCAGCTGATAGACGGATATTCCTCAAGAAAAAGGAAAGTACGTCCTGCTAGCTTCCAAGCAAAGAAGTGTGTAGTTCCGGATGATGTGCGCTTAGCCATTGTGAGAAATCATATGCCAAAGATGGTTTCCAACTATAGACTGTGTAGGAAATGTAACTAAAAAGGACAAAAAAAGAGGACAGTGTGCAGAATGTGATGTCCCCTTGTGCATTGCAACATGCTTCTCATTTTTTCATAGCAAATAATCACCATTAAATTTACTTTTCTTTAGAACGGAGAATGGTTCCCTGATAAGTATTCTTCCCATCCCTAAAATTTAAATGTAAACGTAAACTTCGGCAAAATTAAATATATTTCCTTCGTTGCTATTGTTTAATTGTTAATAAAACATGAAAGACTGCGAGAAATTCAAAAGATAAATAAATGGCCCACGAAAGGGGTAATGTGTCTTGTGCGTAGTCTGGCTATGGTGGTTGAAATAAAGCGGTTACAATTAAGATTTAGAATGAAGTGCTTCTTAACTAGATGGGAGGTGAGTATACGTCTAGCTATTGCATCAACATCGTTAAGGGTAAGGCTATTGGAAAGTTGAGGCATCCTTGGCAAGGTTATCAGCCCACGTAGACGAAGATGTCTACGTGGACCGGTATCCATTGCAAAGTGCATGTTCTTTAGGCTGCAACTACTCTACGTATAAGGGCAATTATTTTTCGGGTCAGTTGAGAATTGCCCCTCAAGATTGCCGTGAACGCAGATCTAGAGTCTGGAAATAATAGAAGGCCACTGTGGAACTCTCCATAGTCTTGTTGTGGTAGTTATCCAAAGCTCCTTTAATAGCTATGAGGAAATTTTACCGGTGTAAATTCTATGGGATTCAAGTTCACGATTTGGATGAATAAAATAGATTCCAGCACCACCTTTATTAAGGTCAGAGTCAAAAGATCCATTCGTTTAGGTAGTTAAAATTGAGATATCAGCAGCTAATATAAATATTTCCTAATCTCTTCCTAAGTTGTTTTCTTACTACAATTATACTTTATTTCATTTAATAAAATGATATATGTTTTTTGAAATAATATATGTTCATTAGTTACATATGCAATAGTGTTTTATTGCTATATCCATGCTAATTTTTTGACTGCTAACTGTTCATCAATTCGGGGTTTTTTAAAGTTATTTTCATCTATTGTTGAAAATTAAAAATCAAATTCAAAAGACGAATTTTCAAATACGAATATTTTCTTAAAATAACTTCAGTGACGTACAATATTATAACAATTTACTCATTTCTTACATATAGTCAATATTTTTTGTATAGTTTTATGTTTTGTCTCTGCATTATTATGATATCGAATAAAAAAACAATATTATTTATATCAAACTATTAACCTTATATGTCTAAATGAAAAATCGCATTATTATTGATTTTTTGAATTTTTACTATGAACATTTTTTCCTTTGATAATCAGCTTATGAAGGGGTGGGCAAATAGTGGCCCGCCGATACAGTCGGGAGAATAAATATAAAGAAAATGTTTTCTATATTTGGGTTGTTTGTGACCATGACTGGAGATTACCTGTGCCCTGGTGTTTCAAACTATTATTTCTTTAAATGTCGTTGACTGAGCCTTTGATGACTTTTTTTACCGTCCTACATTGTGTTCGGCTGCTCGTCGACCTAAGACCGAAACTTCAAAAAAACAGGCAGAGAATAAAAACTTTAAAAGAATATTTGGAGTGACATATATTTGTGAGCGAAGTCAAGTTAGCTGGCATTAACTTGGAAGCTGTAATGAAAATTTCGACAACCAATCTTGCTCCTGATTTCAAAAAAAATTGTAGGAAAGTGTGATAGGGTGCATTTGTCTCATTAAACTGATTCAAAAATTAAATGTGCTGCAGCTATAGATTATATAAAATTAGCACTATAAATAAATTGAACAAAACTGCCTTTATTTTATTTAACCCTTTCATTGGACTTAGGAAGATTACTTCCCGTCTACATGATCTTACAAATTACACCTGTGGAAAGCGCAAAACCCATTTTAATATATTGGTCTTCCTATTATAACGATGAGATAACTGATTTCCGCTTCAGTTTTATGCTACTGAACATAATCCTGCAAATATGACATCGTTAAATCGGACAAAATAAGATGGTACTGAAGAAGAAATAAGTACCTTGTGTCCCCAAAAGATGTCGCTATATATAACGATGTCATGGAAGGGATTGATCGCTTCGATTAAAGAAAAGAGATATACCAAATAAGAAGATCTGTAAAATGGTGGTATCGTATCTTTTATTTTCTTATTGACCTTGCCATCATAAATAGTTTCATACTGTGGCGTCAACAAAAGAAACATAAGTTTAGACCAGCTAACATTCCGTATAACAGTAGCTCGTCAGCTAATAGACGGATATACCTCGAGAAAAAGGAAAGGACGTCCTGCTAACTTCCAAACAACGAAGTGTGTTGTTCCGGATTATGTGCGTTTAGTCAATGCGGGTAATTATACGTCAAAAATGATTTCCAACTATAGATGATGTAGGAAATGTAGCAGAAAGGGACAAGAAAAGAGGACCCGCTAACATATGTGCAGAATGGGATGTACTCTTGTGCATTGCAGCATGCTTCTCATCTTTTCATGGTAAATAATCAGCACTAAACGTAATTATCTTTATATGGTAAATGGATCCTTGGGGAGTATTTTTCCTACCTCTAAAATTTAAATGTAAACACAAAATTTGGAAAAATAAAATATAATTTCATGAATGTTGCTGTTGAATTATTAAGGAAACATTAAAAACTGCGAGAAATTCAATAGAGAAATAAATGGCCCACGAAAGGGTTAACTTATATTTATCGATTTTTATGGTACAATTTATGCCTTTTCTGAGATAATACGCTAGCTAATGAATGCATCCTTTAAAAAGGTGCGGACCTCCAATATCCTCCGCTTTTATAATGTGGCCCTTATCAAAACAGTTACCCACCCCTGGCCTTATCAATAAGAAGGCAATCTCCTTCCCCCTATTTAAATAAAAAGGTTCCTTTTTTTATAATAAACGAGAAAGTTAAATTTATCTTAATTTATTCAGTTTATTTGTATTTAAATGTTCATATTCTTATGGAAATGAACAATTGAATAGTCACTCATTTTTAAAAGATAATATCTAAATGGAGGCTAACCCTATCTAGACCCTTATATTATCTAGGGGTGGCTAACCCGCGGCCCGGGGACCGCATGTGGCGTGCCTTCAATAATTTTGCGGCCCATGAGAATCATTACAACTTTACAAAATGCGACTATTTGTACAGTATTTTTGTCTTTAGAGTTTTTTTTAACAAAAAAATTCTGTAACTGTTTTTATTTTATCACGTTGCCTCTGTTACTGCGGATTTTTTTTTTTTTTGAAATTGAAGTTTATCAAACATAAATCGTGCTCAAATTTAACAGGCGAAAACCTGTAGCTTCAATTACGATACGCAATTACATGCATTGAGCAATTACTTGCAAAAACTAAGTGAAAGAGATAAAAAACAAATATCTCACTAATTTAATAAATTAAACGTAATTTGATCATTGCATTATTATTTTTTTCTACTCATGTTAGTATGTATGAAAAATAAGGAAACTAATGTTAATAATTCATTCTGTTTTAAATTTTCATTCCAATAAATATTTGTAATGGGTCCATATTTAATATAAAGATACAGAGTGTTTTTTTCAGGTATAGAAGTTTAAGTTGGCATTACTTTCCAAGATGGCGATCGATTTAACAGCTGTCAAGTGATTTATTCTCAGTTTGGTTTGGCAATTCATCATGAATAGACTCACGCCTGAACAACGCTTTCAAATTGTGCAATTTTATTTCGAAAATAATGGTCGATTTTCATAAGCGAATTTTGTTCAGCGATGAAGCGCACTTCTGGTTGAATGGCTACGTCAACAAACAAAACTGCCGCATTTGGAGTGAAGCTAATCCACAAGTGTATGTCGAAACACCGTTACATCCAGAAAAACTGACTGTTTGGTGCGCTTTATGGGCTGGTGGAATCCTTCTTCAAAAACGAGGAAGGCCACAACGTTACAGTCAATGGTGATCGGTATAGAGCCATGATTACTAACTTTTTTATTCCTGAATTGAACAATCATGATGTCCAGGAGCTGTGGTTCCAACAAGACGGCGCAACATGTCACACAGCTCGTGCCACAATCGATTTATTGAAAGACACGTTTGGTGACCGCCTAATTTCACGTTTTAGACCTGTGAATTGGCCTCCAAGATCTTGTGATTTAACACCGCTAGACTATTTTTTGTGGGGCTATGTAAAGTCATTGGTCTATGCGGATAAGCCACAAACGCTTGACCATTTGGAAGACAACATTCGCCGTGTTATTGCCGATATACGGCCACAAATGTTGGAAAAAGTCATCGAAAATTGGACGTCCAGATTGGACTACTTCCGAGCCAGCCGTGGCATCCTATGCCAGAAATCATATTTAAAATTTAATGCCACAAGATTATCTTTCGAATAAAAAAAATCCATGTCAATCGAATAATAAATCGTTGTTTTTTTGCAATTTAAAGTTTTATACCTCTCAAAAAAACACCCTTTACATATTTTTATATGCATCCCACGTGATTATAATGTTTTTCCGGATTGGGCCACGAAGTCATCAGGGTGGGCTACCCCTGATCTAGATATTTATCTATAATAAATAACGCCCAAGTGAATCATAGTTAAGAAATTAGTCATTAAATCGAAATACAATTTGGAGCATATATATTTAATGGAAATATTCTAAATACACCCATCATTAGACAGCAATTAATTTAATTCAAACCTATGAGATCACAGCAAAATACTAATTTCTGTCAAAAAATTTGTTCCTCTCTAGTATTACTCGTCGTTGTCTTGACAACATTGTAAATTGCTATGTAACTCAAGCCCTACGATCATGAACAGATTTCGAGGCTATTGTATTAGCATAACTAGCGTCATTAGGATGTGTCTTCAGTTATTCATCACACTTCAAAGAGCGGATCGTGATATAACACAACCTTGCATTATGGAGGTGTATTGTTATAATCAGGAAGTCGTTACAAAACTAGGAAGTCGGAAAAGGCCATAAATGCACACTTTCTAATACGAAAAGGTGCCGATGCAGCGTTTAGGGATGTGGTTTTTCCTGCATCAGAAAAAATAAATTGTAAAAAATTTGCCTTTCAGTTACGAAAGGGATACTTAATTCAGCAAATGATGGTATTTGTTTCTTCGTCCCCATGGTTTAATCCAGAAATGAAAAGCATCGTTATAGAAACATATACACGCTCACATACCATGTATAGTTACAGTTGAGAATAATAAGAAATAATAAGTATGATCAAAATATATGTTAATACTATACATTCAAAAATTGGTTGGATGTATAGGAATAAAGCATTTGCTTATAGTTATTTTCTTTTACACCTTTTTTGCAAAAAGTAAACCTTTTGTTGTCTATGATATTTGTTAAACTTTTATAGCGCCTTTTTTTTCCTATGTTAAAATATTTTTAGGATTGTGGGATTGAGATTTATAAAAAGAAACTAATTTATCTTATTATATACTTAAAATTAATGTGATTTTTAATACCATTTCTTTGGTCTTAATGTTATGTTTCTTTGTTCTTTTGTTTCCCACCTCCCATTGAGAGCTTCAAAAGTAGGATATTTTAGTTTTGCTTTTCTTTTCATATCACATTACGTGATTATTTTTAAATATAATTTGTAAATAGTAAAATATATTGAAAACATTACAAATTAGATATATTTTGTATTTAAATTTAAGAAGTTGCACATATTACTACCAAGAAATTTCAGGAAACCGTGATTAACATATAGTGGGACTTTGCAAGTTGTACGTTTGTTCTTTTCTCATATGCTTTTGTATAGCACAAACGGCAATGCCGTATTGTTGTTGGGTTTTTTTGTAAAGTTGTCATACGGTCATCAACTTTAGTCAGTCGTACTTTAGCTGCAAAAGTTTTCTTGCTGCTCAGGAAGCTTTCAGGTCGTCCTTTGCATTTACAATTCGAAAATCCAGAAATCAGTTGTCAAGCTAGTCGAACTGCTCGCAGCACAAGTTGCTGGTGGGAAAATAGCTACCTACCGATATTAAAAACTTAATGTAGTTGGTGAGAAGTATATTTTCCACAGCTATATAATGGATGAAAATAAAAAATATGTTTTGATAACCTGAAAATAAGGTAAGACCTCGCATTTTCTCATTTTTGTATAAAGCATTAAAATGAGAAATAAGGATGAGAAGTATCTTCGAATAAAATAATTTTAGTAGTATTATAAATGCTTCCATTTTTAAAACAACCAAGTTACTACTTGACTTCTGTTAACGTTTATTGATACTGTTGCGGTGTGATATCTATATAAACTAGTACCAAACATCACGTGAAGACGATCGTTTTTGTCGTGGTCGATAAAGTACTCACGTTCGGAACGGAAAGTACCCAGATCGAATCTTCCTTCCTTCAATACTATTTAACAGAATGGGTGTGATTCCAATCGCGTTATTCTGTTAAATCGCGGAACCAATCAGTTTTTTTTAAATGACTTGCAATTGCAATTTTCAAATTTAATCAAGTATATTCCGTTTCCTGAGAATTCCTATGGAATTTGCGGAAAACTTATAGATGGAATAATTCTGTATGCATGATTTTTCAAAAATTTATTTAGTTGCACCTTATCAACAGTACTATTTATCTACAAATTGTGTGTGAATTTAATTTTTGAGATAATAATTGAAAATAAAATTAGATAAGGAAGAAATAATGCGTTTCTCTCTCTCTCTCTCTCTCTCTCTCTCTCTCATTTATTAAAACAGATTATAAAATGTTCGATCTTTTGAATGCAACCTCTTTATATTTTATCCACTTTTTCAAAAGTTCACACTAATAAAAGTAACGTTTTTTGTTTTTTTTTATAATTTCACTGAAATTTTTTAGAAAATAAATGTTGAGCATATCGCTTCAAAAAATGGTATTGTATACATTTCGATTATTTCCTCAGTATAATAATAAGAAAACAATCGAATATTGAGATATCAACAAAAAGTTCAAAAGGTAGTAGTAGATTTCCAAATGTGTTAATTTTTATAAGCTTGTAGTTGTAGTACAATTTTATAACTGATATATCTTCGATAATCTATTAAAAAGCTTAATTTATCATTTATTTTACAGCTGGAAGTTTTTAAACAGAGATTTTACTGTGAAATTACAGCTAATATTGCAAAATTTGACCTACGCATCTGTTTAGAATTAAGTTGCAGTCACTTACTTTAGCGATAATCAAAGAAGTCACATTATTAACTTTTTGGTATGATGCATAAACGTAAATGTACTAAAGCAAATATTTATCATCCAGAGTCATCCAGAGTCCATGCATTGAGAAAAATACTTCCGTATTTGCATGTCATGTGAGAAACGGAATCCCGGAAATTTATATAGGAATACTTCCTCTCTGCCAGAAATTAAATCAAGCGTAAAAGTGGTACAAGCAAGCAATATTTTGTTTGACGCAATTGGGCTTCGGTTCTTAAGGCAACATAAAAATTCTTACGAAATATGTTTTTACTCCTTTAGATATTGAGTTGGATATTATTTGTATTTTCAAAAAGTATCTCTATTTACTACGAGAAGAAAAATTTTAAATTGTTCCTCTAGGGAACTATAGAGGATTAAGAAATTTTTATCTTAAAAAAGAAAAAAGAAGTTTTAAAAGAGAAATTCTTTTAAAAAGATTATATATATATATATATATATATATATTGAATTTATATTTTGAAATAGGATCTTTTTTATTTGTGTATTTCACACTTTTATTCACATATATACGAATGTAGAACGTCTCTTAAAAGTGATTGGATATTTTGAATTTCTAAAAATTAATGTGTTCCATATGGAATAAAGTTTGATATTTCGCAATCTCGTGAG
Source organism: Trichonephila clavipes (assembly GCA_019973935.1). NCBI lineage: Eukaryota > Metazoa > Arthropoda > Arachnida > Araneae > Nephilidae > Trichonephila > Trichonephila clavipes. The sequence continues at coordinate 61,917 of BMAU01006584.1, forward strand.
TTTTTTTAATAATACTTAATTCTATTTTTTATTAAAAGCAAGAGAACATTTTAAATACAATAATTTTTTTAAAAAAAAAATCAAGAAGTTAGGTAAAAAGTGATTCCTTAAATGGGATCGAGTACTTTAAAAAACGATTCACAACGGAGAATATAGTAATACTTCGATAATTTAATATATTTTAAATATACACAACACACAACTTTTTTTAAGATCTGTGCTTAGAGTTGCTTACAATATTTTCATAATTTGTGTGTCCGATATTCCTCTATTTTTAAATGATCCATGTTCTAATCTCCCTTATCTTTTTAATGAAAGTCATATACTATAAAATCCAGTTCTTTCCAAATTGCTCAGTGTTTGGGCCTTGGGAAGATTACTTCCCATCTACATGATCGTACATAGTACACCTGTGGGAAGCGCAAAACCTATTATAATATATTGGCCTGATATTATAACGTTGGGAAGACTAATTCCCATACTAATCTTTTACTTTCTTACTGACCTTGCTATCATAAATAGTTTCATATTGTGGCAAGTGATCAAAAGAAACAGAAATTTAGATCAGCTAACATTCCGTCTTGCATTAGCTCGTCAGCTGATAGACGGATATTCCTCAAGAAAAAGGAAAGAACGTCCTGCTAGCTTCCAAGCAAAGAAGTGTTAGCTCGTCAGCTGATAGACGCATATTCCTCAAGAAAAAGGAAAGGACCTCCTGCTAGCTTCCAAGCAAAGAAGTGTTAGCTCGTCAGCTGATAGACGGATATTCCTCAAGAAAAAGGAAATAACCTTCTGCTAGCTTCCAAGCAAAGAAGTGTTTAGTTCCGGATGATGTGTGCTCAGCCATTGTGGGAAATCATATGCCAAAGATGGTTTTCAACTATAGACTGTGTAGGAAATGTAACTGAAAAGGACAAAAAAAAAAGAGGACAGTGTGCAGAATGTGATGTCCCCTTCTGCATTGTAACATGCTTCTCATTTTTTCATAGTAAATAATCACAATTAAATTTACTTTTCTTTAAAGCGGTGAATGGTTCCCTGGTAAGTATTCTTCCCATCCCTAAAATTTCAATGTAAACGTAAAATTCGGCAAAATTAAATATATTTCCGTCGATGCTATTGTTTAATTGTTAATAAAACATAAAAGACTGCGAGAAATTCGAAAGAGATTAATAAATGGCCCACAAAAGGGTTAAATCTAGAAATAGAAGTAATTTTTAAAAACCTTCTGGCAGAAATAAAGATACCTGAGTTCAACGTTCAGAGTCATGTGTTTCTAACCGTTACTTTTTGATTTTTTTAAATTGATCTTACCTAAATTTTAGATAGATAAATATAAACTATCCTCTAAAATACTTAAAGAAAGATAATGATCATTATGCCATCAACAAATGTCAAATTATCTTATGCTGATGTTGACATGCACTGCCACATAGGGATACCTACACCGTTATGTTTGAATTATCCAATTAACTTCTTTAGATGAAATACCTAATTTTTCTTCAAATACGTATCGAAAAATTAAAATTGTTAAATTGCTCCAAATTACAAAGCAAAAGTGGTTCCAATAAAATGGTAGCTTATTTATCAATGATTTTATAAAGAAAAAAATGTCTGAGATTTTTTGTTCTTTACTGAAAAAAATTAATTTTTCTTCTCGTGTAAAAACTGCCATTGAAACCTGCTAATCTTAGCACTTATCGTACAGTTTCTGATGAAATTGAAGAGGAAAATGTTTGCTGATTGAATTCTGTAGAATTTTTTGAAATGTTTAATCGTAGATTCTTACAATTTTTTTGTAAGTATAAATATCTTATAATATCTAATTAACTAAGGAAGACAACACTACTCCTGTTTTTCTTCTATTTTATTCTTTAACGGTCATTGCTACATATTAAACTGTCGAAAGAAACAAATTTAAAAATTTAGCAACGTTTTTTAAGTGTGATTTGGCTCTTTTATGGTGAAAAAAATTTTTTCCAACACTATTCGTTATTACTTATGGGATTGCCAGCCAATTATAATATTAAATATAATATTTTTACTTATTAACTAAGCAAAGCTATTTAAGCGATATTTTTTGCGTTGCTATGTTGTAAAAATATAAATAACGGCAGACAAATATGTTACTGACAAATTTATTCGAAAATCCCTTATAGCCTTTTCACTTTTCTGACCCTTTCTTTAGCTAACTATTTGCATTTTAATTTTTAAAATGGGTCATTATTTTAAAAACAAGCTACATTATACCTTACAAAATAAAGAATCAAATATAGATAATATGGAAAATTATATTTTTTTTTCGAATTTAATGTCATTTACGAATTTTTCTTACAAATTTCTGCACTATCTTTACTGATTACTTTTGAAAAGGGTGTTTTTTAGAGGTATAGAACTTTAAATTGCAATAAAACAACGATGTATTATTCGATTGACATGAATTTTTTTATTCGAAAGATAATCTTGTGGCATTACATTTTAAATATGATTTCTGGCATATGACTGCCGTGGCTGGCTCGGATGTAGTCCAATCTGGACATCCAATTTTCGATGACTTTTTCCAACATTTGTGGCCGTATATCGGCAATAACACGGTGAATGTTGTCTTCCAAATGGTCAAGCGTTTGTGGCTTATCCGCATAGACCAATGACTTTACATAGCCCCACAGAAAATAGTCTAGCGGTGTTAAATCACAAGATCTTGGAGGCCAATTCACAGGTCCAAAACGGGAAATTAGGCGGTCACCAAACGTGACTTTCAATAAATTGATTGTGGCACGAGCTGTGTGACATGTTGCGCCGTCTTGTTGGAACCACAGCTCCTGGACATCATGATTGTTCAATTCAGGAATGAAAAAGTTAGTAATCATGGCTCTATACCGATCACCATTGATTGTAACGTTGTGGCCTTCATCGTTTTTGAAGAAGTACGGACCAATGATTCCACCAGCCCATAAAGCGCACCAAACAGTCAGTTTTTCTGGATGTAACGGTGTTTCGACATACACTCGTGGATTAGCTTCACTCCAAATGCGGCAGTTTTGTTTGTTGACGTAGCCATTCAACCAGAAGTGCGCTTCATCGCTAAACAAAATTCGCTTATGAAAATCGGGAACAACGGCAATCTCGTTTTGGGCCCATTCGACGATTCTACGCCTTGCTTGATCATATTTAAAATGTAATGCCACAAGATTATCTTTCGAATAAAAAAAAATCATGTCAATCGAATAATACATCGTTGTTTTATTGCAATTTAAAGTTCTATACCTCTAAAAAAACACCCTTTATAATAAAGTTTTATTTTGAAGTAATCTTATATATAATTAACAAATTTATTATTATCATTATTATTTCAAACTATATTTAAAAAAAATAATTAGGATGGAAAAGGTATCAGTATAGACAAAATTCTCATTTTCAATACATAATACTAAAAATTTTTTTATTATATGTATTTTGAGAAAAGTATCATCATTATTAGTCTAAATCAAAAATTTGCCATGAAACAAAAATGCAAAATGTTCCATGCATTGCAATTTTTGTCGAATTATAACAAAACAAACTTTCCAGAAGTATTCATCTAATATATAGTTATAAATTCTTGGATGCATTGTCATAATAGTGACCGGGTGAAAGAAGAAATTTACCCTCTAACTGGATACCTTCCTCCTCTCTCAAAAGTTATTCCGAAAGCGTGTTTAACTCTTATTTTGCGATTCCCTTAAAAAATGCAACAGACTTCTTTCCTTTCCCCCTTTTAGAACTTGGGAGGTCGAACGGGGACAATTTTACGACCCAGTTCGGTTTCTTTGTAAAGTAAGAACCAAGAGATCAATCGTTTACAGCTAGCTGTTAAGGTATCTGACTAGTTTGAAAAAGTGTTTTTTGACAAAAAGGTCGAATTTTTTTTATGATTGTAAAATCAAGCCCCTGCCTTTAAGATTCCAAAACAGTCTTTATTTTAATTTTACGTAAATTAGAACTCTAATTATAGCAATTTAAATAAGTCATAGTAGTTGAAAACGAAACCGGAAGTAATGTAATCTGGACCGGAAGTGAGCTTCATATGCAGTGTTTAATTATTATTTCCCTAAAATGAAGTTTCAAAAACCAAATTTTAATTATCTGCTTACTAAGCCACAGTTTGCTAATAATTATTTCAAATAATTTTGTTGCAAACGATTGGCAACGGCATTTTAAGACTATCGCTATTCCGTGTTTGTTTACATTCGACGTTAGATTTACACCACGCCTATTTTAATTCTTTTTTTTCTCTATTTTGCTTTATTTTTAGAATTTAAATTATTTCAATTTAATCTTTAATTTATTTTACCTGAAATCATGGGTAAATGTCGCTCATATCGTCCCCGTAAAAGAAAGTTTCATGGAAACCAAAATAAAAGCACTGGAACACAGCTTCATCTAATGAAATTATGACCGCCAGTTCACTGAAGCTGCAGCAATGTAATGAGGTAAGTAACATTTCAGAACATTTAACTGGAAACAGATTGATTGATCTGGAAATTTTAATTGGTATTTTTTCCTTATTTTGTGTTGCCCAACAAAAATGTGTACAGCAGGAAGCCTTTATGTTGTAGAAGATTCAAGGTTTGGATTAGCTTCAAACTTTTCTTTGCACTGCAAAAATTGCAGTTTCATATCGGCATTTTGTACTTCTAAAAAGTTAGACAAAATGAATGAACTCAATACTCGTTTTGTTTATGGATTAAGATTGATTGGTAGATGTGTTTCAGCAGGAAGAAAACTTTGTGCTGTTTTGAATCTACCTCCCTTTCTCTCAAAGCTTGCATTCCGCCAACAAGAAAAAAAACTCCTCAGTGCTGCTATTTCCATTGGAGAAAAAAATAATGAATGACGCAGCAAAAGGTATTAGGCAATTAAAAAAATCTATACATGGTACTGTAAATTGTGGTGTTTCGGTGGATGGTACCTGGCAGCGTGTGTGTGTGTCGTGGTTTTTCTTCGCTAAATGGTTGTGTTAGTGCAATATCTGTTGATACTGGGAAAATTATTGACTTTGAAACTTTATCTCAGTTTTGTAGAAAATGTAAATCAAAGACGGAACAACAAAATGTGAAATTGCAGTGTAATCATCATAAAGGATCTTCATCCAGCATGGAACCGATTGGGGCTTATCGTATTTTTGAGAGGTCGGAAGATCATAGAATGTTACGATACACTGACTATTATGGGGATGGGGATTCCAAAGCTTTTGATGCCGTGAAGGACATTTACGGGAAAGACTCTGTTACGAAGCTAGAAGTATAGGGCATATTCAAAAAAGAGTTGGATCAAGGCTTCGAAAATTGAAAAGCAGAAATAAAGGACTCGGGGGGAAAGGTAAATTAACTGATGGTTTAATTAATAAGTTACAAAATTACTATGGGATTGCTATTCGAAGCAATATTGGGAATTTGGACAAAATGCAGTCTGCTGTTATTGCTGCCTTCTTTCATTGTTGCTCATCAAAACATCAGCCAAAACATGGACAGTGCCCTGTCGGAGATGAAAGTTGGTGTAAATTTCAACGGGCTAAAGCTTCAAATATTGTGTACCAGGATAAATCTTTGGGTCTGCCACAAAATATTGTTAACACGATAAAGCCTGTTTATATGGATTTGTGTGACAGAAATCTTTTAAAAAAAATGTTTACACGGAAAAACTCAGAATCCGAACGAAAGTTTTAATGCAATTTTGTTGCAGATATTACCAAAAGAAGTTTTCGTTGAGCATCAAACATTGCGTTTAGGAGCATATATTGCTGTTGTGCAGTTTAATAATGGCTTTCAGGGATTAATATCCATATTAAATGAAATGGGTATTGTTTCGGGGTATTATACTATACGGGGACAAAAAATCTTCGATAATGAGCGTATTGCAGACTCAAAACGTCACTCACTGCCAACAGCAAAAACCTGCAGAAGAAAACTTAGGGCCATTCAAAAAAAAAAAAGAAATATAAAAATTGAGGAAGAAGAAGGAATTACCTATAAAACTGGAGAATTTTAAGTTGTTTTTTTAATATTTACTTTATGTAACTTATAAGTATATTTTTAAATGTGTTTTTGAAAAATGAAATTTTCACGATAATTTTTGCACGAAAACTGGGATATCTCCAGAACAATTATATAAAATTCAATGAAATTTGCAACACTTATGTTATAAGCCCTTGAGAGTGTAGCAAATCGCAGTTTTTAAGATACTTACACTTGATAACATTTTATAGTCCTTTTTAGCATAGAATAAAGAGTAATTTTGACGAAAAATCATTAACGTGAAGTTCGAATGCTTATTAAATATTTATTTTTGAAAATATTTTTTAACCTGCGGTTTGCGACACTTCAGGTGGATAAATAAATATATCAATGCAATTAAAATTACATTATGTCCAATATATATTTTTTTACGCTGTTTTTCCTGAAATTGAAATTTTTTTTAAAAATTTTATTAAAATAATTTTTTTTCAGAAACAGAAGTGATGCATGGTATTTATTTCATAATTATAACTCTTTAGGCCTATTTATGTTCTTTAAAATAATAAAATTCTTCTGATAATCAATTTTGAAAAAATTGGTCTTCGAACCTAGTCGGGTGCCTTAAGTTGCCTTGGGCGTCTTTGACTTCTTTGAAAGCGTAGTGGAATTCGGTGTTTCTTTCTCCTATATGTTCAGTCACAGTAAAATTAAAAAATGAAAGGTAAAAAAAAGAGGAAAAAATGAAATAAATAGTATGTTAGAAGTTGAAAAATAATTATATTTTCTTCAAAGAAAATTTATTTTTCTGTCATTTTTTAAAAATTAAAAAAAAAAATATATATATTTTTGGTATTGCGATTTGAACCAGAAAAAAAATCCTGTATTCATTTTAGAATATGAGAGTAAGAAAACGCTCTCACTTTCCTGTTTTTTAAAAAAGTAATGAGGTAAAAAGAGCAAAGGCCCTATCTCATTTTTAAACAATAACACAATAAATATTACATACGATGATTATATTTATGAAATAAAACCGATCTTTCTCTATTCAGTTATATTTTTAATTTAAAATAGCATAAAAAAGGATTTCAATACTTTTAATTTATTTTAATTAAAATCATATAAAAGATATTTTTATGTTAACTGAATATTTTTCGGAAAAAATTTAAATTTTCCTTCCTAGTGTTGTCTTGTTCGAACTTCTTGTATTAAATAAAAATTCCTTTTCTACATCGGCATTTGTGATGGACATAACACACATTCAGTCAATAATTTTTAATTTTAATGGGGGATATACTTCAAATGCGCATGACAGTACTTCTAACAATTTTCTACTCAAGTTAAATTTCTTATCTTTCTGTTTCTTTTATTACAAGGAAAAATGTCACACATCGATAACTACATTTTCACACAATTCAGTCATTACAAATTCTATTGTGAGAAAAGTTCTCCCTAATTAATTTTGTCTTTCAAAACAGTACACTTAAAACAATTTTGTTCAGTGAAGTTAACCGACAGTTCCACAATGTATTCATACCAAATTTTAAAAACAAATTTAACACTTGAAAATGTATCCTGTATTAAATTTTTCAGTATACACAAATATTTTCTGCTGTAGGGAAGATATAGTATGAGAGATGTGGTGTGCGGTTGTGAAAGAATGTTTTCGTACGTGTAGACTATTTTTGAAAATTTAAATATCACTGAAGCTGATCATATAACTGCAAATGAGCCTTATTTATTGTGTGCTGGTATCAAAGTAAAACACTTTACAATATTAAACAGCCTATGGGTTTATACTCAACATCAAACTATTCGCAAAATGGCTTACAACTTCTATTCAAATTGTAAAGAAACTGAAATATAAATATATCTTACTGCAGTCAAAAATATTCATAATATGTAAATATCCTATTCCTCCACTTATTTCAGTACATTTTAAAAACTGTAGCTGAATGCAATTTTTTATATTTATAAACGAGGCATAAAAGCTCACACAGTCGTAAAAATGTCTTTATCATTTTTAAATACACTACTATAAAACGTATATGGATTGTAAGATCAGTCGTAAAATCCTAAAAGCTTTTAGAGGAGCTAAAAAGATGTAATTTTGGATTGATAAAATGTTTAATATAATACACAAATATACATGTTATCAAGCAAATACATTTGAAAAATCAAACTTCCTTCTGAAATAAACGTAATTGAAAGAAAAATGTTTAATTGCAAATGAGTGGAAATACATGTTTATCTAAGGGGTATTCCCAAAGTGAGGTAATTCTCAAACTTAAGACTCAAACTCAGAAGCACAACAATCCATGAGGGCCAGGAACCACTGTGCCCATCATAATACACGTGACCATTGGACGCTGAGGTGCATGAACAGATGTCCCGATTTGGTCGTCTGTCTGAAGAGAGACCTTCAGTGTTTAAGACCCGAAGCAAGCTTGGTACTCATTTATCGACCCAATGTAGCGGGGATGAAAGGCAGAGTCGACCTTGCGCAGCCCGTTAATAGAACCCCAGACCTGTGGTGTGGAAGCACCACTCGATCCTATTCGGTGAAAAATAAAATTTAATGATAGAATCTTATATAAATCCCTAATGAATGAGGGAGTCCAAACTTTTTTTTTCATATAAACTGTTTAGACGGAAATGGTTAATTATGAACATTTCACAAGTTGCATAAATTAAAATTAACCGTTATAGTTTACATAAATTTTTAAGGGTACAAAAGGTGTATTTCGGTAGCACGAATTAATTTGAAAAGGAATACGGTTACGAAAAAGTAGTACAAATCTATCTAAAGTAGGGTTGGTTACCTTAGATATTGTCAAACACAACAATGTATTGGAAGCCAATTCCACAATTCGTTGTTATAAAAATGTATGGAAAATTACAAGATTTATTTTTGCATTTGTAATTTATATATATATAATTTTTCCTGGGAGCTTTAAAAGCTAGAGCGGCATCCATCAAAACCGCGGTTCTCTCTCTGTTTTTCCAGATCGCCCCTGACCAAGCCGGCTCTGCCATAGTAAGTGAAAATGCCGGATTTTGTTTGTCAAGATCATTTTATAGCAGACTGCATTTTTCATGTATTTTAGATGGTCGTTTTATATTTTCCACATCAATATCTTAATGTCTGAATTTAAAATTACATAAAATTCTTGACATTCGCATCAATGACCATGATAATTTTTATTAGTATATGAATGTGTCATCAAACGATTACATGTGACTAATATTAACACATTATTTAAACCATTTAATTAATATTAAGTATAACATAACGTACACAAATTTTCTGAACTTTAAAATAAATATTTCGAAAACTACTTCAGATATACTCAAAATTTTTTATTCCTACGCTTTAGCTTCTGAGTTTTGCTTCTATGTAAGAATTTATATTGTAATTGTATATTCATCAATTTTTTTAGCATATTTTTTGCTCTTAGCATGCGGTTTTCAACTGAATTGTATAAAATCTTCGAAATATATTAAAAGATACCAAAGAAGCTATATAATAAAATTTGAAATTTTTATTATACTCAAACAATTGCTAAAAGTTATGGTAAATAATTTTTAACTGCGCGATGAATTTTTTTTCGAAATTTCAAATGGAATTTCTAACATAAAATTTCTAGCTTTATAAGGTCGAGATTTCAAAAAATATCCAGATTTTAATTACTTATTCAGTTAGCCTTTAAAAAAGATAAATGTTGAGGTATTTTGTATAAATAGATATTTTTGAACAATATATATATAATTCGAATGTTTTTCAATAGCTCGAATTTAAAATTGATTTTTATGTTTATTTATATGCATAAATGTCTACTGTAAATGTTTCCGTATATTTTTGATTACCATTTATTCAAACATTCAAGTTATAAAAAAAATGTGTGAAAATCTTCATTCATGTTGTCTTTGATGTAAACTGAAGTTCAAGCACTTAGAATTCAAATATAATTCGGTGTATTTTAACAATATATAACCAGGCACACACACACTTACACACACACACACTGTACTTCAACTTCCCTGAACACTTAGGCTTTGAAATCTAAAAAAAAAACTAATAAATCTTAATTAGTTTTTTTTTCGTTATTATTTTTATCAAAGTGTAAGAAAATGTTTCAAATGATTTGATGAAGTTTAAATTTATTCATTTTTAGTGGTTGGAAAATTGAAAAGGTTCCAAATTTTAAAGAGTTTGGTGTTTTATTAATTTTTTCGGTATCTTATAATAAAATAATCATGTTTCAAAAACTGAAAGCTTTGATTAAAATAAGAAAAATGAAGCGAAAGAATATACTTAAAAAAAGATAATTTGTCTAACTATATAAAATAGCAGATTGCCCTGACACACCCCAACTTGTTACAGTTTGAAATTAATATGAAACCCAAAGGGAATTGTAACATATTTTACTTATGCGTTGGGACTTTTGGAAACTTTTAAAATACAAGCTAGCAAACAAACACTTCTTGGGTTCTAAAGAAATTTCTCCCCGATTTTTACGATTGCCCCAGGGTCAAAACACGGGGTCCCCTGCGAGCCATAAAACTCCTGCTGTGTTGCTTCCTCCGTCCCTCATTATCTTTCAATATGTTAAACCTTAAAAGGGGGAAAGGATTTCAGAAAAGTGCGGCTAATCCGCTTTTGAAAACGTTACTTGAAGGCAGAAAAATCCGTGCAGTCCATTTTCGAAGCATCTTTACACTGACGGAATTTTCCGTGCTATCCGGTTAGAGGGTTAAAGCTTTTTATGTATAGGAAATCATTAAAATTCTTGAAATTTTTATATAAAAATTTGCGTTTACCCATATTTTGTAAACTATCATATAAAACATTACATTGCATGCATACATTTGTAAAGAATTGCTTAAAGAAGTTAAATCAGGTGAAAATATGAAATTTAAAAAAAAATCTAAGCGCATGGAAAGTTTTTAAATTTTTAAAATTTTTAAAAACTATAGTCATTTTTTTCTCACCAATTTTTTTATATGATTTTAGTTCTAAGTTACATAGAGCCAGTAAAAATTGGGGACATGTTTGTAAAAAATTTTACTGCCCACTGTAGTCTTAAAATACAAATTAATGAAGCACTATATAACACTTTCACAACAATCAAATTAATTACACTAAAGCATATATATGATTTAAAAACTCACTTCTTAAACTGGATTTAGAAATTCCATTTGAATGAAAATTTAGTAAACACAATCTTTTATTGCCAAACTATTGGAAGAAATGTTGTGTTGCCACTAAATTTTAAAACAATAGATTGTTTGTATTATTTCCTTGAAAGAATTTTAAAATTGTATATCCAACAAACTCTCTTTAAACTAATTTTTGACAGATTTTGAACCATTTAAATGCCTACTTCGGGTAGATTAAAGACTCACTTCCGATTTTTTTAATTCATAATATTGATTATAATTTGACTTCTAGGTAATGTAGATACAAAACAAAGTATGTATCGCAAAGCTAAAAGAGGAAAGGCTTGTTAAAGCTGCTTTTGAATGACGAGAGGGGAGGGGGGTGCTAGCTCAGGGCTAATAGATGAAAAACACAAACGAAATTTTAAAAACCGTAATTTTGAATCTATTTTTTCAATCTTTGAACAGATTACGGATAATACTATTCTACATATGGAGAAAAAGTTTCGTTAGATTATTTTTATAAATAATGAAGTTATTAAATATTTAAATAAAATTTGAGTATTTTTTGAAAAATCGCCAAAAAAAAAAAGATTCCGTCAATTTTTTTTTATGAACTTGTTTAGGATAAAATATCAATTCATTAACTCGAAAGAAAACTTAAAGGGAATGATTTAGAAATCATTTTTATAAAAGCGTATCAATTTTGACTCATTTTTAAAAAAATCGTAAAAAATAGAAAATATCATTATTTTGTTAAAAAACAATATACCATATCGTGGTGAAAAAAATGATCTTTCCGATTCTGTAATTATTTTTTTGTCTGAGATGGATAGCATGAGTTAGATGGCGTTTTTTAAAACGGGGGGAAAATTCGGAACTTTATTAATTTCTACCTTACGTATATCGCTAACCGTAACTGGTAACGCGTTACAGAAATTTCTCCCTACCGTGCCATAAGAAGTTAACTTCAAAAAAATTTTTGGAGTCAATTCTTATTTCATTAGAAAAACATACTGGCGCCATTTGTTGTATCTAGTTGTAACCACGACAGAAATGACGCAGAATAAATTTAAAATTAAAAAATAACATTTAATTAATGAATTAATGTTTGAAAAAACTGTATTAACATCAAGTGTCGTCCACTACAAGTTTTAAAAAATGTATTTCAGCTTCAGCGAATAAATAAAAAGTATTTTATGAATGTGATTGAAAATTTCAACAATATATATATATAGTATAATAAAATAAAAGTGAAGAAGTTTTAGAGCCTACAGTGCTAAAGAAGGAAGAAATTGGAATACCCAAGACAACAAATGGAGATACAAAAAAGTCTTTGGGCTAAACTGGAGACCTATTATGATTTCTAAAGCTCTCGCTGAATTAGACCAGTGATATAAAGAGTGTTTTTTTTTCAGGTATAGAAGTTTAAGTTGGCATTACTTTCCAAGATGGCGACCGATTTAACAGCTGTCAAGTGATTTATTCTCAGTTTGGTTTCGCAATCCATCAAAACGATCATCAAGCAAGGCGTAGATTCGTCGAATGAGCCCAAAACGAGATTGCCGTTGTTCCCGATTTTCATAAGCGAATTTTGTTTAGCGATGAAGTGCACTTCTGGTTGAATGGCTACGTCAACAAACAAAACTGCCGCGTTTGGAGTGAAACTAATCCACAAGTGTATGTCGAAACACCGTTACATCCAGAAAAACTGACTGTTTGGTGCGCTTTATGGGCTGGTGGAATCATTGGTCCGTACTTCTTCAAAAACGATGAAGGGCACAACGTTACAGTCAATGGTGATCGGTAAAGAGCCATGATTACTAACTTTTTCATTCCTGAATTGAACAATCATGATGTCCAGGAGCTGTGGTTCCAAAAAGACGGTGCAACATGTCAAACAGCTCGTGTCATAATCGATTTATTGAAAGACACGTTTGGTGACCGCCTAATTTCCCGTTTTGGACCTGTGAATTGGCCTCCAAGATCATGTGATTTAACACCGCTAGATTATTTTCTGTGGGGCTATGTAAAGTCATTGGTCTATGCGGATAAGCCACAAACGCTTGACCATTTGGAAAACAACATTCGCCGTATTATTGCCCATATACGGCCACAAATGTTGGAAAAAGTCATCGAAAATTGGACGTCCAGATTGGACTACATCCGAGCCAGCCGTGGCAGTCCTATGCCAGAAATCATATTTAAAATATAATGCCACAAGATAATCTTTCGAATAAAAAACATCATGTCAATCGAATAATACATCGTTTTTTTATTGCAATTTAAAGTTCTATACTTCTAAAAAAAACACCCTTTATATATACACTCAGGAACATTGAAAATAGCGACCCAAGAAGAAAGCATCTGATTGAAATGAAATTTAATACACATAATGACATAGAGGAGAGATTCACTTGATCTCAAAAAGAAGACAATTGAACAAATACAGGGTGTGCAACGACACAAATACTGGGAAGCTTCAATAGCGCGTTGGACCACCTCCAGCTGCAATACATGCCGCCACACGGTCCGGCATTGAGTTGATTAGACACCTTATGTTGTCCTGAGGCAGATGGGCCCACAAATCTTGAACAGCCAACTCTAAATCATGTACAGAGTGACACGATAGCATCTGCCGTTTTAGCTGATACCACACGTGCTCTACAGGGGACAAATCGGGGGAGCGGGCCGGCCATGGAAGAGTCTGAAAATGATGTAGGAAATCTTGAGCAATTCTTGCTGTATGCGGACGAGCATTATCTTGCTGGAAAATTGCCCCAGAGAGACCATTTATGAAAGGTTCTACATGGGGTCGAAGAATTCATCAACGTAACTTTGGCCCATTAAGGTGCCTCGCATCACAATTAAAGTGGACCGGCTATCATAGACTATGACGGCTATCATAGACCAGACAAATACACCAGTTTTGCGGGCAATGTGACGTAGAACAGTGTAGGGGGAATTGTACCGCTCACCAGGGCGCCTCCACACCCGTACACGGTTATCATCTGTCCCCAAAACAAACCGGGATTCATCACTAAACACAACCTTTTGTCAATCTGGCATTTCACATTGATCTGGCTTGGCACCACTGTAGACGCAATTGCCGATGTTCCGGTGTTAAAGGGAATGCACGGAAAGGGCACTTGGATTTAAGATTTGCTTCTGCAAGGTGTCTGGAAATTGTTTGTGGAAGAATTGCTACACCTACGTCTGCTCGTATCGTTGAACGAGTCACTGTGGGGTCCACAAGTGCTTGCTACACGATCCTTCGATCCTCTCTCCTCGTGGTCTTCCTGGTCGCTCCAGACCCGGTTTTCCGCGCGTGGGGACCTTCTCGTGTCCACTGCTCCCAACAATTTGTAACGGCACACTCTGAACGATCCACCTGGCCAGCAACACGGCGCGTCGACAAGCCGGCAGTTTTCATCCCGATGATCAGGCTTCTCTCAAACTCGCTTAACTGTGAGAAATGTCTTCTGGCACGTTTACCTGGCATGTTTCGCTTACCAAAGTCTTCCTACAATCGCCGGGTAATCGTCACGTTTATGAATCTTCGAATTTGCGCTGGCTTATATAGCACCCTCTTCCTGATTGTAGCGCCACCTCGGCGTGTATGAGCATGCGTATTGGCACAAAACTGGGATCATTTGCATATCACATTACGCTGTACTTATTTGCAAAGTTTCGCGATTGTACTTAGCTTCCTTCTTGGGTCGCTATTTTCGATGTTCCTGAGTGTATATATGTATGTTTAGGGAGAGAGTGAACTAATAGTACGAATTGAAAAAAACATTTATTGTGAGAAACAACTATATATACTCTCTTTATACACTTGTTCTATTTAATACGTCCATAACATACCACATAATAAATTATTTTACTCGCATTTGAAGAACTTACGAGGTTTTAAAAGAATAATTTCCCAAAATTAAATTGTTTTTTAATATTGCTTTTCTGTCCACTGCTAAGCTTATGATATTCTAGAAATATAGAATGAGTTGTACATTATATCCGGTGTTTTTATGTTCCTTTTTTCTTTCACAATATTTGTATATACTTTAGTAAATATATAAGGTTTTAGCTCATATACGTTGTCGAAAAGCCGTCGTAAACACTATTCATATTTGAAAACACACGCTTGGTAATATTGAAATCCAACTTTACTTAAATCTTCTTTCTGTTATCTATAAAATCAACACTGTTCGGTCATAAAATGCTGCACCTGCAACTCAACCCGAGTGGAGAGAAGGCGTCCTCGATTTATTGCTCTCGAAACAGTGAATTACTGCTCACGGGATGAAATCGAAACTGGAAACAAAAGTAAAAACACCTGTGCTTTATTGAAAAGGAAATAGAAATCATTCAACAAGACCAAGCACACTATGCAAGATACAGCAGTGTAACTTTTCGATTTTTTTTGAACTGTTCAATTTGAAAATGGCTATCTTCTTCCTTGTAGAATTAAAATATTTTGTTGCCAATAGCTTTACATAACTCTGCGTTCATTAACATTAATAAATAGGGTTAAATATCGTTGGCCTAATTATCAGACTGCGTAACTCCACGGGTGTAACTGATTTGATATAGGAGTGCAACGCGCCAAGCGCTTTTTGGCGCGATTCCTTAATCCTTTTGTTTTGTCTCTACGCCATGTCTCAGTGCGCGCTCCGCTTTTAATTTATTCCTCGATCAGTGTAATCACTACTTATTTTATTTCGTAATAAAACTAGATTTCGAAGGGAGAGGTGGTGGCAAGATTTTAACATAAAATAAATACAACAGAAAGTAATATTAATGTATTAGACTTCCAGATAAAAAAAATTAACACTATTTTAAGCGTTCATTACACAAAATTTGTAACAATGTGTTGCTGAGCAGATATCCCGCGGAAAAAAAAAAAAACTTACACTAATATACGTTATCCCCATGGCAACCACATTATCGCACGACAAAAATATCAAAGTAAACCATATTGTAATATAATCGCCTATCTTGGCGAACATAAACAACAACTTGGTGCCTAGCCCTACTGTATCAAATTAGCATCCCAGATGGAATTACGCAGTCTGATAATTAGACCGACGATATGTAGTTGGTGTCAAAAAGGTCGTTTCGAATGAATATTAGTTTAAGTTACATTAGAATGGTTTTGACGATCGAATATTAGTTTAATCAAAGGCCAATTTATGAATCTTTATTTGCAGTGGGTTATGTCATGCAGCCCAAATGTCGACCTCATTACTAAACCGTTAAAATTGCAAGACTTTGTAGTACAAGCAACAACTTTGATACTTGTCTCTACTCTTAAAAATTGTCGTGTTTTCTCCTACTTTTACTAATTTGAAACCAAAGGACTTCACATATTACGCTCTCTTTTCAATGATTTTATTGTATATCATCTTAGATAAAATGAAAACGATGAAGGATGAGGTCCCCAAAATATGCAAAATCCACGAAATTATGGAAAAAATTCTTCCGGCTCCAGCTTTGAATGTTCTATGAAATAAATGAAATTATTACATTAGATTATTTATATGATTTTTTTAATCTATTGTATTATTTTTAATATAAATAAAAAATTACACACAGTGGCGCACACAAGGGGGGGTCCGGACCCGCCCCCCAAAGCCCTTGATTTTTTTTCCGATTGATTATAATTCTAAGTACGTAGTACGTAAAATTTAATTAAGTATTTGTTATTAATGATTAATTTTCTTAATTAATGCTAATTATTTATTCAATAATTAGTTTTTTACTGTGTTTTGTTCCCGAAAATCGACAAAATCAAAAGGAGCATGATACAAGAATGGTGAACTTTCGACCTTGGACTCCCCCCCTTGAAAAATTCCTGTGTGTGCCACTGATTACACATGATTTATTTTTAACAAAATTATTGATACTATACAAAGTATAATAATTATTTTAGTGTATATAATATTTTTATGCGTTATTTGAATTAGAATAAAAATTAATACCAAATACATAAAGTAAAGAAGGTTTAATCTTCCTTTATATATATATACATGTATAGCATTTTAATATTATCTTGCGCACGCACACACATTTTTTTATACATCACTACCCGCCATTAAAATTGCAACCTAATGAAGGAGGGATGATAAAAACGCTAAATTCGCTTGAAAGAAGATGCTGGGATATGCAAATAATTAGCATTTAAACAAATCAAACGACCCAGGAGAGAACAAAGGCTTCTCAAACTGTATGAAAGAAAAGTTATGCATCGTTTTTTTCGTTCGTAAATCGCATTTGAATATTAGTTGTTTGTGAAAAGCTCGTGTTACGCCGCGTATAAAAAGGGGAAAACAGCTGCCAACACGTATCGTAATTCGATAGCGATAGGATCGCAGGCTATCAGAATGCGATTTATCGCTCCATGATTCGCATTAGTCAGAATCCTACGATTGCCATGCGAATATGGAATCAATGGGTTCAAGACAGTCATGCTGACCGTAAAACATCTCAACATTTCTCGGGAGGACAGACATTTTGTCAGGTTGGCCTTGCAAGATCGTATAGTCACATCAAGGACATTGAGTCAGAAAATGGGCTTGCTTGCTGCCCAAGTATCACACGATTAGTACACATTGACCCTGCAGCAAGGACTGAGTGCACGGCTACCATTATTCTAACTTCCCTTGGACCTGCAGCATAAAGATGCGTGGCGGCAATGGTGTGTCCAACGACAAAACCTGATGCAGTTGTGACACTACGACCGAATCCGTAGTCAATAGTCTACACGTTGCCTCTAAAATGCGAAGTCAAAATCAACAATGAATTATGAATGTGTTCTTTTGTCTATTCTATCGTAAAATACTAGACGTGTAAACTGAGTACCGTTTTGGAAAAACTCGCATAAAAAAATCTTTTCCCAATACAAAATTTATTTTTACATGAAAAAGCATGTT
Organism: Trichonephila clavipes; assembly: GCA_019973935.1. Classification (NCBI taxonomy): domain Eukaryota; kingdom Metazoa; phylum Arthropoda; class Arachnida; order Araneae; family Nephilidae; genus Trichonephila; species Trichonephila clavipes. The sequence goes on from BMAU01006584.1 coordinate 80,002, forward strand.
AGAAACTATTTTGCTACGTTGTTGCCACCATTGTTCAGACATTTGTCATATCGGGAAACCAACTTTTCTATGCACTCTTCAGAGAAAGATGCCGCCAGTGATGGGAACCACTGCTGAACAACTCTTTGTGAAAATTCGTCACAAAGCAATCTTTTTGCGAACCGTTTGTTTTCACGAATTTTCTTATTCACTTTTTCAACCTTACCATCTTTGATAACAGTAGGCTGCCCACTCCGTGTTTCATCATGAACATAGGTGCGTCCGTCAATGAATTGTCAAATCCACTCTTTCCCTCATTACTTTTTTCACATGAAACATGTACAAGTTGACGATGAATTTCAACTGGCTTAACATCCCTTGCATTCAAAAACCGGATAAAAGGACGCGATCGGCAATCGTCTTAAACATTTTGAACACTCTCTAACTCGTGTGAAAACAACGCAATGTAGCTGAAATGGCGTCACTGGACTGATAATCAATCAAAGACGTGTGTGCTATGGTTGAAATCCCATACTACCGTTGCAGTTGCAGTTGAACGAAATGGTACTTAGTTTTCGGACACGCCTCATATTTATTAATGCTAAATTTTCGAAAGGCCATTAATGCTGAATTTTTCCCTCCAAGTGTGTAAATATATATTTCCAGGCTTTTTTCTACATTGCTAGGTTACTTATAGGATTTTGCTTTTAAAAAAATCAGAATTCCCTTTGAATTTTTTTTCGATATACGTACTACTGCTTTTTGTTATTTATTTACCAACATCCCGCAGTGTATTACTTAAATTAAAGGGGGTTTTTCCCCTTTTCACACAGTCGTTTATTCAGAGTCCGGTTATCCAGTTTATTCTTTACTCACCATACTGTATTTTATGTGCGTGTCTATATCGAACTTCCGTGAGTTCTCTTTTGTTCCGTTCCTTTACTCAACATGAAAAAGAATCAATCCCTCTTTCTCCCTTCGAAAACGACTTCCTTTCATGTTCACCCTCACGTCTGAGTGAAGCTGATTCCATATTCAACCGTCGCTTTCGAATCCCGACTGAAGTTTTAATTACACTCGCGGCGTTATTTTTATAGCCTCTGTTAAGTCTCAGTACACATGCCGCTATTGCAGCTGCTGAGTCTGTCAAGAAATCAGGTGATTGGAATGTAATTGCACCGGTTTCAAGGTCATGTAAGTGACAAATGTCCTTGATTTAAATACTAAACTGGAATTAATAGCCGTGGTTTATTTTCTATTGTATGGTTGATGGCCCGTACTTAGTTATGAAAGAATTGTTTGCAAATTTACGAGTAATTAAAAGTTGATATCGAATCATTTCGAAACAACTAATCACTGTGTTTTTTAAAGGACGAAGAATTCCAAAAAGAATGTGCAATTTTCGAAGGGATGATTTCAAGAATGTGCAATTCTTTCTTGAATTTCTGTTTAAAATGGTAAAAGAATTTGTTTGTTTTTCTTTAAAATGATTTTTAAAAGATCTTAAGAATCTTTTTTTGGTTCATCGCATTAGAGAGTAATTAAAAATAATAAATTTGTTTGAAATATATTCTTTTTTCCCATATATTGTCTTTGTTTTAGCGATATAATAAATCGCTCAAACAGAAATTATCAGAAAAATCTGCAATATATACATGTTCTGTACTTTTAAATGAAAAAATATTCGAAAAATTTATTATTTTAATTCTCAGTTATAAAATATAATGATAATTTGAATAAATTAGGAACAGAGTGTGTACATATTTGTATAATTAAATATTAACTTAAATGATTATAACAAACTCTGTCGTCCTTTATATGATAAATTATTGAGATTTTGATTTTTTTAAGATATCCGATTACATTTGAAACTGTGGGGCATTAAAAATCCATATAAATGAGTATTTTTTATTTATTTAATATCATCTGAATTAGAATATACGTAAGAAATTTTGTTAAAATATTATTACAGTAAAAAAATTATTTAAATGCAGTTTTTTTAGCGAAAAATGAAGGGGGAAAATGTCATATTTTCAAAACATTCTCTTTTTACGGAAAAGGCTTCTATAATAATAATGTTTTTCCTCTATATAGCTAACAGACTTCTGTGCAGAGCCTGAATTATGATGTTTGAAATACATAATTTATATAGAAGTGGATTTATGCATGTTTTAATATAACAAAATAAAGAATTTAAAAAATACCTGTTAATTACTTCTCATGGTAGTAACTCTCAAAATAACGTGAATTTTTCAAAAATTCTTATTCAGACTCAATAGAAAAGTCTTTTTTAAGTATGTTTTTGTAAAATATTATTATTGTGGAAAAGTTTTCCGTGAAGGAGAATGTTTTGAAAATATTTCTTTTTTTTGTCGAAAATTGCATTTAAATATTTTTTTTATTGCAATTACATTATTAGAAATATTTTATATTCATATTCTAATTCAAGTGATACTAAATATAAAAAATATTATTTATTTATATGCCTTAAGCGCATTTTCAATGACAGAGCGTAAAACAATTTAGATGCTTTCATGTCATACATTTAAAACACTGCTAAATAAATAAGAATAAAGGATTTTTAAAAAGGAACTTGTTCAGTTTCTGCCATTTTCATTGGATTATCTTTAGAAAGAAATTAAATTTAAAGCGATTTTATAAAAGCTTTCGATTTTCTGCTTCTACTATTTTTTCAAAATTGGAAACCCTTCAATTTTTCCGGAAAGGAATACATGTTTATGAAATTTTCTCTTGGCTAATTCTCTGATCGTTCTTTGTTCAGCGCAGAAAACTGCAGTCATATTACATTTCTGGAAGTAAGTAAGATAATTAGTCATTTATTAATTTTGCCTCATACTTTTTTCGAATTATTATACCAGTTTGTGTGTATATATATTCAATTGATAGCTTTTAGACTATTTAGTGTTGAAAATATAACTGAAAATACATTTACAACTCTTTTCCAAAGTTGTCTAAATACGTTAATTGCATGTTTGTTAAATTATAAACTATAAAACTACTATAAACTTATTTTTATCTGTTTAATCCGCTTATTTGTCCCATCTAGACAACTTTCTTAAAAATATTTTTACTATTGTCTTTTCTTTCTTATTTCCCCCAGAATATTAAATTAGTTCTGTGAAAAAATTGATAGAATTTAATTTGCATTGAATATATTGCCGTGCTTTTATATATCTTTTGTAAGTTATATTTTTCTTCAAAATTATTTGCACTTAATGATCCAAGTTTTTTCAGTAGAAATTTTTCACAGTAAGATAAATATGTGAATTTTCGCCAATGATTTTTGTCATGATTACGGCATAAATATCCATTCAGTCTATATAGTTCTAAGTTGCATGATTTGTTTATAAATTTTTGAAATAAAATATTAAATTTTTATATTTGTCCTTTTTTAATGCCTTCTGATTATATATGCGTATTATGATAATTTACTATTGTGCTCTTAACAAGAACTTTTGTAAATCAGCACTTGTAAATGTCACAGTTGGGATTGCCCTTTCGGAATATAAAACCTTTTTTTTTCACACAGTTATCAAATTATGAACAAATGTAATGCTTTGAACAGTTGTGTAAGTATTGTTTATTTCGTTATGGGCACATTAAAAAACGAATTTAATAATAAACATTTTTATTCCTTATTGTTCTTTTTTTATTGAGCAATAAAATAAGTAACTTCGAATTTCTCAGTTGATGATGAGATGTATATAAATATTCATTAATATAATTCAGTGGGAAACTTAATATAGTTTTTATAATTTTTCTCATTAAGAAATATGAATACTTGCAAACGATAATTTCTAACCTTTATTTTAAGAAGATATAAGTTTCGCAAAAATGCAAAATTTAATTTACGAAAAAAAGTTTTTATTGAAAAACTGCGATAAGAGTAATTATCGAACTTGAACTGATAACATTGTTCAAGTCAAATAGATTTTCACACGTTGGTGTTTCTTTGTATTCTTTTATAATTTAGATTGTATTTATTTTCTGGAAAGGAAATATATTTCCCAAGTTTAAAAGACTTCTTTTAATTCAAATTTTACTTTAAAAAAAAACCCAAAAGACTTATTGTATAAGTATTATATAATTCTACAAAGTCACGTGGTTTTTCAATTATTTTTTTTATAATTGTTATAAAATTTTCACCCCTGAAAAAAATAGTTATTCAAATCAGGCATATAATTTGCATTCTTGTTCTCAAAACTACGCATATATTCTAGAAAATATTCGTAGCTTTTATCCAAAATACAGTAAACTCACTGGTATGATACCATTTAAGATCACAGCATTTTCTCTTTTATAATGGTTTCGTCGAGAGCTGAAACGTTGGTGTGGTGTGGTAGTTAGAAGAGGGGGTGCCCTGCACGGGTGTCGTTCACGTCACTTGACCATGGTTCAAAATTACGTGGTCCGTCGCCAAAAGCCCTTGTGTAGCTGAACCGTGCGACGTTAATATTCACTCACTCACTCACTTTATAATGGTTCCATCGTCTCTTTTTGAAAGGTAGACAAACTACATTTGTCAAAAAGTTTTTATTCATTTCTTCTTAAAGATGAAGTAGGAAATAGTCCTATCAAAGTTTTGTTAATCTCATTCAGTATTCCAAAACAGTTTTCTCTTTACTATTGACCGAGATAATGAATATTTAAATCCAAATTGAAATTTCAGCAATGATTTGATGTGGATTCCAACTATTTAATTTTTAATTTTTTTAAACTCTGCGAATTGCATGTGGTATTCAGTAACTGTGCAATTATTCTATAATTCAATCAAGTTCTAAGTGTTAATAAATATTTAATTCATGTGTTATTTGTAGTAAGACTGCTAGATTTACTGTCTGACTATAAAAATAAGGTGAGAAATCCTGTAAAAATGTGAAGTACTTGGCTTAAGTAGTAAAATCAATATCTTTTGTTTTTTTAAAAAAATAGAGCCCATTTCTTTTGTCAAATTATTTGGTTGAAAATTATTATTATATTTAATACTGTTTGCCATATTTAAATTTTAACTGAAAAAAGTTATCTATAAATTGCAGTCGGTGTTCTGATTAATACAACCTGTATCAAAAGTCAACATACTTCTATAAAAATAACGAGATTTGAGGACTAACAATTTTTAATATATTAAACTTACGCCAACGATACATTTTATAAGTTCGACGAAATTTTATAATATGTCAAAAAATCGAATGACATACCCAGAAACACAAAAGGACTGAAAAATTCACATTGCAAAAATTTCCGTACAGGTTATGCCTTTTGTAAAATGTCACGCAATTGCACTCTTATTTAAACACGAACAAAACAACATATAGCACGACATTGTTGAAAAGTGGATCTTGAATTTTGCATTTTACATTGTTACTGTTCCAATTAAAATGACTCCGAAAAAAATGGAAATTTGTGTATAAACGTTTTGAAATTTCAAGAAAATTAAGGAAAAATAAAGTTTGTAACGTAATATATTTACTGAAACTGCAAAAATGATTGGAAAACTTCAGGCTATATTGTCTAGATCAGTGATACTTAACCTGCTGTCCACCGGCCTTTTCTGAGTGACCCGGTCATGGTTCATCGCACTAAAAAATTCAATTATTGGAGAACAATTTACTAAAAATTTAGCAAGAAATTTGATCCGTCAAGCACTCAAGTATATCAATTTTGCTATCAATTTGTTTTTTTAATAAAATATAAACAAGAGGCTTGGTCATAGATGAAAGGAAATAGAAATCATCGCATATAACTTAGTAAATAATTCATAAAATATACATATTTCTGTGTGTGTTAGACATAAAAGTTAATGTAGTATTAAAATAACAGCCAAAAATATGAGTTTTGTATGATTTTGTTCAATTTTGTTTATCCAATGTTGCTTTGGTCTTATAGGGCATTTTTTCTATTATTCGCATGTTGCGGCCCGCATGAAATAACTGTCATGTGTACACGGCCCGACCTAAAAAAAAGGTTGAGAACCTCTAGTCTAGATGCTCAGATAATAATGGGGAATTGAAATAAAATTCAATATTATCAACTCAATTAACCGGATTAAATCATTTTTTTCTCATACTGCTATAAATTATTAGCTCTGTAATTAAATTATTCCATATTTCAAATCATCATCAACATCTATCTTATTATCTAATGTATTGTGACAATAGCATAATATTGAATGGATTACATTGGATGATCTCATTCTTTAATTAAAAAAAATCTGCAAATATTTTTTACTTTTCTTTTTTAATTGTCAATTTTGTTAAGCTTTGTTAGTCTATTTTTTTATATTAGATACGAAAACATCCAATAGTAGGAGAAAAAAACATGAAAAAAAAATGTTTTGTCGAATTAATTTTTATGCGACGTTTTCATCAAACGATAAATTGAAATATTTGTTCTAACAAAATCATATCCATCTTTAATGGGATTTTTCTTCTTATATTTCAGATCGCGTTTTTTCTTGTTGAAATATAAATCTGATAACTTATGCCTTAACTTTTTCTTATGTTTCAATATTTACTTTTAGTGTTTATATAATATTTCTTATCTTAAAGTATTTATTGGAAATTTTTTTAACCTAGTGGTATCAGTCAATCTAGTGTTATAAATGTAGCACACACACGTCTCACTAACAAATTTTGCTCTGTGACAAGTGTTTAAAATATTTTCTAGGCAGCTGGTTGTGTTCACTCTCTACAATGCAAAAGGTATATTGTTTTCTCTTTTGTGTAAATAATTACTTTTACGCATTTTTAAAATGAAAAGATTCGGTAAATTTTAAAGATAAAACGCCTATAATATACTCCTATTATTAAAAATTTCAAAATCGCAATTCATTATTCTAAACTCGTAAATAAATTATTATTCTCATAACATAGCATTAGTCAACATCAAGTAATTCGTTTTTAATTTTAATTTTTCACTTGATAAATGATTTTATTTTGTTTTATAAGTTATTCTGGTTTGTCCTTATTCATTTTTTCGCATGATGTTTATGTATGCTTGATTTAAAAAGAAGTGCATTTTTTAGTTAATAAAACTGTTCTTGTATGCAATAAAAAATAAGATTAATGCTGTGAATTGAATCATTTTCTAAAGATAGAACATAAACCACTTATTTGTGCGGATTTACTTGCGGTACGTTAATTTAGATTTTGGAGTAAAATTTTTCAATTGCTACTCTTGCATCTTGCTATTTCTATTATAACATTCTAATTAACTCAAATTGAAGTTTATTTTTGTTTTTCCCTTCAAACTGAGTGCCTTAATTTAGTCAAGTAACAAAAAAAGACATTTTCTCTCACGTTATTTTGCATGTGTCTGAATCCTCTCATATCCTTGAACTACTAATGAAATAACGCTACTAAAGATTCACAAAATTATTAACTCAATTCAATTTAAAATTACATACTTTTGGCAAAATCATAACTCTCTTGGATGTTGTTTTTTTTCTAGCGTTTGTTATTTAAAAAAAGACATTTAAATTCTTTCTCTCTCTCTCTCTTTCTGTGAGTGTGTGTTGATAATGATTCTCCAGCTCTTTATATGTCAGTTGGGATAAAAATTTAGTCCAGGGCCCTCTCAACTCACCTCCCGCAAATCTACTATGACTGTTACTTGTTATAATCGTGCGCTCCAATCATGGCTGGAGTACAGGACGCTTTATTGACTCATTGTAATAAATTAAAATACAATCAAATGCCATGTTATGAATTAATTAGAAGAAACACCGCTGTTAGACACACTCTAAGTCATGATGAATATACCTTAAGGTAGATATAGCCTTAAAGTTTATGTCTCGCCTCTAAGGGAAGGGGTGTAGGCATTGGCATGCGTGTCATGTGACGTTAGTCAAAATGGTGGCTTTTGCAGTGGAAAAGACTTTTTGTGTTCTGCAATTTATCAAAATGTCACAGGAACCACTTTTTGGAATACAATAACTCTGGTTATTGCCACAGTTTCAGGACGTCATTGATAACTTCATTCTTCAATTGAAAAACGTACCACCACACTGGTCGACTAACATGCGAGGTTGCCTCCATGAACACCTATTTTTCTCACCGGTGGATTGGAGTCACATATCCAGTGACCACTCAGATGTCCTGACTTAACACTTAGTGATTTGTTCCTGTGGGTTACGTGAAGTCCAAGGCCCTCGTCCGTCGTCTTCCTGTTGATCTTGTGGAGTTGAAACAGCGTTTCACAAACGTTGTAGACGGACTTCAGATTACTTAACACGCGTTTGGACAGAAATAGATTACCTGCTCAATTTGTGTCGTGTCACTTAAAGTTCACTCATAAAACATCTGTGACTGTTTTCTAACAAAAATTTAAATAATCCCATACAATTATGTTGCAAGTAACTTACAATATATTAAATTGCTCTTGATTTGTAGTTTGTACTTTGGTGAGGTTGGAGCACTTAGTTCTTCCGAACTTTCATCTCTTTTCACAAGATCTTCTTTTGGATGATATTAAAACGCTTTTTGTCCTTTTTAATAAATAACATAATATTTAAAATTTAAATTATATATATATATATATATATATATATATATATATATATATATATATATATATATATATATATAACTAGTGAAAATTAATAAAAAGAAAAATTACTTCGAGATGAAAAAATTTACAAATATAAAGTAAAATAAAGATTAAAAAATTGATGAAAAAATCTTCATGAGAAATTTTTTTTCCGTGGTGGGAGTGCAAGGAGGTCTATCCGATCAGGTTGCAGCGAAAGAGTCCCGAGCTGAAGAGAGAAAACATATAGGTGTAAAAAATTATATTGAGTTGGTATCGAGAGGAGTTTCTCTGAATGGATAATCAGAGAGGTCAGCTATGTTTTCATTTAGGTTTAAGTGAGAAACTCGACCAATCATTGAGTAGTAAATGGAGAGAATTGAAGAATATATTAAAAGATAAATAATATAGATACAAGTGAACTTCTTTTGCCCACTTGGACTCTGTCTGCAAGCAACAGTTAGCTCTCCCCCTTTCCACATTCGTTCCACCAATCAGGTAGCTTCCTATCCACGCAAGACTGCCACTTTCTTCAGGCACCAAAAGACACTGATATGGGTTGGAGGCTCGCTTCGAAAGCCAATTTCCCAGTGGTGTCAAACGTATTATAAAAGAGAACATATTTAGGAATTAAAGAGAAGCAGGATCAATTAGGATTGATCTGGGTCTCTGTGGAAATTAAGATCAGGAGTATATATTTCGATGCTAATGATCTATTTATTGTTGAAGTTGTCAATTTTAAAAGAAGTTGGTAGCATTTCTCCTGATCGTTTGTCTAATAGAGGGTATTTTACTCGAGACTCTGAGATTTATTACATTCCTCTTAAACAGTGAGCGTTAAGAATTTTCTTGATTTGTAGAGCACTGAAATTCTATACTTCTTCATGAATCACCCTATATATTGGGGCTAGCTTTAAAACTGGTTGAATCCCATTTTTATATGTATTTAAAAGCTATCCTTAGTCAACTTTGTTTATAATACTGCAGAATCCATCTTTTTAAATTTCCAGAATCTATATGATTATTTTATCTTCTATATATATAAATTTAAGTCATTTCAGTCTCTGTAGTAGAGTTCATTAAGAACTATAACTATAATACACATACTCACTCTTACATAAACACATATATCTAAGCAGTTTTGTGTAATGAAGAATAAAAAAAGAATAAAAAACTGAAAAGTGCATCCTCGTTTCGTTTGTTTACAAATGTACACATTTTTAATTTATTTTAAATAACTTATTCTTAAAAAAATTGTATGTTATTTCGCCAAACTTTAATTGCATATTCTCTTTCCAACTCTTTGTCAGTGGACAAAATGTGTTGCCAAACGGGGGGACAAAATCTTTTTTTTTTATTTTCCTTCTTTTCAGAACAATCGATTTTGGTAGTCTCGGAACCTGTCTCATACTGCTAGAAAGCTGTCCAAATAATGATTTTGAATTGCGTGCTGAGTTTTCTATCTGAGGATGACAGGAATGTGTTTTAGTGCCATTTATTTCCCCTCGCTTTCTCTTTCTAATGTGCTTCCAGCTTTTCTCGAAATTAGAATTCTGACCTTCAAATTGCCATCAGACTTTCTGATGAAACTGTAAATTTGCGGGAGTTTTTTTCCTGGGTCGTATAAGGTTTTCGACCTTCCTGTTTGATTACTAGACTATTTGAGTGCTTTAAATGTATTTTTAAACACTTAGAGGACATTTTTTTACTTGGAAATAAAATTTAAACAAACGAACGAATACATCTAAGTGTCATCTATTCTAATGCATTTTTATATGAAATACCAGTATGGAAAAAAATGGCGGTTTTAACATTAGTACAGATGTGTATTAATTGAGATTTTCAACTACAGTCGAACCTCTATATTGCGAACTTTTCTATTTAGCGATCTTTTTCCTGGAACCAAGAACATTTCACGCCTTAATATATATATATTTATAGTCTAATTCTCTACAAACAAGAGATAAACATTCATCAATCACATTAAAAAAAAACACATAGACAGTAGGAAGATCATACAATGAAGAACACATGAGCAGCCGAGATTAAAAATTATAAAATGGATAAATTATAAACATTGCTGACTTAGGACAGCTAATATATAAAATAATTTATATGAAAGTGGGGTTGAACATGTTTTTTGGTCAGCCAACCTTCCACTTCTATGTAAAAAGTACTGAACAAAAACCTATTGAAAGTAATGGATAGGAATATCTAAATCCATTACAAGATAGAGGTAACTTACCTAAAAATTGCACTTGAAAATGCAGAGCTCGTGCAAAATCTGAGTGCAATAAATAAGTTATTGCCAGATTCTGGACCCTAATGCAGATTCAAAGCATGTGAATGGCTGAAATGTAGCACTTAACAAAAGTATAAAAAATGGAGATAAAAATTAAAAGGTGAGTTACAAATTACCATAATTTAGTGACTCTAGATATATATGATTTAAATAATAATAATAAATTTTATCTAATATTAGAAAATAGAGGTAACTATAACTAGGAATTATGTATGTAAATATATAGTAATAAGATAATATTAACCTAACTCGTTGGTTCCGTGTAGGGCAATGGATGGCGCGTTAGACGTCAAATCCAAAGGTCGTGGGCTCGAATCCCACCGGGGAGGGTCTAATTTCTGAGAACGTGATTTATTTTTGCTATACTATTTTATTGGAATAACTGGCTGGATTACAAACACAGATTGAAGGATAAAGAAGTTTTTAATGAGTTAATTTTACGTGAATTGCAAATTAAACAAAAAAAGCTTTTTGCGTAGCTCAACTAAACAAAAAAAAGAGAGAAATAAAACACCTTTGTTAAATTTTAAGTATGTAGATATAATAGCTGATAAAAAGGATTTTTTTTAAATTTATAACTCCCCGTAACACTCTTGAAGGTCAATTTTTGAAAATACCTTCCTAAGCTGATCTCTGCTCAGCAAAAGTAACACATAGTTAAAAGTTTTGTGTAATGAACGCTTAAAATAGTGCAAGTAATTTTTATCTGAAAGTATATAACATTAATATTACTTTCTGTAGTATTTATTTTACGTTAAAATTGTAATATTCGCAAGCAACGCCGTTTCTTAAATTATAATGACGTTTCAATGAAAAACATAGCGAAATGTTAACGATAGAGTCAAGTTGGCAAATGCCTTGCTACTTTCATAACTCGAGCTTTAGTAGAGCTTTGTAAGATCCGCAGTGTAGGGGACCGATGCACGTTAATACTTTATCCAACCGCATTATGATTTACTGCATTTTTTTTCATACAATATTTTTTTTTGGATCACTACATTTAAAATTAAGGGATATACATAAACAAAATACTCTACTTTGGAAAAATTTAATCCGTTGGAGCTAATAAATTAATTAAAGATATTCCACTGTAAAATTAATTATATATACCGTTCACTTAAAATAAGTAGCCAAATCATTTTCTAAGGTCTTCATTAACATACAAAAACATAAGACACTTAAATTTTGACAAACTATTTTTTCCGCTAAAATACTCATCATGGAACCCGTGTTGCCATATATCTTGGAAGAGTGGATTTCTAAGAACATTCCTGCTAAGTATTGGTAGAATATTCTTTCTAAGTTGGTGTGGTGTGGTAGTTAGGAGAATGGGGTGCCAACTCAGGTGTCGTCCACGTCACTTGACCATGGTTCAAAATTACGTGATACGTAGCCAAAAGCCCTCGTGTAGCTGAACAGTGCGCTGTTAATATTCACTCACTCACACACTCCAAAAAATACAGTACAGTAGTTATAATTATTTTTATACTTAAAAATGCAATATCTACATATTCAATTAAAATTACAACGTTATAATTAACCACTAACCACAAAAAAATTATGAAAGTTTGTCCAAATGATGCAGTGTGAAAGAGAAAGTTTATTTACTTTAAGTACCAGAACCGATAAAAGCATTTATTTTGAAAAAAGATCAATTTCTTACTACCAAATATGCTTAATAAAATCATAAAAAAACATTAAAATAAAGAGATATTTATAACAACCTCTCCCTTCAAAACTTAGTTTTATTCTGAAATAAAAAAAAATAGGCATTATTCTGATCACAGGAATTAATTAGAAGCGAGCCCCTTGCGTAGCCAAAACAAAAAGTTTTTCACAAACAAAAGATAGATATATGCTGTGGTGGACTTTTTTGCAGCGCAAGTCAGATTTGCTTGCAGATGCCAGAATTTTTTCCTACTTACTTGACAAATATCGTTATATTTTGGACACTTTTTACAAATTTTTATAAATTATAGCCTATGCTATAAATTATAGCCTCTGTGTTATTCTGTTTATAAGCTATATTACTGTAAAGTTTCATTAAAATCCATTCAGTTGTTTTTGCGTGAAAGACCCACAATGATCCTCACAAACTTTCACATTTATAATATATATTAGATTAAATTTAATTAATGAATAAATAGTAACAACAAACAAAAAAATAGTCCAACACCCTGTATAGAGAGGGAAATGGAAAATTACAAGAAAAATCGCTTTCTATTTTGTCACTTAATATTGTGATTTTCTCGTATCTATATACATGTTTACAATAATTGTAATTATTTAATAAAAAGTAACTGAAATAAATTTTTTCTTTGTTGAGCTAAGTAGGAATTGACTTTTAAGTTTTTTTCATATTACTTGTTAGTTAATGTGTGTTTTCAAATTTATTTAATTGTACTGACTATTAAGTATTTTAACTGCAACTTATTGAGCTGTTTTTTGTGATAATGGAATAAACAACATTAATTAAAATAACATCATATTAACATAAAAAATAAGCGTTTAAATATCGTCTTTATAAGAATACATATTTAACAAATAAATATAATGGCGTTTTCCTCTTTTTTTTTAAAAAAAAGAGTTCCTTTCAAAGAACACACACCGCCATTACGTTTATTGCCACGTCAGCCAACGTTCTTTTAATTCTCATAAAAGAAAAGACATTGTAAAGCTACACGCGGAGCGATATCTTCCTTCCCCATAAACGTACTTTTAAAATTTTTTGAAAAACGAAGCCAGGATCAAGTTTTATATTTCCAGAGTGCTTCCTTTCATATAAATGAGAATGTTGCGTGAAGAATAACCGTGTTTTGAATTTCAGCCAAAACGAGACTTAGGTCTTCTCCATTCACAACCAAGGGCGTAGCTAGATTAGACGTAGGGGCGGAACAGAAAATATATTTTTCATATGTGCTTGCAGTGCCTTGTCTTTTAAAGTACAGACCCAGCTATGATGCATTGAGCACTTGAAGAATAAGTAAGGTAATATGTATTATCACGAATGTGTTCTTTTTCTCTCACTTTCTTACGCGCAATCTCTTGAATTGTTTGTTGACGAAAGACTGATTGCTCATTTTTGTTGAGGTATAACTGTGGTAATTGATTCGAAGGGGTGGAAAGAATATGCGTAATGCATTATTTGTTTTAAGAAGTGCGATATATTAATTGCTTAAAAATTAACTGTAGAAAAATTATTTAATAATGTACAACTTTAAAAAAACGATGCAAAAATGGAATATTGAGAAATTTGCAAAGATGAAGTCACTATCTTTGAAAATTAAGGTTGTTTTCGCCGTATGCATAAGAGTGTAAACTTAATGTGGAACACATTTTTAGACAGAAAAAAATTGTGACATTGTAACTCGTGGATTTGTTTAAAATGTAGTGCTTTTAAAATTTGAAAATTCTTCATAAATAATTCGTTTTTCGTTTTAACATGTAAAGGGATGGCTCATTTAGCATTACGGTATAGGAGAAAAATGTGAAAAACATTTTATAAAAGAAAAAAAACGTTTCAACTCGGATAAAAATGAGCAGTATGATAAAATATTTGATTATCTACCGGATAGTGAGGCCAGATTATAATATTAATGTTTGAGTACTTTTATATCTGAAAAAATATTACGGATTTGACTCCTAGTCTTTTAACATTAGCCGAAAACAGCCTTAAACTGCAAATTATCGGGCTATTAAGTTAACTGAATACGTTCGGAACCGTGATTTGGAAAAAGCGTATAAATGAGTTATTGTATTAGTGTCAGTCAGTGGCGCACACAAGGGGGGGTCCTGGGGTCCCCCAAAACCGTTGATTTTTTTCCGATTGACTATAATTCCAAGTATATAGTACGTAAAATTTAATTAAGTATTTGTTATTAATGATTAATTTTATTAATTAATGCTAATTATTTATTCAATTATTAGTTTTTTACTGTGTTTTGTTCCCGAAAATCGACAAAATCAAAAGGAGTATGCTACAAGAATGGTGAACTTTCGACCCTGAACCCCCCTTAAAAAATTCCTGTGTGCGCTACTGGTGACAGTTGAATTATATTATATTTATTTAGAATGGAGACAAGTTTCTATCAAAAATTGCTTTCATTCTTATCTATTTAGCAGCGTATTACACGCATGACATGACAACTTCTAAATTGTGTTACAGCTCTATCTTTGAAAATATGTAGTGACTGACTAATGTTCGGAATCGTGGTTTTAAAAAAGCGTATAAATGAATACATTTTTGATATTTAGTGTCAGTTGAATTAGATTATACGCATAAATTGTTTTAAGAATAACTATTACTAGAAAAATTATTTTTAAATGCATTTTTTTGGCTAAAAAATGAAGAAAGAATGACACATTCTCAAGAATATTCTCTTTTTTTGAAGAACGCTTCTATAACAATAATATTTTGCCTATATATATCTAAGACTATTATCGGGATTGAAGTAATATTTTTGAAAAATTCTTATGTTTTTAGAGTTACGATCAATCAAAATAATGGTTGGTGTTTTTTGTTAAAATTTCTCTACTCTGATATATAATAAAATATGAATATATATATAAATCCACTTTTAAATTATATATTTCAAAAATTATAGTTCAACCCCGATATAGAAGTACTAGCTATATATATATATATATATATAGGCAAAATATTATTATTATAAAAACATTCTTTAAAAAAAACGAGAATAATTGAGAATATGTCGTTCTTCATTTTTTGCCAAAAAATTGCATTTAAATAATATTTTTCTTAAAATAAAATTCGCAAAACAATTTTATATGTATATTCTAATTCAATTGTGTGTGTGTGACTCTAAATATAAAAAAAATTATCTAGCTATACGCTTTTTCAAAATCATGCTTTCGAACGTAGTCATCTTAAACACTTAAAAAACAAATAAGGTAACATCTGCTTCGCGAATTTTATTTTTTACTTTTCTTCTGTGAAATCGTCTGTATTTGAAGAATTGAAGCAGAAATAATCTTTTGTTGAGGTCATACAATGAAGGTTGATTCGAGGGCAAAACGTTTACTATTATGTGTCAGAGGGGGAAAAGAGTATTGTACTTTTTCTCTGGAATGTAGAGTAAAATATTTATTTTAAGATGTTTGTAGTAAAATTATTAGATGTTGTATTTTGAAAAGGAGACCGAAAAACTGTTCTGAGAAAATGTAAGTGATTTCATGATAATTTTTGAACTTATATCAACAAATTATTTTTTCATGGTTCGTGATAAAAAAAAAGTTAGGTTAAAGTTAGGCTATGCAGAATTTTCTATTTTTACACTTCTATTCTGGTCTGTAATATTAAAATAATTGAATTATAAATTGACATTTGTTTAACAATGTGGAAGTTGAATTAGAAGGTAGAATTATGTGTAGTTGCCATACTATTTTTTCAATTAATAATAATGATAGTGTGTGAAATTCCGATTGAAAAATGTCTTCCGTGAAACAAAATAACAATAAGCTTAGACCGTCTTAAGTATTTAGTTAAAAAAATTTGAAATGGAATAAGCTATTTACTAATTTTGCAGTCTTCATCGAACTTTTATAACTAATAAACCTAATTTTAAGCTGTGTTTTAATGTATCATTTTAACAGCAAAAATTGGAATAAGAAATAAGAATAAAAAATGTTAGAGCAAGTTCCAAAAATTTTTGAATTCATTCTTCCATTTTTTATAATAAAAAATATATCAATTATTTGTAATGTTATTTGAGACTGGATCTCTATGCATAGTATATCTGTTGTTCAACATTACATTGTAAATATTACTAAAAATTATGATAAATTTTGGGAAAATTTATAACTCTTTTATTCTGCATTATTTCAATAAATAGCTTTTTGTATGGTAACTTTTTCATTTTTATTTTTATATTTTGCGTCGAAAAAGAGTTGGATTTTTTTAAAAAAAATTATATTATACAAATCGTGCTTAAATTATTTGTGTGAAATTTATTATATACGTGAATATTACCAGGAAAAGAGCTTTTTGTGCGAGGTCTATAAGCAGCAATATACTCGTAAAAGATAATATAATTTTAATTTCTTTTATGTAAGAATGCATTTCACTTCTTTTCAATATGAACATTATATTTTTTTTACCTTTATTTTGTTTTTTGATGATTTAAATCACCATAATTCTGTATGGGTATGTTATAAATTTAGAGCACAAAGTATTTACTTTATTTAATTTTTTTTATTTATTTATTTGAAAAAATTTCTGATTCTTAAGTCTGTAATAACTAATAGTAAACAATTATTTATACGCAATATAAAGTAAATATAACACGACACTAAATAAACAATAAAATTCTTCAGGAATAAATAAGAGCTTGGTTCTATTTTAGTGCTTACCTTTATTTATTATTGAATTGGCTAATTATTGGCGTCGTATTGAATAGAAGTTCAATACAGAAAAATGAGCTGTTGGCGCAGTTTAGCACCATTTTTTTCTCCGCTGCCAAAGGAGGGAACTAAATTAGGATTTTACACACTAATGTGTCCACTTAAATAAATTTAAGGTACTTACGTATTATTGCAACCTTATTGGCGACGTAATAGGAAACTAAGCACACATTGCCAACAGGCTCAATTCATGTGACGTCATAGTCACATGATAAAAATTATCTTGTGTTTCCAATTAATCAGTTCACGCGCTTCGGTGTTGTCAAGTTTTGCTCTTTGCAGAAACTTTCTCTTAAAAAGTGCATGTGTATACAAAATGTATTTATTTAAAAGTATATAAGCATAAAAAAAGTTTTTTTTTAATTTAAAAAAAAACTTTTTGAAGAATCTTTACCCAAATATGAAATTTGAAATTTTATCTAAGTTTTACAAATAGAACAACAAGTACATTTAGTTTAGTGTTTGTTTTGAATTCAATGGAGAACACATGTTTTTCTTTATCACGTGACGTTATGAATTGAGCTTATTCAGTGCGTACGACACTTGCGAAATTTGGTTGCCAACTTGGTGAGTTATCTTGAACGTTGGCATTGTAGCGATAGAACGTTAGTGCCAAATTTAATTTTGAAATTCTAAAATAAAAGTCAAATAATGAATATATTTGGTGACATATATTACTGTCTCACTCGTCATGTATGTTGTAATATAGCCTAGGCTAAAATTTAAGCGCCATAGTAATTAATGTAGAGTTTCATTTACCATGCGTTTTGCAATTACCTCCCTCTTTATTGCAATGATATGCGTTAAAATATATTTAATTCATTCCTCCACGTTCGCAGTTGTGAGAGAATGCTTATTGATATTTAATGACTCAGAATGCATTCAACTTGAACACGTTTCGAGGAACTCCTTTCAGAACTATAAGGACTCTTCCTGATTTATTATCCTGTAGTAACTTTCACCTCAACATATAGGTGACAACGTAGCAATATTATTAATGTAATGTAATGAATTTATATATAAAAAATTAATGGAACTTCGCTCTGATGGGGTTTTGAATAACTTTAATATTTATGTTTATGTGACAAAAATATAGGTGGAGACAATAAGTTTATTTATTTATTTTGTACTCAAAAAATAAATTATTTGAAATATTTTATGTGAAATAAAACTGGGGGATGTGAAACACCCTTTTTCATACATAAAACCATTTTTTAAAAAAACTAGGCACTACGATTAAAAAAATAGGTTCACTATATGCACAGGTATCATGTATAGAAGTATTACAAATTTGGAACAATTTAGTGCAATAGTTTTTTTAAAGTGTACCTAAAAGCAGAAAATTATGTTTTGGAAAAAAAGTGAAAAAACTAATTATTTGTAAACGTTTGTTTACATTTTTCTCAATTACTTTTTTCATATTTTAAGGTTATTTTATCAACGAACATATAAGTTTTGTACATTTTTAGATTCAGAAAAATATGCCCTGTTTTTCAATGCTAGAATTGAAAAATCGATTTTTTGAATGTGTTTGATGTCCTGATTTTTTTAAATGTTTCTTTGTTTCTTACTACCTATTTATTTAAAAAGTGTTAGTTTCTTTAGCTGAGATCATTTTTAATCTACAATAGTTTCAGTTGTTCTTTTCTTCATTGGTAAAGAATTACGGAAATTACGATTCACTAAAATCACATTGATGGAGACATTATATGAAACGAAGCCCAGGATTGCCAATTCAGCGCATACGATGCATGTGAAATTGGGGTTGCCACCTTGGCGAGTTGTTTGGAACGTTGGCGATTGTTGCGATACTACGTGAGTACCGAATCTTCATTTAATTGATGGGAAAAAGTAGAGATTTGTTTATTCAAATATTTTCATATACAGCGCTCAAAAATGGACGCATTTTATGACGCTTCATACTTTGTTATCATAACGATTAAAAAAGTAACGTTCATATTTGCAGACTTTGGATTTTATATAACTGTAATTGTATTGAATTTTGTAGAATTGGAACACATATGCACGGACTCAAAGTCAGCGGTGGCCAACCTTTAAATGTATAATCTTATATTTGGCGGACCACTGGTATGTTTGACCACTATATGACATATTACTACACTCATGTCCATAAATTAAGGATAATTCAGAATCACACAGAAATTGAACTCTAAAATAAAATTTTCACCTGTGTAGAATTATCACACACATCTTGAAGAAGAATATGCAAATTACAGGAAACCACCAGATGGCGCGTATAGTACGTGCAATGACGAGAATGTAAGAGAGGGGCATATAAGGAATAGTGGCAAAGAAGTAAAATTGTTCACAACAGCCTTAAAAGCCTTTCAGCGCTATAACCGCATATTTATGGCACAAAGGAAGCATTTGGATGATTTTTTATGTGGTATAATTATTGGACGACTGGAATGTGGACGTACCCAGCTGGTAGTATCCGAAGAACTTGGAATCGCCCAGAGTGTCATCTCCAGGCTTTGGCAACGATTCCAAGATGATGGTAATGTGAGTAGATGTTACAGCACAGGTCGCCCCCGAGTTACAACGCCGAATGAGGACAGGTATATATATATATATATATATATATATATATATATATATATATATATATATATATATATATATATATATATATATATATATATATATATATATTTGGCAGTTACTGCCAAAAGAAACAGATGTGGCACAGCATCATATGTGTCTTGTCAGCTCTCTTCAGCTACCAGTACGACAGTTTCAAGTAGACCGTATACAGACGCTTAGGGCACATTGGACTATATGCTGGTAGGCCTGTCAGATGTGTTCCACTTACCGCAACTATCTGTCGCCTGCGATTAACCTGGAGTAGAGAGCATGCATTGTGGACACCACAGTAGTGGTCTTGTGTGATGTTTTCCGACCAGTCCAGGCTTAGTTTGCAGTCTGATTCTCGCTGGACTTTAATATGGAGAGCGCCAGGTACCCGTTACCACCAAGAGAACACCATTGAACGACACCGTTACGGTGGTGCAGGATGGCTCGTTTGGGGAGGAATTATTCTTGGTTCCAGAACTGACCTGCATGTTTAGATTGTAACGATGACAGGCCACATCTATCGGGATGTCATTCTGGAACAACATGTACGTTTGTGCTGAATTTCTGTCTATGGATGACAACGCCCATCCTCACCGTGCAAACATTGTAGACGAATGCCTTCAATCGGAGGATATCACCCGTATGGATCGGCCAGCATATTCACCGGACTTGAATCCAATAGAGCATGTGTGGGATATTCTTGGCCGACGAATTGCAGCCCGTCAAATTCCTCCCAGCTGTCTACCGGAACTTCCGAGAGGATTGCTTGATGAGTGGTGTAATATTCCCCAAGATCAGATTGATAATTTGATACTCAGCATGCCTAGGCGTTGTAAGGCCTTTATTGCATTGTCCGGGAGACAGACTCCGTATTAACCATCATACTAACCATGTTATACTGTTTTTTGTGAATAGGTTCTTTTTTGAAATTTGCTCCAGGGAGTAAAAATCGCAATTTTTATTAGTTATGTCAAATATATAGCATCTTTTTTGCTCTTTACCTTTTGTTTAATAAATAGACTTTACAAATAAGTCAAATTTGTTTTGCTTCTGTCTCTTTCTTTGCCTGCACTTCATTACCCTTAATTTATGGACATGAGTGTATCTGCATTGTCACTTTTTCAATTATCTCTTTACATTTATTTCCATATCTCTGAAAAAGAAATTAAAGAAAAGTAAAAACAAACCGGCAACGCAAAGGAGTATCAACGAACTGAAGCGTTATGCCACCAATTGACCGTTGTTGTCTGTTCTCATTTTCAAATGTTGCTAGATAACCTGCAAAAGTAGCTAAAATGTCGCTAAACTCAGAGGAAATTTAGCTAAAATTTGTAGCTAAAATTAAAAAAGAAAATATAATCCACATTCTATAATACGTTTTGTTACTGGTCATTTTTTAAAACTGAATTTTTAATATATATATATATATATATATATATATATATATATATATATATATATATATATATATTTTTGAGATTATATATATATATATATATATATAATCTATATATTTTATATATATATCATAAGCGAATCCCCCCAGTTGTCCAAGGGCCACCGGTTGGTGACCACTGCTATGCGAACACGTTTGTGATCATTTAGAAAATAAAATCCATCAATATCAGATTTTTTCAATCAACTTCGAGAAAAATCCATGTAAAAAAAAGAAAGATATGGTGGAAGTTTTTCTGAAAATCTAATGAAATTCATGCTTGAAAGGCTGAATGACATTATAAAACATTAAGAAAGCTCAATATATTATTAAAGAATATTTGCACAGTTGTTTATTATTTTTGGGCAAAAAATAAAGGAAGAATGACATTCTTTCTAAAATTCTCCTTTTGTGAAAAATTCTTCCATAATAACAATATTTTGCCTTTTTAGTTAGGACTTCTATACAGAATGATCCTTCAGAGTTACGATCAACTAAAATTATACCCAGTGTTTTTTCTGTTATAATTTCTCTACTTTGATGTATTATAATTTGAATACATCCAGTTCTAAATTATGTATCGTAAAATCCAGCGTATATCGCGCACTTTTAGCACAAAAAATAAGATCGAAATTTACGGGTGCACGTTATACGCAGGGTGTTAAAAATGATAGCTTTTTTTAAAAAATAAAGATAAGCATAGAAAAAAATAAGACCCCTACATATATCTAAGTATACTGTTTACTTAAAAGAAATTACATACTTTATGAACTTAAGGGTTTGTTGTTCTAGAAGTATAGAAATTTGTCTTCTAAAAGCTTGGAATAATACCTCTAAATGACTTCAAAACATAAGAGCATTACGCACGCACATTTCACGTTTCTTCGTAAAAAAAAGTGTACGTTATACGGCGAATATACCTAATAATTAAAAATCGCAGCTTGAAAATTTAGGTGCGCATTATACGCCGGTTTTACGCTATTTAAAAATCCTAGATCAGGCATGTACATAAATCTTACCTATATATATAGGCTAAATGTTAGAATTATAGAAGATTTTGATCAAAGTTGAATGTTTTGAAAATATCCCATTCTTTCTTCATTTTCTGCCAAAAAATTTCATTCGAATAATTTTTCTTGTGGTAACATTCTTGAGACAATTTCAAATGTCTATTCTTATTCAACTGACATTAAATATAAAAAAAAATTATTCATTTATAGACTTTTTCTAACTTACGATTCGGAATGTAGTCAGACACCTTAATACTGTTTTTAGCTACTAAGTCAGTACTTCTCAAACTGTCAATATTTGCGACCCAATTTTAAATCATAATTGTCATCGCGCCCCTCCCCCAATGTAATAATGATGTATTGAATTTAATAATCATGTACTTAAATACTAAAACTGTAATACGACTTTAATTATAAAGCGTAAAAATTAAGCTAATTTTACATTTTATGTTACTTTCAAATAATTTACGTGGCCGCGGTATCCGAGTGGTCAAGGTATCGGATCGTGGCTGTCCTTGTCACGAGTTCGAGCCCAGTACCACTAAAGGCCCACCATGTAGGCGAGAGCTCAAACGTCCTCCCGTTGGTGTGGTGTGGTAGTTAGGAGAGGGGTGGGGTTCCACGGTGTCGCCCACGTCGCTTGACCATGGTTCAAAATTACGTGGTCCTTCGCCAAAAGCCCTTGTGAAGCTGAACAGTGCAATGTTAATATTCATTCACTCACTCATTCAAGGAATTTACTTTATGTAAGTCTCTCAAGTAATTTTGTTTATTTCAATAAATATGCAAGTGTAAACATGTCAGAATTTATGGGTTTTTTTTTTTGCTTTCTTTAAGTAAATTGATAATTTTTTAAAAAGTCTTTTATTTTTCGACTCTTTTATATGCTCGCGTACCCCTCCCGTAGAGTTATCGCATCCCCTAGGGAGTGTCCCACAGTTTGACAAACGCTGTACTTGATGATTACAGAAAAAAGAAAGAAAATTACTTAAAAACAAGTAATATAAAAACAAATCAAAGTCAATTCCTACTTAGGTCAACAAAGAACAATTTTATTTTAGTTACTTTTTATTAAATAAAAACAGTTAATATAATATATATAATCATATGGCAGGATCACAATATTTAGTGGCAAAACACCTTTTAAATTAACATTAAAAATTTTAGCCACAGTAAATTTGTTATTACGGTTTTTAATAAAAGGTGAATATAATAGGTAAGAATTTATCTTAAAATCAGTGTAAAAGGAATGCTGACGTCTGATTAGCATATGATTATACACAAGTTAAGTTAAACCTTCATCTCAAATTTAACAAAGGCTGTTTTATCCAATAGTGCTGCCATCTAGAAGAATAATATCGGCTGAAATATATCTCTTAAACTATAATTAATTTTTAATTAAATTAATGAATTGATGTGTTTTGAAAAAAAAACTGTATTAACATCAAGTGTCATCCACTACAAGTTTGAAAACAATATATTTGAACTTGAGTGGATGAATAAAAAAAGTATTTCATTAACGCGCGATTGAAAATTTTAACAAAAATATATATATATATATATATATATATATATATATATATATATATATATATATATATATATATATATATATATATATATATAAATATATATAGGGAATGTGTAAACTAATAGTAGGAATTGAAAAAAGGGACTGATTTCCTTGGGTTTCCAAAAAACGCATTCAACACTAAAATTAAAAGTCAGTCTTTTGTCGAATTCAGTATGGTCGTTCTGAAGGATTTTACTCTGTTTGTATTTCCCTTTATTCATCCAGTAATAGAAAGCTTTAACAATTGTTCCGACTTTCAACTACTCTCAGAGTGGGAAAATGAATGATGATTATTTCGTCAATTGAATCCTTTTAAGACTTCTGCTTCCACCGGATAAAGCAATTGAGCAATCACTCTTCGTCAATTATGTCAGATTTCTTAAACATGTGTCACGTTCGGGGAGCAAACATTCTGGCGAGTATTCTTTCGAAAAAATATGTACTGCGAAATGTACATTATTTTTACGTGGAAGCGTTATAAGAGTGGTAAGAAATTTGGCTCTTTATGAACACATGTGTCCATTTGGATTATAAGTATAGCTTTTTGAACAAAATTTACTTTTAAGAAGTCTTTTCTGTTTGATTAACGTATTTTGAATTTTTTTTTTCTGTAATTTTTCTACATAATGACTTTACATGATTTCAGTTACTTTCATGCTTTTAAAATAATTTTTGAATATTAAGGTATCCGACTACCCTAAAGTTGTGAATCCTGCCAAAAATTGTCAATTTTTATGATTTTATTTTATAGGCCATCTTATTAGCTTTATAAAAATGCCAAGCTGTTTATTTTTCAGTCACTAGAACAAAAACTTCAAGCATTTTAGTAAAAGCAAATACCTCTACTTTAGGAAGACGTCATACTTTGAAATGCATTTTACTCGAAATGTGTTTTTTTCTTTTTTTTGAAAATGCTCAAACGGGGACAGAGATTGTTCAAAAAGTTTTGAAAATAATGAACTGAATTTTTGTGTGTATGTTCTGTATAATAGTAGAAGTGTTTAAACCTTCAGATTTATCAACCACTGTTTTATTACAAAATTTACGGTTCCTTATGTGAATATAATCACTGTTTTTTTAAGCAATTTCATATAACAACTAAGATAAAGTTCTCTAGCTTTTCTTAAAATGTACATTAATCTAAAAACCACAAAAAATCCCCATGTCTCTATTTTTTTTAACAAAAGTTGTCGCAAGTAGTCGCGCGCGGTTACCTTAATTCTAATATTATTAATGTTTCAGACCTAATTGGATACATACTGTACTGATAATGTTGTTGTGTGTGTGCCATAGAACCATTACATTATAATCTCCCCCATCTAGAATAATGAGCTCTCCCGGAGACAAAACCACGGCGTCTGCGACTGTTTGATTTTAAAGCATTAAAACGCCCATACAGCGTTTAGTGACATAATGGGGAAAGAAGCTGATTAGTTAGCTTTTAATGAAGGTCAAATCATATAACTCTGCTCCTATGAACCTCAATTTCAGAAATGGTGCGCTTGTCGGGCTGCTCACGTGCAGCCGTTGTGAGTACTTAGTACTTATCAAGAGGGGTGTAAGACGGTGAATTGATAAGTCGCCAGTCAGTGGTTTCTTGGCCATGGCTCATTGATTCCAGAGGAGAGTGAAGACTGTTACACATCGGTCACTGTGACTAAAGGGCTACTTTAACCCATATCACAAGCAGCTACAATAGTCGCGGTCTAGAAGTTGCAGTGGCATATTGTGTTACAGATCCTACAGATTCCACGGCCTAATCATGCCCCTATGCTAACTTCATTTCATAGCCAACAACGCCTGAAATGGACCATGGGAGCCATTGCATTGGATCATAGAAGAATGGAAGGTCGTCTGATTCAAAGAAACACATTTTTTTAGTTAATCACATTCACACGGGCAAGTGCGAATGCGTCGATTTCAATCGGAAGACATGGCCCTAAAATGTACAGTTGGCCGGGTACAAGGATGTGACGGCGGCATCATGGTGTGGGGATATTTTCAGGGGAAATATTAGTATCCACCATCCTCTTAGAACAATCCCTTACATCTGTGATCTATGGAAACAGGACCAAATAAAATGCACCTCTTCAAGGCATCAATGTTGAAGTTTACCAACAGGTTAATATACAATGCCCTAAAGGGAAAAACCTTCAGAGAGTAGTATATAGTAGAACATTTGACGAATTTCGAGTCATTCCTTGGCCTTCGAATTCACCTGAAGTTCAATCGAGCATTTATGGCTCCATTTGAAAATCCAAATTCATGCTGCTACTCTACCGCCTCGTTGTGTGCGGGATTTCTGGACTAGTTAATTAGTACCTGGTACTAGATGCCTCAGAATACCTACCAGTACTTAGTGTAATCAATATGTAATGTTATGGTTTTCCAGTGTGTATATACAGGGTGGTCCCAAATTCATGGTACAAACTTCAAGGCTAGGTACAGGACATTGTAACAAACCTTTATTGTATAGGAATGTATGGGTGAAAATGACTCAGTGAGGCACAAACATAAAAATAAGAGACGAAAGAAAAGACAAAGTGTTTATTGAAAGTGTCATTGACAAGTGTAATCTTTCCAATAACTGAACAAAATTTGCTACCACCAGTAGCGATATGTGCTTGAAAGCGTTGGTTGAACGATTGGCGTACATTTTCAAAGATGCCAGATATTTCACGCACACGTGCATCAGCTTCGGTTTTTTCGAGCACCGAAATCCTCATCTGAGCCAAATGAAAAAAGTCGCATAAACACGATTCTTCAGATGTCCCCATAAAAAGTAATCGAGGCTCGATAAATCGGGGTGGCCAAGGGACTGGTCCACTAATCCATCGCACCCCAAACGTGGCATTCAGGTAAGTGTGCACATCGCTGTAAAACTCTGTGATCCAACATTCGTCGATCAGGAAACTGCGTGTGATACATTCGTAGCGCATTCTGCCGTTGCCATTTCCACGGCTGTACATGTATTACATGTTTGCTTTTTCGGCATACGCAAAGTCTCACATAGTAGACGTCAACACAATTGCGAATAAGGTTTTCTCCTACTAAGATGCATCTTGTTGAACGGCGGCTAGACTTCTACTGCCCCCTAGTGGCAACACAACCAATCGATATAACTCCCTTTCTCTTCTCTTTTATTTCCCCTGTGTTTGCACCTCACCGCGTCACTTGCGCTCTTACATTTCTATACAATAAATAATAGTTAAAATGTCTTGTGTGTGTGTATCTACCATTAAAGTTTGTATCATGAATTCGGGACCACCCTGTATATAAATAATATATAATCTGAAATCCAGATATTCAAGAAAAGATCAGTTTCATTCAACATAATTTTATTTTAAACAAATTTGCGTGGCTAATGGTAGCCCGGTAGCCATGGTCACGTATTTCGTACACACACCACACTCACATACAGTACCGTTTTCACTCGAAATAATTTTGTTGGAATTAATTATTGATATGAATCTATATACATTTACAATACCATAAAAAACAAAGAAACCGTTACGTTTAAATTAGCGATCACCAAACTTTTTGAACACACGGGCCAGTAAATTCATAATTAAAATCCCGCAGACCACCAATAGGACTTTTTAAGTGTTTAGGGGAGTTGGAAACCTCTCCCTCTCTCTCTCTCTCTCTCTCTCTCTCTCTCTCTCTATATATATATATATATATATATATATATATATATATATATACTGACAATGTTAAATTGGCTGTTTTCGATGTACCTTTTCTCAAAATTTTTTTCATGTACATGCTTGAAATTTTTCATACTATTAAAGTACATCTCTCTCATTATACTAAAATGAGCTTTCATCTAATTTTGAATTTTTTAATAAATTAGGAAATATTTTATCAAACATTGCGAAATTTGACCCATTTTTTACTTAAAAAATTTGTAAAAATTAAATTTTTGAGTTTTTTACCAAAGGCTCATTTTAGTATATATTAGACATAATTATAAATAATTCAGAAAAAATGTACATACCTGTGAACAGTAGTTTCTCAGAAAAGGTACATCGCACATTAAAATTTACATTTTGAGATAAATTGATTTTAATGTATACAGTGAGACTTCTAATCGGCTAGGAAATAAAAAAATAAAAGACTCAATTCAAAATAAAAGATGCATGTTTTGGTTTATATCAGTCGTTACACTTTTAAGCAAAAACAAAGTAATTTGTTTACAATTTTCGCCATCAAAATGGGCGTGGCCCAAATTCAACGATTATTTAAAAATACGTTTGAAGGGCTTCTAAATACCCTAGAGGTTAAAGTAAGGTATTTTTAGAAAGGTTAAAATCTATACAATTTGAAAATGTAAAAATCTCAAATTGTCAAAAAAATAAGATTTTAGCTAAATATATTAATAAAAAAAATGTGATCTATATAAGAACGCAATCAATACATCTTAAATCATAACATGATGACTAAATATATTCTACATTTTTCTGGAGACCATCGAAATTTCCTTATTGACCACTAGTGGTCCACGGACCACTACTTTGGCGACCTCTGGTTTGAATATCGTTTCTAACAAAGTCGAAGTAATTATGCTTCCTTTGTAGATCCATATTATGTTTAAGTGTCTAAATACACAATGCTTAGAAATTTGAAACAGATTTATCTATCATGGGTTTCTAATTAATCAAAATTTATTCATCTCTGCTAAAAGACAGGACAATTTATTTTGTAGTTAAAGCGGAACACATACGGGACATTTAATTAATAAAGCAATGTGTTCTTGGTACTTTTAATGTCTTTCCTTTTGTGCCAGACTTTCAATTAGCTTGAGCATGTATTATGCAACTGATGAAACTTACGCGATTTAAAATCTTCCTTATTAAAAGAGAAAATGATTCTGAATGAGTTAAAGATGTATTTTATCTTGGAGCTAATTAATATTTATAGAAATTTTGAATTAATTTCTGTTGGTTCCTTGAATTACTGGCACCTTTAGGCATGTGGGTTTTGACAAGGAATCTCATAATTCTTAGTTAAAGGTGACTTGACTGCGTTCGGAACCGTTATTTTGGAAAAAGAGTCTAAATAAGTAATTTGTTGAAATTTAGTGTCAGTTGAATTAGAATGTACGTATGAAATTGTGTCAAGAATATTATCACTGTAAGAAATTATTAAATGCAATTTTTTAGCATAAAATGAAGAAAAAATGCATATTTTCGGAACATTCTACTGTTATGAAAAATGCTTCGATAATAATGTTTTGCCTACATGTAGCTTTGACTTCTATATCGGGGAGTCATGGCTATATATAGGCAAATTATTTTTATTATAGAAGCATTTTTCATAATAGGAGATTATTTCGAAAATATGTCATTTTTGTTTTAATAATTTTTACTTGTAATAACATTTTTAAAACACTTATATACGCATATTCTAATTTAACTGACATTAAATATCAAAATATTATCCGTTTATATGCTTTTTTTAAATCACGTTTCCGAATGTATACAGTCACTTTCAGTAATGAAAAGACATTTATATGAGTATATTTATAATTTTTTATCCTTATTAGTTACAATACTATAAGACTTAGAAATACTATTTCTCGTTACATGTCGCAGAATTATTATTTTTTACACGACTATTTTTGATGAGATAGAGTTTTGAACGTTTAGACTGCAAAGTCTCTGGTTTTGGAATTTGTAATCATATGTCTGTCGCAGGAAAATGATGAAATTAGGAATCCCTAAGGGAGAGGATCCCTTGACGGGAGGTGTTAAAATAACGTCTCTTCAAGGTCATTTCCCTGATAAAAGTAAGGGAATTGAACGAATCCCTAAGCTATTTCAGTGAAATGATGAAATAATATTGTCAAGAGTTTAAAGTGTCTATTTAACAAATAGGGGGCAGTAATACAACAATAGTCAATGAAATACAAATTATTTATTCGAAACTAATTAACAAATAATTAGAAAATTAGGCAGGTATTTTTTGACGTGTAACATATTTCCTCTCCGTTGCTTACGCACTAAAATATCAATCCCTATGTTAATCCTATAATGCCATTGTTTTAAAGATATGGGGTTGATATTCAGGGGATCGATGTACCTGTATGGTTAGAAAGTACAAGGACTAGACCCCAGGTGTCTCCCCCCGTATAGCATTTTGCCAATGCAAATCCTGACTATAGTTCATTTTATCATTTCACTGAAACAGTTCAAGGATTTGATAAAATCACTTACTTTCATCAGGGAAATGACCTTGAAGAGACGTTATTTTAACATCTTTCGTTAATTTATCATCTCTCTTTGAAAAAAATGAAGTCAAATCCTACTTAGGTCAAAAATTTTATTTTAGTTATTTTTCATTAAATAATTACAATTAATATATATATATATATATATATATATATATATATATATATATATATATATATATACGTATGACAGAATCACAACTTTAACTGGTAATCAATTTTATTCATTATCATTAAAGTATCGTATTCTTATCCAAACCAATCTGGTATATAAAATTTCAGTTCAACTGAATGTTTTAAAACATAAGAAAAAATATTTTAAAGTTTCGACCCTAGTCTCTAAAAAATGAAACCAACGTGACTGTATCTGTTATTCGTTAATAATTAGTTTCAGTCAATTAACTTTAAATATTTATAATTAAATTATCGTATTGTCACCCAAAATCGTGTACAGAAAATTTCAGCTCATTTGAGCGTTTTGAAATGTATTTTATTAACGATTGAAAATTTGAACAAGATATATATAGGAAGATTGTGAACTAATAGCGGGAACTCTGAAAAATAGATTTTAAAAAATTTGATCTATTTTTATATAAAATTCTGAATAAAATTGCCTGTTTCATCTCTTAGAAAGATTTTAATAATTCTTAAGTATTAATAATGAATTTTGATGAAATTCCTAATTTCGCTATTTCCCTGCGACATATATAGGGTTACTCAAAAATCCGTCTAAGGTTTTCGGAGAGCTGTAGTAAAAAGTCTAAGACGAATATAGCAAAAACGAACATACGAAAAGAATACAGAAAAAAATTCAAGTTTTATTTTCATATTTTGCAGGTGTTTTTTGTACATTTGAATCCTTGGTCCTACGGCTAACATCAGTGTGATAGTTCAGTTCCTACCACCCTCTACTCAGCATGGTAATATCAACAATATTGTTGATATTACCCTTTCTTTTTTTATCCGTGTTAACCAAAAGCTTGGCCTTTTAAATAAGACCCAAGTTTTCGAACCTCTTTTGCCGCATGATGTAGTATAGGGATGGTGAACCAGTGGCACGTGACACAATATTTTGGGCGCGCCATCGATCGCCGTTTACATTTTAGTCCAAAATAACAAAGTTCTCTATGAAGTAATCATGAGGAGGGATCTCATTTGCGCTTTTGAAACTACGTGTTTTCATAAACGATACTGTTACAAAAAACTACAAATGCTGAAGAAATTTGAAAAAAATATCAAAACTTTCGATTTATTTAGAGAAACCAGACGAAGAAAAAGTTGTAGAAGAATTTATTACCGTACTTGGATTCTTCAATCAATGAATTTTCAGCGAGATGTTCTCAGTTCAAGTAATTATCGGAAACACTCAAGTACCCTGTGGGACTTCAATTGATAAACTAAACTTGTCCCAGTTCGACTTGTTGGAAATTGAAGAATTTGAAATGCAACTAATTGATTTCCAGTGTAGTTCAATATGGATTAAAAAATGTATTGAAACATGGAAAAGGTTGGAATTGATATACAGTAAAAATGCCATTAATGAAAGTTTGGAAACATGGAATTTGATTCCAGACATATTTAACTAATTGAAGTAACTAATTCATGCTAGTATGACCACATTTTCATCTACCTATGCCTGCGAGTCATTATTTTCAGAAATGAATAACATTAAAGATTTACTTAGAAACCGTTTTACACATGACTCCAATTCAGCATGCATTCTACTAAAAGTAACATACTACAACCCTATTATAAGTTATTTACCATCTAATCTGCAACAACAAAAGTCACACTAATGTCACTTTAATTTGAATTACACGTATAATAAAACATTTACGACTATACATTTACTTTTTCGTAGTGAATAAATAGTTTAGAGTTGTTAGTAAATAGTTTTATTACTTTCCAAATAATCAGAAGTCAAAATTATTTAACGGCACACGTCTATACCTCATTAAACATTTTTTTAGAAAAATTTGGCGTGTTGATCCATAAAGGTTCGTCTCTCCTCATGTATTAGAACTGCATGAAAGAATAACATGTGCTGGCAATAACGTTAATAAAGAGTGTTTTTTTTCCAGGTATAGAAGTTTAAGTTGGCATTACTTTCCATGATGGCGACCGATTTAACAGCTGCCAAGGGATTTATTCTCAGTTTGGTTTGGCAATTCATCCAAACGATCATCAAGCAAGGCGTAGATTCGTCGAATGGGCCCAAAACGAGATGGCCGTTGTTCTTGATTTTCATAAGCGAATTTTGTTTAGCGATGAAGCGCACTTCTGGCTGAATGGCTACGTCAACAAACAAAACTGCCGCATGTGGAGTTAAAGCTAATCCACAAGTGTATGTCGAAACACCGTTACATCCAGAAAAACTGACTGTTTGGTGCGCTTTATGGGCTGGTGGAATCATTGGTCCGTACTTCTTCAAAAACGATGAAGGCCACAACGTTACAGTCAATGGTGATCGGTATAGAGCCATGATTACTAACTTTTTCATTCCTGAATTGAACAATCATGATGTCCAGGAGCTGTGGTTCCAACAAGACGGCGCAACATGTCACACAGCTCGTGCCACAATCGATTTATTGAAAGACACGTTTGGTGACCGCCTAATTTCACGTTTTGGACCTGCGAATTGGCGTCCAAGATCTTGTGATTTAACACCGCTGGACTATTTTCTGTGGGGCTATGTAAAGTCATTGGTCTATGCGGATAAGCCACAAACGCTGGACCATTTGGAAGACAACATTCGCCGTGTTATTGCCGATATACGGCCACTAATGTTGGAAAAAGTCATCGAAAATTGGACGTCCAGATTGGACTACATCCGAGCCAGCCGTGGCAGTCCTATGCCAGAAATAATATTTAAAATGTAATGCCACAAGATTATCTTTCGAATAAAAAAAATTCATGTCAATCGAATAATACATCGTTGTTTTATTGCAATTTAACGTTCTATACCTCTAAGAAAAACACCCTTTAGTACCGTCTTGAGAAGAATGTGGCAAAAACTGGACTATCGCATAGATGTGTCCTATCGCATAGATGTGTCCGTGTGTCCTAGGGCTCACATACAGAACACCTGTAAAATATGTAAATAAAAGTTGGACTTTTCTGTATTATTTTGCATGTTCTTTTTTGCTGTATTAGTCTTAGTTTTTTTATAAGATCGCTCCAAAATCTTGGAGGGAATTGTGAGTAACCCTGTACTTCTAGAGCTGTTTCTCAAAACGTTATAATGCAAAATTCAAAAATTTTTCATTTTTTTTTCTTTTGATGTAATATTGTTTGTATATTCATATTTTAAGACATAAATATTCGATTATCATAATTTGAAAATTTCGCTGAAATACATATTTTACATATTATAAAAAAAACTAAAAAACACGCTTTTATAGTGAATCGAACTAAAAAGTAAAAAAAAAAATCTTACTTTAAGAATAAAATGATTACAAAAAAAACGAGAAAATTAATGTCGTTGGGGTAAAAGCATGGGGTGCTCTATATTAATTGTTATTTCTTACTAGTTCTATTCCGAAATGCTGAGTTAGTATAAAAATGTAGTACGAGGCACCCCACGTTTTTACCCCAATGACATTATAATTTCCTTGTTAATCATTTTATTCTTATATTAAGAATTATTTTTTTACTTTTTAGTTCGGTTCGATTCACTATAAAAGCGTGTTTTTAGGGGGTTTTTAAACTATAATTAATTTTTCATTTTTTAGTTCGATCTACAATAAAAGCCTCTGTTTTTTTTTTTTTTTTTTTAGTTTTAAAAAAAATATATCATTTATTCTTTGTTGAACTTATCCTTCAGTTTGGTATTTGGAGCCGGAATTACGTGGCTGCTGGAATTAGTCTTGCTCTTCAATGGTTATTAATTAATGGGTCTGATTTATTATCTCCGTTTACGGGGCCTCGGATGTGACTCCCATATCGTTATATTTCATGGATTCCATCTCTTTTGATACTGGTCTAACTAATAAAAGTGTGTTTTCTTCACTTGCACGAGTCTTCTTTTTTTATTATTATTTTTTCCATTTTCTGAAAAACTAGACTTATATTATGGTAAGAAATTGCTATCGCACCAACCCTGTCTTTCTCACATAAAGAAAACTCTTTTTATTTGTATTAACCATAAGACTATTCGTGGTTTGGGGGTTACACGTTAATCTTTTAGTCGCTTAATCTGGAATTTGTCGCCAAATCTGGAAATGGCATATGGAATCAGTCGCCAAATCTTAAAATGGTTTATGCAATAAGTCGCCAAATCTGGAATTGGTATACGAAATTAGTCGCTCCAAATCTATAAATCATATTCCTAATTCCGTATCTATGATCGGGGACAATGGAACAAAATTAAGAAATTATTGTATTGTCAATTGTATTGTCATCGTTCCTCGACAAGTATGCAAAATTTTGAATTAATCTGACCTTTTAAAGTGGGTAAAAATCGAGTTCAAAATTTCTGTTACATATAAGTGAAACTTATAAAAGCATGTTAAAAAAATACCTTTTTTTATATTTTAAGTAATGTATAAAAAAATTTCTTTTTCGTGCAAATTTAGTTATATCTAAGTTGTATTCGAAAATAATATGAGCGGGAATGTTTTATGTAACATATATTTACTCTGTTAGAAGGTATGATAAATCGCTTAAATTTTATATAAACTTAATCATTATTCATAAGGCTTGGATCGGATTTTACATTAATTCATTTTTGAGATTTAATTTAACAAAACGCTGCTACGTTTAAATTAAGTACGAACTATGCATTTAATGAGATAAAGAGTTTTGTTTTCTTTTCATGTTGCTTTAATACACGTATTGCGTGCAGAACTGGCTAATTTACATGCATGCAGCCGTATTTTATCTACAAAAAAGGCTTCTTTTTTATTTATAACCATTCCCTTTTGTATTTAATTGTATTGATTTATAAGCAAAGCTAATTTCATTCTCGGATAATCATTATTTTTTGTAGTTTCAACACAAAAATAAAATATTTATAATGACAAAAAAATGTTATAAACATTTAGATTGACAAATTGGATTCTATAACCTTTCCCCTACTGTTCATTCCATGGTGACAGCCAGTTTTGCTCTGCACAACAAAAGGAGTCTGTTTCAACAAGTCTGTTTTCGACAGCTTTTTTGAGTATCAATGGGATTCAAATAAAACATTCTCCTTTTTTTGTATTTGAATTTGTCTCTCTGGCGAATATTGTAATAAAAATAAGACAGCTGTGAAATGTATAAGATGTTTATTTTATCAACATAAAAAAACATCTGTTCATAGGTTCTTTAAAGCATGCTTAAATGTGTTTTTCAAGACTTTTCTTTGTGTGAGTGTAAAGATTAATAATATGAAAGTTTTTATTATTTCTTACTTTTTCAAAATAACATTTAATGAGATGGTTGTTTGATAATAATGTTTTACAGGATGCATTCATTCACACTTAATAATATGTATATAAGTATAATAGTGTGATAGTGTTACGCCTGTTTGAAGTTAATACCTGTTAACTATGTAGAAAAGGGGTCATCAACCTTTTAGCTGTCATGTCAAACCAATATACCAATATGATTCAGCGTGCTACACAGTGGAAGATTTTTGAAACAATTCGATTCTTACGATAACGTATGCATAGCTAGAAAATAGAGGTCAATGACATAGATTTACAGTTTTATTATATATTAATTTTGTATCATTTATAAATATTTCTTAAACAAACAAAAAATAAACAGCATACAATATAACTATTTCTTCAACAATAATAAAAAAATAAATATTGTACATATGTTATGCATTTTAAACATATTGATTTAAATAAAAAAATAGACAACATGAAACATGTACGTATTTTCCTTCGTTACAGTAAAAAAAAAAATTTAATGCGAACCTAGTGCTTGCACCTCTTTACTTTCATATCGTAAAATCAGAGGTATAATGTGTGACTTTCAATTTGATCACAATTTTGAGCATTCGATTGTTAAACAATTTTGTTGCGAATTCGAAATATTTTTCATATATATGGAAAGATTTTTTTTCTTAGATATGTAGAACCAAATACGAATTACATGCAATTTTCTCTCATAGAACAATTAAGATATCCGACTACGTTCGGAACCGTGATTTTAAAAAGGCGCATAAATGAATAATTTTCATGTTAATTAGTGTCACTTAGATTAGAATACATGTATAAAATTGTTTCAAGGATATTTTGACAAAAAAATATTTAAATACACAATATTTCGGCAAAAAATTAACTTAGAATAACCTTTTTCAAAATGTTCTCCTTTTGTGAAAAATGCTTCTATTATAATAATATTTTGCCTGTATATAGCTTAGACCTCTGTACAGAGGCTCAACTAGAATTTTTGATATAACTTAGAAGTGGGTTTACCCGTGTTTTACGACAACAGAGAGGAGAAATTTTAAGAAAAAAACGCCGATAATTATTCCAAATGGTTGTAACTCTGAAAATAATGTGAATTTTTGAAAACTTAAAGTTGAACCTCTGTACAGAGGTCTGAGTTATATACAGGCAAAATATTATTATAATAGAAGCATTTTTCACAAAAGGAGAATATTTTGAAAATGGGTCATTCTATGTTCATTTTTTGTCAAAATATTGTGTACTTAAATAATCTTTTATTGTAATACTATTCTTAAAACAATTTTATATACATTTTCTAATCTAAGTGACACTAAATATCATAAATATTATCCATTTATACGCTTTTGCAAAATCAAGGTTCCGAACGTAGTCGGATACCTTAAATCTCTCCAGCAATGACATTCAATAATTTACAAAAATTATCTTTAGAGTTATCTTTCGGATTATTTCGAAACTTGGTAAATGTCCATGATTTTGAAGATGTTTGTCAAATAAGGTCCATTACAAATTTATCAACTTCCATCGTAATCAAAAATTAACAAATCGGTAGACTAGTGCAGAGTGCCCCTGATAATTGTACCATATGCCACATGTGGCACGCATGCCATAGGTTGCCGATCCCTAAAGTACAAAGTTTGCATTTCGGTCTCTAGAACTTTAGGTTATCCGAAAATAACATGCTTTACTATATTTTCCTTTCAATTTTATAATTTGAAACCATGTTATTTAATAATTTTAAGTGCTTTTTATTGCACTCACTTTGTTCGTAAATTCGTTGTAGAATGAAACATGATTGTTTATTAATTTTAAACATGCATTATTTCTTCCATTCTCCTCAACTAACGTAAGGTAGCAACTATGTTTGTTTTCCATTTGACTGTTCATTGATCATTTTAGTTATTTACGAATTCAAACGACAAAACTTTCGCATGCTTTAATTTGTTAATAATTATTTCGAGAATTTCGATGGCTCTGAAATTATTGCGCCTACTTTGGTTTACAGCTCTGTCACAAGAATGCTAAAATTATGAAATTTATCATACATAATTATAATTACAAAATACTGTTTCAAAAATTGAAACCAATAAAGTATTATTTAGTTATATAGGGTGTTTTTTTAGAGGTAAAGAACTTTAAATTGCAATAAAACAACGATGTATTATTCGATTGACATGAATTTTTTTATTCGAAAGATAATCTTGTGGCATTACATTTTAAATATGATCAAGCAAGGCGTAGATTCGTTGAATGGGCCCAAAACGAGATTGCCGTTGTTCCCGATTTTCATAAGCGAATTTTATTTAGCGATGAAGCACACTTCTGGTTGAATGGCTACGTCAACAAACAAAACTGCCGCATTTGGAGTGAAGCTAATCCACAAGTGTTATGTCGAAACACCGTTACATCCAGAAAAACTGACTGTTTGGTGCGCTTTATGGGCTGGTGGAATCCTTCTTCAAAAACGATGAAGGCCACAACGTTACAGTCAATGGTGATCGGTATAGAGCCATGATTACTAACTTTTTCATTCCTGAATTGAACAATCATGATGTCCAGGAGCTGTGGTTCTAACAAGACGGCGCAACATGTCACACAGCTCGTGCCACAATCGATTTCTTGAAAGATACGTTTGGTGACCGCCTAATTTCACGTTTTGGACCTGTGAATTGGCCTCCAAGATCTTGTGATTTAACACCGCTAGACTATTTTCTGTGGGGCTATGTAAAGTCATTGGTCTATGCGGATAAGCCACAAACGCTGGACCATTTGGAAGACAACATTCGCCGTGTTATTGCCGATATATGGCCACAAATGTTGGAAAAAGTCATCGAAAATTGGACGTCCAGATTGGACTACATCCGAGCCAGCCGTGGCAGTCATATGCCAGAAATCATATTTAAAATATAATGCCACAAGATTATCTTTCGAATAAAAAAATTCATGTCAATCGAATCGATCGTTGTTTTATTGCAATTTAAAGTTCTATACCTCTAAAAAAAGACCCTTTACTTTATTCTACATTATAATAAGGTAAGATTATCACAGTGTATTTACTAGAGATCTATTCTAATGTATTCAAATGACCAGATTATTTTTCTTTTGCATAGTAAAAAAGCTTTTTTCCATGCTTTTAACTATAGAATTACCATAGGTATGATAATTTTTATTATGAAAACAGAAATCCTAAATTCTTCATATATAGCATAATTTATGCTATAAAGCTGTGCTTCATGCATTTAGCTTACAAAGTTATCGAATTCCAATTCAGATTATTACAACACAATTTGTGTTGCCTTTTAATATTCTTTGTCTAAATGAATAATTATATACATAGCAAAAGCTCTCAGGAAAAAGAAATTAATGTGAATTGTTAAATTATTCATCCCTTTTTATAATACATGCACATAAAATTACGTTAATTTTAGAATACTATGATGAGCTGAAAGCTCGTCGTTTTTTCTGTAATCCAGATGCAATAAAATTAACTATTGTAATTCATTTAATTAGTGTTTTATGGTTAAAAATTTGTCAGTTGAATCATTGTACCAATAATTTAGTTTAGTAGATACAATTTTAGCGTAGAATAGATAGAATAGAATACCATAGAATTTTCTTGTTATTGCACTATTAAAACAAAAATTACATATTGTCATGTCTATAAATAATAAAGAACTAATAATTGATCATATAGTTATGGATGATGCCAACGTAACGCCAAAAATTCCCTAAATATAAATAGGACAAAAACCATTTTTTTATGATATAAATGAATAAAATCAAATCACACACGAATTAAATTTTTTCTAACTGCATCTCGTCATAGATTTAATTTTTTTTATTATTTTTATGGTCGTGTGTTAATAACAAATTAATTTTCTTTGATCTTGGAGTTCGAAGAACTTTTTTTATTATTTTAGATTAGGTTCAAGTTCCCTATATATATATATATATATATATATATATATATATATATTATTGTCTTAACGAAAATATATGATCATATCTTGAAAATAACAAATAATATAAAAAAAAAACTAAGTCAAATCCTACTTAGGTCAAAAATTTTATTTTAGTTACTTTTCATTAAATAATTACAACTAATATAAATATATATACATATGACAGAATACAACTTTAAGTGGCAATTAATTTTTATTAATTATCATTAAAGTATCGTATTCTTATCCAAAACAATCTTGTATATAAAATTTCAGTTCAACTGAATGTTTTAAAACGTAAGAGAAAATATTTTAAAGTTTTGACCCCAGTCGCTAAAAAATGAAGCCAACGTGACTGTATCTGCAATTATTTAACAATTAGTTTCAGTCTATTAATATATATTTTAAATATTTATAATTAAATTATCGTATTGTCACCCAAAACAATCGTGTATAGAAAATTTCAGCACATTTGAGCGCTTTAAAATGTATTTTATTAATGATTAAAAATTTGAACAAGATATATATATAGGGAGATTGTGAATTAATAGCGGAAACTGAAAAATAGATTTAAAAAAACTTGAACTATTTTTATGTAAAATTCTGAATAAAATTGCCTGTTTCATCTCTTAAGAAGACTTTAATAATTCTTAAGTATTAATAATGAATTTTGAATAAGAATTTCTTCAATGATAAAGTCATACCGGTGGAAAAATTTTTTTCATTCATTATTTATAGAAAATTTCAAATTAAGAGAGAATTATAACGTGCTTCACAAAGTCAGAAAAATTTTAATTAATTATTAAAAAAAGTTATGTAAGAAAGAAAGAATATTGTGTAATTTTTTTATATAAATATTGAGATGAACACAAACAATGTACTCTATCCAAGTTTAAATTGATCTCTTATAACATTTATAGGAATTTTTTTTCAAGTTTGCTGTTATTGCTTAGAAGTATTTAATTCAACCTTTCAAGTGTTTAAAAAAAAAGAAATTCTACCATTAAACGATTTTAAACACCACCCTTAAATGCCGTTGGCGTAAATATACGTCTCACTCAGTCAGTGCGTTAGATACCCCGGACGTATATATACGTCTTTCAAAAGAATGAACTTTTCTTTTCTTTCCTATCAGTAATAATTATTTCGAAAGGTTTGGAAGGCAGTAAAATGACATTGACAGTGTTTGCGATGGACTCGCATTTTTCAGAGAATTTTTTTATTTTTATTCCTTTCTTTCCCCGCCCAATATACCACACACGCGTGCTTAAGTAAAAATCGGTGGCACTGGATAGCGAATCGTGTAACTTTTAATCTGCTTTTAAGGGGTTACAAACTGTTATGAGTATCTGTAAAATGCAAACACCCAGTGCGTAAAAGCTAAATCTATTTCTTGCGTAGTGTGTCATAACAATAAAAACTTTTTATTGTATTTACGTTTTATAGCTAATGTAATAAGTCTCATGCACATGTAACATATATAATTTTTCTTTTTGGATATTATTTTTCCAAGTTTGTGCCAAATACTTATAAATTCCATTAACCGTGACCAACACAATCTGGTGGAAACGATACGCATGAGAAGTCACGTGCTTCTATTTCCACTTTTTTTTATTGTAGTGCTTTATTCTGACAATCTGAGAATACTAAAGATCGAGTTTCTGATCAGCGACTGTTTCACATTCGCGCGCTTTTCTTTATTTTTATATTTCTTCTTAACCTTTGTTTTTGGTAGTATATCTTCATTATAAACTTCACCATTTCAACTGTTACTCATAAATTGATAGTTCAACTTAAAAATCCCTTCAGAATAAAATAGATCAAACTTACATTTAATTAAACAATTAATCATAAAAACTGTTAATATACACTGAAAATTTGAATAATAGCCGCTAAAGTTTATTCCACGGACGCCGTTTATTCTTAAAATCACTTAAAACAGGGGTGTTCAACACGCAGCCCGCCGGTACGTAAGTTGCGGCCCGCTGACCCTTTTTGAAAAGTTTTTAAATATCAGATTTTTACAGTTTTTCTTTTTTGAAATTTATTTTAGGGAGAATTTATATATATATATATATATATATATATATATATATATATATATATATATATATATATATATATATATATATATATATATATATATATATATATATATATATATATATCTACAATGTATTTGCCTGTTTCCTGTTCTTGTTTTAAAATAAATCCTTTTTGATAATATAAATGTCCATTAGATTAAAATTGATTTATATTTTATCAAACAGTTACGTTTGATTTTACTATAGTACTCTTTAAATAAATTCTGAATTACACTATGCATATCCTTTACTATGGATGGTACATGATTCTCTGTGTGTGTGCGCGCGACTTTCGTTTCTCATACTCCTTTTCTGTTTGGAGTACCCAAAAAGCAAGAGGTAGTCTCTCTCTCACCACACACACACAGAGATGTTTTAAAGTTTAAAATATTCAGAACGGTAAAGATAAAGGACAATGTATACTTAATCGTTTACGAATGACAGCACTATCAAATTTCAACAATGAGCAACGAAAGATCAATTCAATAGGAACACCGTAATTTTCAAGAAAATGGCATCTCTCTGTAATATTTTAAACATTATTTGATCATTGCATTATTATATTATATAAACATTATTATATTATCTTTGTCTGTATACATGAAAAATAATGAAAAACAATAATAATAATTCATTCTGATTTAAATTTTCACTCCAATAAATGTTTTTGTTTCCAAATCTTATATAAAGGTACGTATTTTTAATGTGCGGCCCGCGAGATTATAATGTTTTTCGAAGTGGCCCGCAAGGTTATTTGGGTTGAACACCCTGACTTAAATGATCAAAATGATCTCCAGAAAATTAA
The DNA here is from genome assembly GCA_019973935.1 of Trichonephila clavipes. NCBI lineage: Eukaryota > Metazoa > Arthropoda > Arachnida > Araneae > Nephilidae > Trichonephila > Trichonephila clavipes. Next base: position 122,327 of record BMAU01006584.1, read on the forward strand.
TAATATCGTGAAAATACAGTCGAATATCCATATTACGAACCTATATATTGCGAGTTTTTCTCTATAGCGAACTTTTTCTGGAACCAAGAACATTTCACGACTTTCTTCGTAAAATATCCTCCCACAATAACGAAGTGCATTTTCTATGCAACGAACTTTTTCTCTTGTAATTCAGTTTTTCTCCCCTTTTTTTTTAGTGTTCTGAACATTTCAAGTAATTCTTTCTTTTAACCCGTTTTATGGTGATCATAAATCTTGAACTGGTTTTAGTAGTACCTAGCTCGCCGAGAGCTGTAGAACTCTGGGCGTGCCTTTAATCCCTAGTAAGGCAACCTTTAATCACTACCATCTAGTTCACTGGAAACACCTTCGATATCCCCTTTCACCTTCAGTGGGGTTGTCTCGTGTTCTTGAATTAGTATCCATTCATTTATAGTGTTGATCACTCGTACTGGTAACATCGTTTCTAGTATCTCGAAAATGTCAATACGTAAGTGCTTGAGCATCAAAGAAAAAAAATAATCCTTCAGGAAGTGGATAAAGGCATCAAGAAACTTTCCTTGCAGTTTTTCTTTCTTTCTTTTTGTAACTAAGATGCATAAAATAAATATTATTAATTTACAAAAAGGTGTGAATAATTACTTTTTTAAATGTATAGTGTGAATGAATTTTTAAAATAGATTTTTTGTGGTTTTTAAAGAAAATTGAACCTCACTTAAAGCCTCGACAGATTAAACGTGCATCATCAAGGCGAGTCTTCAGTGGCACTAGGGTTCAAACCTGTGACTCGACAATACCGTCAACGAGCTTGTGGCCTTGACCACTCGGCTACCGCGGCGGCATTTAACAAAAATGAATATTGACTTACCGTAAAATCCGGCGTATAACGCGCACCGGTGTATACCGCGCACTCATATTTTCAAGCAGCATTTTTTTAATTTTTAGGTATATTCGCCGTATAACGCACACCCCTTTTACGAATAAATCTGAAATATTAGTATACATTGCTCTTATGTTTTGAAGTCATTTGTTCGAGGGTGTATCAAGGATTTTTGAAAAAAATAGTCTACTTCTATAGAACTACATCTCTTTTAGTTCATAAAGCAAGTCATTTCTTTTAAACCAAACAGTATTTCGATACAAATAGAAGTAATTTTTTTATGTTCATCTCATTTGTTATTTTAAAGCTATCGTTTTATACCCAGCGTATAACGCGCCCTTAAATTTCTATCTTATTTCTTGTGTTAAAAGTGCGTTACGCCAGTTTTTGTTATGTCGCTTTACATCTCGCATCAATCAATTAAACAAACTGGTTTGTTGTTAATTCGAAACTGAAATCTCATATTTTCAGTCATTTAGATTATAAATATATTCTCATAAGGAGGGCGATTCTTTCGAAAAGAGATCGATTTTTAAATCGATTCGAATCATCAACCCTGATAGCCGATTCGCCAATAAAAACGGCCATCTAAGCTTTTTAAAAACAACAGTCTATTGCAAGTCTACTGAAATCCAGAAGCGGTTCCACTGTCCTTGCGATTATTTGCCGGCAATCGAAAAAAAGGCACTCACAAGGAAGCGATGATCCAACGATACTTTATAAATCATGGCTATCGGTGAACGTGTTGATAAATAAGGTGCGTGTTCTGCCAGTAAGTTAATCGTTTTAACCACCAACACCACCGTAATATAATGGGTTTAAAGATAGTACATACAAATAGTGAAAACAATTTTTATGATTTTTATCAAAACGAAAAAATCGAATGTCGATTTTCTAGGATGAAATATCGATTCACTGAATCGATTCAGTGCTATATCGATTTAAAGATCGAATTTTTGGCTGAAGAAATCTGATTCTGCGATTAATAGACATCTCAAATCGCCATCCCTAATTCACTAAACTGGATGCGTTTTACTCAAAGATGTATTCATGAGCAATACGTAA
>BMAU01006585.1:0-402244 GCA_019973935.1 Trichonephila clavipes
TTCATGTATTGTTTTCGTAAGTGTTTTTCTATACAACGAACTTTTTCTTTGTGATTAAATTTTGTTCTCCTTTTGATTTAAAAAAATTTAAGTTATTTCTTAAACACTTAGAGGAGGTCAGGCAACTTGAATCAGTTTTATTATATCTTAACTCGCCAGAGTAATAGAGTTCTGGATCGTTTCACAATCAAGAAGTGCAACCTTTTCACACCCCCATTGTCTACTTTTTACTAGAAACATCTTTGATATCCTCTTCCAACCTCTCAGTGGAGTTGTCGTGCGTCTCGTGTTCTACGATAAAATAATTATATTTAATATTACTATATGTTTTAAATTATAAAACTTCCTTAAAGTCTATATTAGTTTTATTATGTGTATCTACTATTGCCATTGAAAATACAAAAAGAATTCTTCTGAGATTCTTTTTCTTTCTTTTTCTGTTTTCCTTGTGTAGTTTTTCTTCTTCTTTCTTTCTTTTGGATGGTATATATATAAAATAAACATATAAGATTAATTCGAAAAAAGGTGAATAGCTCACTTCTTTTTTTAATATGTGTTGGTGTGTGCATTTACAAACTGTAAAAATTTGTTTTATGATTTATAAAAGTACATTTAAAAGTATATGAACCAGTATGTAACGAATTTCCATATATCGAAATTTTTCCGGGGTTTAGCGACTTCGTTAAATAGAGGTCCGACTGTATATGATATGTAGCAGCTTTCCTTCTTAAGGTCAAAGATTCTATCAAGTTGGGATGATCGTATGATTTTCTTTTGTCCAAATAAAAGTTGTCTTTTATTTGGTTGGCACAATTAGGGTTGTAAAAGGCTTTTCAAAGTCTCACTCACTGTTTATGTGACATCCAGAAATGCCTGTTCGTTGTACTTTTTTTTTAAACTCTAAATGAACTCAATGACAGAACGAGTGTTACATCTGGTCTGATGTCAGCTTCCTTCGATCGCCAAAGTATTTACGTAGTTCAAGTTCAAAATACGAGTCCACTAGCAACTCCTCCTACGATGATTATGTCGAATGAAATTTAAAAGGGCACCCCCAATCTAACATATAAATCTATAACATAGTACACCGCATAAGCCTTACCTAAAATAAAAATTATGAATATTAGAACTTAAGTATTATACCATCAACCGATTTTGTAAATCAAAAGATGTCGCCAAATGCCCCATATATAACCATACATAAACGTGAGCGTTCAAATACAGTAATAATAATAAGTAACAAATGACTGCATTTCGCGACATTTTTGTACTATGATGTTTTTTCAGTTGGCGAAATTAGTCAACAGCATTTTGGAGGCACCAAAATATTTCTCCCTCATGCACAACATAAATAAAAGCAGAAAATTGAGAATAAGATTGATTTATATGAAAGCTTTTTTAAAAACGTGAGAGGAAAATAAACCCCAAGTCATCGGTCGGTTTATGAATTTAAAATGTTAATCAATACAATACAGCTTCACATTGTTTTTTCGAATAAATGCAGATATCCCAGTAAATCAAAAGTTATGCCGTTTAGCCAACAGCGATAGCTAAACCTGCAGGCCTGCGTGTAAGGCCTAATCAGGCCTCTTGGGCGTCCCCGAAGTCATGGCCACATATGCTCTGACTAGTACTCATTTATTTAGTAAAAAATTGGCGGGAATTTTCTTTTGTTGAAAAATCCATACATATCAATTCTTGATTGCTTTTGCTATCGATAGTCAGTGTTGAGTGAGTTTCTCTTCTATTTCTTTTGTTTCTTTTTTCTTCCTTGTATTATGTGGTACAGGTATGCTGTAGTACAACAGTAAGAGGGACCATTTTAAGGAGTGGAACTTATTTTTAACCATCTTCAAACATCTCGCAAGCGAGAAAATATTCAGGAAGGAAAATAGAAGTTGTTTCTAGATGATTGGGAAACAAGCATGGATCAGTAATTGTTTGATTTGTCACGAAAATGTTGTAATTAAAAAAATAAGAATCGTTCTTTGACATTTTTTCTGAAGATCTCTTCAAGAGGTGATAAAGAGGCTTTCTTGAATAATTTTTACAACAGCAAAAAAAGTGTTTTGTCAGTGGTAATGCGACATAGGACAAAAAGGCACCCTATGAAATTTGTTATAATATTGCAATCATATAAAACCATTTACTGATGCAAAAAATCGCGAAGGAGTGATTCTTAAACGCTTCCAACTTCAAGACAAAAATACAGAGGGTGATCGGTTAACGAACAGATCGGTTAACGAACAGATGGGTTAACGAAACAGATCGGTTAACGAACAAATTGGTTAACGAACACTTTCAAGAAAGATTTTTTGTGTTTGGACAACAAACACATATTCGTAGGTGAACGAGGATGACATAGAAGAGCTCATAATGGGACATGAAGATGAACTGACGATAGAAGAACTCAAGAAATTTTGAATGAAGAACACCAAGAAACACGACGAAATGTGTCTCCTTCTGAACAAGAGGAAGACGAAAGAGGACCAATGCCGACATCTGCCATTAAAGATCTTTTGAAAAGTGAGAGGCAGTCAGAGCATTGGTCTTAGAATGGCACCCAAACCAAGCTGATGTCAGTAGGGTTGGGGATCTTTACAACGACAATGCTATTAACTACTTCCGGAAAATCCCCTGAAAAGAGAGAAAAGCAATCGACATTGACATGTTCTTCAACGCCCCATAAGCAAAAAGGAAAATGATCGATTAATATGCAAGACTATATGTGTATGTATTATTTTTTAAAAAACTTACTAAGAAATTATACATTTTTAAAATTTAATTTTTGGGTGCTCCAGAACGAATTAATCGATTTCACATAGAAGTCTATGGTGAATCGATGATCGGTTAACGAACATTCGGATAGCGAACATAGTCTTGAAACGGATTATGTTCGTTAACCGATCACCCATTGTATATAAAAATAATAATTAAAAATGCAAAATAGAGAAGTTTTAATATTTTGATCAATCTTCCACATTTTAAATTTTCTATGTTACTTGGTCTTAAAGCATTTCTCCTCCCCTCTTCCCCTTAAATATCATGTTGTGGCCCGAGTGAAATAGCCATGATATGTATGCGGCCCGCGTGAAAAAGGTAGCATATGTATGTGGCCCGGCAGAAAAAAAATACTGAGTACCGCTGATTTAGAGCTTATAAAGACCTATTCAAAACCATTTGTATTTGTATAACATTATACCTCTCTCTGTGTAACAGTTGGAATTAAATATATCATCAATAATGTACATCGTAACATTTTCCGACGCCTCACGTCCTTTTCGAAGTGCCTGCTGTTCCAATTTCCATATCATTTTGTAAGTGTCTGCAAAAGCATTGACTCTTTTTTTAATGATCTCATCAATTTTTCGCATTCGTTCCGGATTACCTTCGTAGTTTTCTGTACGACATGCTTCGACAAGTAGCAAAATAGGACTCCAAAACATATAATTGGGTAAATTCTTTCTTTTCCTGCTTGAGCTGGGTGTAGAAGAGAAGTCCTATGATGAAATTGACCATGAATTCTGAAGTAAAATGATCCTCTTTCTTTAGGCGGTGAAATTTTTCACTCTTTTAAATTAAAGACAGAACACAGAACACTGCTGTATGACCTTAAAAAGTTATTGAAATGAACTGAAAATGCATCTCTACTTTCCATCAATTCTTTCATTTCCTCTAAAATGAAAGAATTGCTGTCATGTTTCTCCGTTAGGACAACAATGGATGCAATTTCCTCTAGATCAGGGGTATTCAAACTTTTTTTCTGCTGGGCCACATACATACGTCAACCATTTCACGTGGTCTGCATACATATGTCAGCCATTTCACGCGGACAGCAACATATGTTAGTTATTCCAAGCGAGCCGCAATATGAGGATAAATGGGGAGGGGAGAAACGCTTTAAGATCAAGATAACATTGGAACTTTAAAATGTGGAAAATTTATCAAAATATTATTGTTCCTGCTTGCTTTTTTAAATTATTATTTTTTATATATTTTTATTTTTGTTACTAACACTAAATTAGAAATATTTAAGTAACACTCCTTCACAATTTATATACCAGTGAACGGTTTCATATGATTGCCAACAATATAACAAACTTCATAGGATGTCTTTGTTACCGCTGTGATATTACCACTAACAGAACACTTTGTTGCTGTTGCAAGGATTATTCAAGAAAAAGCCTATTTATATCACCTCCAGAAAGAGATATTCGAGAAAAAGCGCCATATTGAATGATTCCTGTTTATTGGTATTTATTGAATACAGCACTCTCGTGACAAATCAAATAATTATTGATCCATGTTTGTCTTTCACTACAAAATAGTTAACTTCCCAATAGTCTTGAAACGATTTATTTTCTTCGAATATTTTTCGCTAGTAACATATGAAAGATAGTGTTAAAAATTAATTCCACCTACTGTTCATTCCACTGTTGTCTGTTATCACTAACCGTAACTATTCCAAATAGAAAAAGAATATCAATTTCGTATCCGTACGACACCTACAGCAAAAAGCAAAATTTATACATTTTATTTCTTGACAAAGAATTTCCCGCCAAATTTTTTATACAATGTTCTTAAATAAGTGAATTTCTCAGAGCAATGGATCATGACCGAGCCACATGTGGCCCGGGGGCCGCAGGTTGAATATTGCTGCTCTAGGGTATTATATTTTTGACCTCCAACTACAACTCGCTCATTTTGCATTTGAGACAGAGATTGCTCGTTTCTTCGCAATTATTATCTTCAACAACAGGGGTAAGGACCGTCTTCATTACATAAAAATTTTGTATCTCTCTGATGGTGATTCTGTCTCTTAGTAACATCTAGAATACATTATCTTTCTTGTTGTACCATGGATGTTAATCAACTATTCCTTTGTTCTTTTATTTCTTACGTTCTTTTGTCTCTGCTACGTTGTTTCACGACTGGCAATCGCGAATTTCTTCTTCAGTTCTACGCATCTTTTATGTTCTCTAATGGGTTCAATTCATATGACGTCATAGTCACATGAAAGTGAAAGCCACGTGATTCTAGCCAATCAGTTCAAAAACTCATGTGACGTCATAGTCACATGATAGTGAAAGCCATGTGATTATAGGCAATCAATTCAAAAACTCATGCGACGTCATAGTCACACGATAAAAACTATCTAGTGTTTCCAGCTAATTATTTCACGCACTCCGGTATTGCCAAGTTTTGCTATTTGCAGAAACTTTCTCTTAAAAAGTACATATGTATACAAAATGCATTTTATTTAAAAGTATAAACATAAAATATCATTTTTTTTAATTTAAAAAAATCTTTTTGAAGAAATTTCCCCCTTCCCCTAACATTTAAACATCTTTACCCAAGTATAAAATTTGAAATTTTGTTTCAGTTTTACAAACACAACAACAAGTACAATTAGTTTAATGTTTATTTTGAATTCAATGGAAAACATGTGTGTGTGTTTATCAAGTGACTTCATGAATTGAGCCCATTGCACGCTTTAATATTAATTACAATTTTGTAGCTTTCTGAACTTTTTCAGTTCTAAATTGAGGAGAAAGAAATGTTTTAAACTTTTTAAAATCAATGAATGATAATTGGAAATCACAACCAAAAATATTATAAATTTTTTCATTTTTTGAACCATAAATCTTTTTGGAAAAAGACAAAAATAAATTATCGCACTGTGCCGAAGCTGTTATAGAAAAATCAAAAAAAAAAAACACCTAAAATTTCTTCAGTTTGTTAAAATAATTCTATCTGATATTAAAATATAAGATAACAAATCAATGTAAAATACAAAAAGTTAAATTTTATTATGTGACTTTGCAAAATAAATGAAAAAGCTAGAAGTCTACACAACTTTGCAAAGTACACGTTAAAATAAAATAAACAAGCAGAAAGTACTCTACTTACACCAAGCATGTCAAACTCAGCCCAATCAAAATAACATCACTTCGCAAAAATCTTACTAAGCACTTTTTTAGCTTTTAGCTTAATTTTTAACCTTTCTTACCTGTCTCGCTCCATGATAGATGATGACATTACAAACAAAAAAAATCGTATAATTCAAAATTAATCAATTTATCTTAAATTAAATGTAACTTCAGAATTAAAATGGTCAAATTAGATTTCTTGGATTATTTCCCGTCTTGTCGTATTTTCAGTGCGCTTCTGCATTCAGTGATTCGAGGGAAGATAGCCTCACATATATGTATACCGTTGTTTATTTTCAAATTTTAATAATATACATGTACGAAAACGCTTACGACAAAATATGGGTTTACACGAATTAATACAACGGTCCCGACAAACTACTATATATTTTTATGTATTTTCCCTCTTAACACGAAACTAAAGTCGCTTAACACGAAAAGGTTTCTTTTCTGGGAATGAACAAAATATGGAAAACACAAGTAGGGTTGGATTGTCTATAGTATTATCGGAATAACTGATTGTCATAGATGATGATAATGTGTGTACAGCTCTAATAACGGCAAAGACATTTTGGAGTTCATTCAAAGCTCAAAAAATATCATTGATGAAGATTCCGACGACGAAAGTGGAATGAATGATGCAGCTCCAGTTTCCACATCATCCGAAATGAGGAACATCATGAAAAACATGCACAGTTATTTAGACGAACATTCCAATGGTGAAATGAAGAACAAAATGGACGATGTCGAACAATTTGTAGACAATTTGATGCTAAAATAAACAATGCAAAGAAAAATATCAGATTATTTACCAAAAGCTCAATAAATTTTTTGTTCTTCAAAAAATTTGAAAATTTTGTATTGAATTTATTTAAGTTCTTGTGAATGTTTTTATTTCACTGAGTTTAAATAAAAATATGCATATATATATATATATATATATATATATATATATATATATATATATATATATATATATATATATATATATATATATATGTGTGTGTAAATAAAATAAAGTAATAAATTTAATTTCGTATATATATATAGTATTATTTACACTATTTTACACAAAATTCGTAACAATATATATATATATATATATATATATATATATATAGATATATATACATATATATATAATTATTAAAAACTAATTATAGTAATAAGTCAGCTAACTTTTTGGACCTTCAATGAAATGTTAAGAATAATTTGCTATTATGTAATATTTTTGATAAAAGAGACTCATTTGATTTTTACATTATAAAAATGCCTTTCTAGGGTAGTAGCTTACACCTATCAATATATATATATATTTAGAAATATTATCTTAAATTTTATAAAAAGAAACAATGATTTAGTTACTGATAACATATTAAATCATAGTAATTCTGTGAAATTTTGCAATAATTGTTTAGAATACAATTACCCAAGTAAATTTATCTTTAAATATATTTCTATCTCAAATTAAATCTATTTTTATCTTAGTTCAATATTTTATTTAAAATTTCTTCTGTTTAGTTTATTTATTTACTTATTTTTTAAATATTTTAAAATATCTTAAGCGCTTAATTTAATAACAATATAACTATCTAGTATATAGTTATCCAAGTAAATTTACTTTTAAATATATTTCTATTTGATATTGACCATTCTTTATACTTTGTTTATTATTTTATTTAAAATTTCTTATGTTTAGTTTATTTTAAATTATATTAGTCGTTAGTTTTTAATTGCAAAATAACTATGTAGGTGGCGCCCCGGTTTTTCCTTCTTGTGTTGATGTTCCAATCCTTAACGTCATTTCGCGTGGAATCTTAGCGTAGAAGGTTGCTTTTAGGTATCCAAGGTTATTATTATTACATGTAAGTTTTATCCTAATTTTTTTTTATTATTCCTCTCTTTGAGAGATTTTCATCATTGTTCTCTTCTCATAATTTCCTTTTACTATATTCTCAGGTTTATCATCCACGTGTTAGAAATAGGCATAACTTTTCAACATGGCTTCAAATTTTTTTTCTATTATGTGGAAAATTTCTGCTGTATGGGAAAGGTGGACACATAAAGCATTGCTTAACCCTAAATCGCTGGCCTAATTCAGCGACAGATTTAGAAATCATAATAGGTCTACATTTTAGTCCAAAGGCTTTGTTTGTATCTACATCTGTTGTGTCTCGTGAACTCCAATTTCTTTTTTCTTGGGCATTGTAGGTTTTAGAACTTTTTCACTTTTTTATTTTATTATACTATATATATATATATATATTGTTACGAATTTTGTGTAAAATAGGGTAAATAATTTGTATATGGATGTGTAAAGCATTTATGTTACTCTATGTTATATTTATTTTATTGTAATACTCACAAGCAACGCCGTCCCGTTTCTTCTTCTTTTTTTTCGCAATATCCTTTAACATAAAATTTTTTCAACACGAAAAATTTTTAGTCCCTTCAGTTTCATGTTAAAAAGCGATTTTTAATGTAAATGAATATATATATATATATATATATATATATATATATATATATATATATATATATATATATATATTAGAGAGAGAGAGAGAGTCTATATATACACATAGACATAATATAACGACAGAAGAATAATTAAAATGTTTCAAAAACTACAACTATTGTTAATGAAATTTGGTAAACATAACAAAAGAAAAAGATGCTTTTCTTAAATATGCAACAAAATTTGATCTCTCCCTTCTTTATTTCATGCAAACTACAAAAGCTGATAAAATGTGTGGGTTCTTTTTTTGTTTGTTTGTTTACCTTGTTTTTGAAGGTTTACTATTATAATTTTTAAATTTTGCAATAATGGGACAAGACAAAGCCTGGATGATGGACTACGATGGAGAGCAGTTGGGGGATTAGAGGCAGGCCACTCCGAAATAGAGGTTGCAAGATGGCTGATTGATTGTTTTTTTAACGTCGTTCTAAAAAACACGAGATATTATTAATTAAGTACAAAATCATTTTGAAAGATTTTAATACAATCTTATAGCAATTATTTGTATTTTTAAAAAGCATTCACAAGTAAAATTTAAATAAAAATGTGATCTACAGGGAATTTAAAATTCTTTATTGGGTAAAAAGGACATTCATCGTCAAGTTGTGCACTACGTTATATCCCCAGGATTAATTGTCGTATTTCAAAACAAACTTGGGAACTATTGGTGTAAACCTCGGGATTTAATTCATTGTCGAAGACGATACTTGAGCTTGATACTTTACTCTCCAAACTTCTACATAATAATAATTATTTATGTTTCAAAATTCATTTAAAGAGTATTCAATGGGATTTTTGGGGAAAATAGTTTCATCACAGAACTTTCATATATTAATGAATATATTCCAAACTTAATGTACCCCCTCCCTTAATTTTAACTTGAAAAGTGAATAATTTCGTCACGAAAATATTTTTTCTCTTTGATATGTAAGTTAAAAGAAACAAGGATGAAAAAATTGCAAAGCATTTTAATATATACATGACTGAAGAAAATAAAAACATTTTAACACAGACCTTTTGTTTATTATAAAAACACTATAAAAGGTAATTTAGCAGTAAATTTCATGTAAAAATTCAATGAAATTACAGTTTTAATTATTTTGAGTTCCATGCCACTTATTGAAATACACACACTAGACAAAATCTGCAAATTTAATATTTAAAAAGAAAAGTGAATTTATGAGTATGCTAAACGAGTTTTTGTAAAATGAATCGAAAATAATGATGCCAATGTATCACCAATAAATACAAAATATCTTTAAAATATTTAAATTAATCTAACTCCTTAAAAAACTGCAAATATTCCAAATATTGAACATTTCTTCAAAACCCAAACACTGAAATTTTTATAGAAACAATTATAATCTATTATATATCAGTGAAGTAATATTCGGAATTTAAAAGCCGATCGCATATTATAAAAAATGTTTTATTAATATTTTAAATGCGAAAGTTTTTATATTTGTGAATCGAGTTGAAAATCAAGAGAAATATAAATTTATACTGATACTAAAATCGATTATTTATTACTTTATATCAAAAAGTGCAACAGAATCAAATATTACAAAGAGTTTAAAATCAGTTATATTTCATTTTTTCTCGCATGATAAAACAAGTACCGTGAAATCAAGCGTATAATGCGCATTCATACGCAAGCTGAATTTTTTAATTTTTAGGTATATTCGCCGAATAACGAGCACCCGCATTTTTACGAAAGAACGAGAAATGTGCGTGTACAATGCGAATATGTTTTTAAAACTAATAATAATAGCTAATATGTAATAAGCTCTAATATGTAATAAGATTTCAGGTATACTAATTCTAAAATAGTATACTTTTAGAATTAGATTCCTTTAATTTCCTTAGGTATGTCGTTTCTTTCAAACAAACAGTATCGATGTAGAAGTATATTTTTTCTTATGCTCATCTCTTTTTTTTATTTTTGAAACTCTCATTTTTTTTATAACCGACGTATAACGAACACCCCTAAATTTCGATCTCATTTTTTGTGTTAAAAGTTTGCGTTATACGCCGGATTTTAAGGTAATCTTATCTATACAAGAACCTCTGAATGTATGAAATAGTTTAAACCCTAGTAATGAAGGATATTGTAATTTAATTACTTTAACAAATGCCTTTTAGAAAGCTTTGAATTAAAGAAATATTCGAAAGTCTTTCCCTGTGAATAAGCTTTTCGCTTGACGCAATATGAATTTCAAGGAAATGCATGTAAAAAAAAAATTATTCGATCTTTTGTATACAGCTTGAAAAGATTTAGTTACGCTTCAAGTTGCTTTATCATGCAATACGTAAAGGTAAAAATGTTAAACAAAGAAAAATAATTGCTGAAGTAGGTTTCGACACTTATGTCTATTTGTCTAGGAACATTTCTACACCATGAAAATAAATGTACAAAAGATTGTTATTTTTAAGACATGTCGTGGTATTTATAATAAACAACGAAACTTAGAACACATCTTAGAACAATAGTTAGCGCTATTTTACAATTCACAGGTTTCTTCATTCTTCTGTTTGCGATATCATCTAAAAGTTTTTACTTGTGCTCTGTGGTAACAGTTATAATACAAAAACAGTTTATCATTTTGATATCTATGATAAAAACATAATCCTCATGAGAAAATTTTAAATATTAATTAACAGAAAATTAAAATTTTGCTTTTACATTATACAGTAGAGTCCCAAAACTTCGGTCTAATGTGGACTGAAAGGGTGACCGGGTTTGTGAAAACATTGGGTTATCGAGAATGGGATTAAAAAATAATAAGTACGAGTGTTTTTTACGAAAATATTGTACTACAATTGCATGTATTGTTTGTTTAGAATACAACGGAAAATAAACTGCCCAAATAACCTTAAATAAAAGAAAAGTACACATTTTAAAAAGGCATAGAACATGTATTACATGAAATTTAAAATTAATGATTACATAGTAGTATTCAGTAAAATCTACCTGATAACACCTTAGAAATATAATTTATGAAGACGTAAAGCTGTCTATAAGGAAAATTAAGTAGACCACACTTTGCAAAAAAACTGACCCCATTTTTTAAAGAAATGTGTAATGTCTTGTTGTCTTCCGTACAGCACTCTGCATTTTGCCGCTTCATCACGAAAACGACAAAGGAACAGTCGTCCAGTAAGTCCATTACCGATTCGCCATGTTGTTCAAAATACTGATGGGCATTTTCAACAACCTTTAGTCCCTCGCTATGATATTTTAGGAGTTTGTATGGTGCTCTCAAAGTTTAAAGTCTTCAACATTTCCGGCATTTTTTTTATTAACTGTAAATGCGGGTCTGATCGCGGGCTTTTTTGACCTCCAAAGATGTGATTGAGTTATATCTGAACTATTGGGTTGTCGAGAGCCGAGTTTTCGAGACTACTGTACTAATATTTTTTAATAGACGACGCTGTATTGCAGTCGTGGATAATGGGATAAATTCAAGTGACATCATAGTCACACGATAACTACAAACACGTGTTATTGATGTGATTTCATAGTCACGTGATAAATGCAATCATGTGTATCCAGTCGATCAGTTCACGCGCTTCTTCGTTGCCAACTTTTGCTTTTTATATTCTTTTCAAAAGCGTATATACGTATGTAAACAATAACAATGCACATAGATAAATAAAATGCACTTGATTTAAAAGGGCAATAAAAGTATTGTTTTTAAATTTTGAAACCTTTTTCACGAATTTTAGTACTTGATCATCTTTACCAAATAACCAAAGTTGAAATTTTATCTAAACTTTACAAGTCGAACAAATACAAGTCTAATGTGATAGTATTCATCACCTTTAAAAATTTTATTTAAGGTATCCGACTACGATCGGAACCGCGATTTTGTAAAAGCGTGTAAATGGATAATATTTATAATATTTAGTGTCACTTAGATTAGAAAATGTATATAAAATTGTTTTAAGAATAGTATTACAATAAAAAATTATTTAAGTACAATCTTTTGACAAAAAATGAACATAGAATGACCCATTTTCAAAATATTCTCCTTTTGCGAAAAATGCTTCTATTATAATAATATTTTGCCTGTACATAGCTCAGATCTCTGTACAGAGGCTCAACTAGAATTTTTGAAACATATATAACTTAGAAGTGGGTTTATCCATGTTTTACAACAGAGGGGAGAAATTTTAAGAAAAAGACGCCGATAATTATTTCAAATGGTTGTAACTCTGAAAATAAAGTGAATTTTTCAAAAATTATAGTCGAGCCTCTGTACAGAGGTCTGAGCTATATACAGGCAAAATATTATTCTAATAGAAGCATTTTGCACGAAGGAGAACATTTGGAAAAAAGATTATTCTAAGTTAATTTTTTGTCAAAATATTGTATTTAAATAATTTTTTTTGTCAAAATGTCCTTAAAACAATTATTTACATCTATTTTAATCTAAAATGGGCTGAAAAGTTCGTAGGCTAGCATAGAAAAAAAGATTTTTTTTATAGAATTTGATTTTATTATTGAATATAGTTCCCTTCAAAGGCGATACAACGATTATAGCGGTCATACAATTTTTCGATGCCATTTTTATAATACGATTTGTCTTTAGCCTCAAAATAGGCTTCAGTTTCGGCGATTACCTCTTCATCAGCGCGAAATTTCTGTCCAGAGAGCATCCTCTTGAGGTCTGAGAATAGAAAAAAGTCGCTGGGGGCCAGATCTGGAGAGTACGGTGGATGCGGAAACAATTCGAAGTCCAATTCATGCAATTTTGCCATCGATTTCATTGATTTGTGACACGGTCCATTGTCTTGATGAAACAGCACTTTCTTTTTCTTCAAATGAGGCCACTTTTCCGTGATTTCGTCTTTTAAAAGCTCCAATAACGCTACGTAATAGTCGCTGCTTATGATTTTTGCCTTTTTAAGATAGTAAATGAATATTATACCATGAGTATCCCAGAATACTGATGCCATAACCTTGCCAGCCGACTTTTGCGTCTTTCCACGCTTTGGAGTCGGTTCATGACTTGCGTCCACTCGACTGACTGTCGATTGGACTCCGGTGTGGAATGATGGAGCCATGTTTCATCCATTGTCACATATCGACGCACACAAAAATTCGGATTTATTACGATTGAACAGCACCAAACACTGCTTAGAATCATCGATTCGTTGTTGTTTTTGGTCGATTGTGCGCACGCGTGGCACCCACTTTGAACAGAGCTTTCGCATATCCATATATTCATTCACGATATGACCAACACGTTCCTTTGATATCTTTAGGGTCTCAGCTATCTCAATAAACTTCATCACTTTGATGGATTATTAAAAATTATTTTGTGGACTTTTTCGATGTTTTCGTCGGTAACAGCCTCTTTGGGGCGTCCACTGCGTGCATCGTCTCGGTGCTCATTTCGCCTCGTTTAAATTTAGCGAACCACTTCTCTACGGTCGATTTTCCTGGTGCAAAGTCCGAATAATGTTTATCAAGCCAAGCCTTGGTTTCAACAGTACTTTTTTTTCAAAAAAGCAATGCTTTGTCTTTCACACGAAATTCCTTTTTTATTCCTTTTTCAAAGTAACAAAAGTTCTTTCACTAAAAATGTTACAACTCAGATACTAATAGTGCAACAGCTGTCAAATTTATACACGCGTCTTTTGAAGGTTAGGGCTAACTAAAAATCATATGGATTTTATACTATTTAGCGCCATTTATGTGTCAGCCTACGAACTTTCAGCCCGCCTGTTACACTAAATATCATGAAAATTATGAATTTATGCGACTTTTTAAAATGACGGTTCCGAACGTAGTCGGATACCCTAAACTAAAATTTATTAATATCTATTTAATATGAATTGTTCTCTGTTTGTTATATATTAAAATCTCTAAATTTTACTCTTATGGAACATTCCGAATAATAAATTTTCATTTACTATACAACAAAATTAATAATTTTATTTTCCATAATTTTTTAGGGAGCGAAAATAACAAGGATAGCTGAAGAATTTACAATACGTAACACAAAAAAAAAAAGTACACAAATAAACTTAAGACATGCATTTCTTAGAATTATTGCTGAAGCTGAAAAAATAGATTTATTACTTTTTCAAACATTACTTTTGGCTGCAGCACTTTCGTTTTGAGAATACAGGAAATAAAACAAGATGTAATATAGTGCTCAAGGCAATTTTGGAATAAAAAAAGACATTAAAGACAAACACTGCTGATGCTGAACCGATGATTTACTTGCATGAATATGCTGGAACTGTAGCGAAATGACTCAGAGTTGAATTTACGGATTCTTTTTTATTTATATTCATTTTGTTCAGAATAATAATTCATGATTTGTAGAATCATCTCTGAAAAGAGGATGAATACTATTATTATTCTTGAATTACAAATTTGTTGACAGTAAAACACGAATTTTTTGAGCATTTTTGAATGTTTATTTCTATTTTAAGAAAAAAATCCTTTCTAATCCTGCGTAATATACAAACACCAAATTTAATATTCCATCGTTCTGATCACGCAAACGATTATTTTAAAGTTGAAATTATGAAAGAAAGACCAATTTTCAGCTGCATCGGGCAAATGAAATGAGACAGTGATACACGAATTTTTGGAGGATTTTCGAATGTTTATTTCTATTTTAAGAAAATTCCTTTCTAATTCTGCGTAATATGCAAACACCAAATTTAATATTCCATCGTTCTGATCACGCAAACGATTATTTTAAAGTTGAAATTGAAAGAAAGACTAGAATTTTCAGCGTGAATGGCAAATGAAATAGACAGTGAAACACGAATTTTTGAGGATTTTCGAATGTTTATTTCTTTTTAAGAAAAAAATCCTTTCTAATCCTGCGTAATATACAAACACCAAATTTAATATTCCATCGTTCTGATCACGCAAACGATTATTTTAAAGTTGAAATTATGAAAGAAAGACTAGAATTTTCAGCTGCATCGGCAAAATGAAATAGACAGTGATACACGAATTTTTTGAGGATTTTCGAATGTTTATTTCTATTTTAAGAAAAAAATTCCTTTCTAATTCTGCGTAATATACAAACACCAAATTTAATATTCCATCGTTCTGATCACGCAAACGATTATTTTAAAGTTGAAATTATGAAAGAAAGACTAGAATTTTCAGCTGCATCGACAAAATGAAATAGACAGTGAAACACGAATTTTTTGAGGATTTTCGAATGTTTATTTCTATTTTAAGAAAAAAATCCTTTCTAATCCTGCGTAATATACAAACACCAAATTTAATATTCCATCGTTCTGATCACGCAAACGATTATTTTAAAGTTGAAATTATGAAAGAAAGAATAAATTTTCAGCTGCATCGACAAAATGAAATAGACAGTGAAACACGAATTTTTTGAGGATTTTCGAATGTTTATTTCTATTTAAGAAAAAAATTCCTTTCTAATCCTGCGTAATATACAAACACCAAATTAATTTAATATTCCATCGTTCTGATCACGCAAACGATTATTTTTAAAGTTGAAATTATATGATAGAAAGACTAGAAAATTTTCAGCCGCATCGGCAAAATGAATAGACAGTGATACAGAATTTTGAGGATTTTCGAATGTTTATTTCTATTTTAAGAAAAAAATTCCTTTCTAATTCTGCGTAATATACAAACACCAAATTTAATATTCCATCGTTCTGATCACGCAAACGATTATTTTAAAGTTGAAATTATGAAAGAAAGACTAGAATTTTCAGCTGCATCGGCAAAATGAAATAGACAGTGATACACGAATTTTGAGGATTTTCGAATGTTTATTTCTATTTTAAGAAAAAAAATTTTCTAATTCTGCGTAATATACAAACACTTAAATTTAATATTCCATCGTTCTGATCACGCAAACGATTATTTTAAAGTTGAAATTATGAAAGAAAGACTAGAATTTTCAGCCGCATCGGCAAAATGAAATAGACAGTGAAACACGAATTTTTTGAGGATTTTCGAATGTTTATTTCTATTTTAAGAAAAAAATCCTTTCTAATCCTGCGTAATATACAAACACCAAATTTAATATTCCATCGTTCTGATCACGCAAACGATTATTTTAAAGTTGAAATTATGAAAGAAAGACTAGAATTTTCAACTGCATCGACAAAATGAAATAGACAGTGAAACACGAATTTTTGAGGATTTTCGAATGTTTATTTCTATTTTAAGAAAAATTCTTTTCTAATCCTGCGTAATATACAAACACCAAATTTAATATTCCATCGTTCTGATCACGCAAACGATTATTTTAAAGTTGAAATTATGAAAGAAAGACTAGAATTTTCAGCTGCATCGGCAAAATGAAATAGACAGTGATACACGAATTTTGAGGATTTCGAATGTTTATTTCTATTTTAAGAAAAATTCCTTTTTCTAATTCTGCGTAATATACAAACACCAAATTTAACATTCCATCGTTCTGATCACGCAAACGATTATTTTAAAGTTGAAATTATGAAAGAAAGACTAGAATTTTCAGCTGCATCGGCAAAATGAAATAGACAGTGAAACACACGAATTTTGAGGATTTTCGAATGTTTATTTCTTTTAAGAAAAATCCTTTCTAATTCTGCGTAATATACAAACACAAAATTTAATATTCCATCGTTCTGATCACGCAAACGATTATTTTAAAGTTGAAATTATGAAAGAAAGACTAGAATTTTCAGCTGCATCGGCAAAATGAAATAGACAGTGATACACGAATTTTTTTAAGGATTTTCGAATGTTCACATTTCTATTTTAAAAGAAAAAAATCCTTTCTAATACTGCGTAATATACAAACACCAAATTTAATATTCCATCGTTCTGATCACGCAAACGATTATTTTAAAGTTGAAATTATGAAAGAAAGAATAGAATTTTCAGCTGCATCGACAAAATGAAATATATATAGGCTTAAGTACCTTCATATTCTTCTAATTAATGTAATAATCCAAATTGAATGGAAAATAAAATATTTAGCTCGCTATTTTTTCATTAGCTATTAAGATAATTAGTGGATTACATAACGAAATCAGTTAATAGCAATTGAGATTACACAACATTTTTTAGTTTATGCTTGTCAAACAAGTTACTTTAAAAACCTATCTTGTCGTTTATAAGGCCCTAATCTTTCAAAAAATAAAACATATTTTCAAGTTTAAAAAATTAACTGTATTATTTTTTTAGATTTTCTAATTGGCTAATTTTCTAAAGAAAATTGGAATTATTTTATTGAAATGGTATTAAAGGATGGTGCATATTTAAGTAGATAGTTTGCAGAAAATTTTTAAGTAAAACATTTATCATTAATTTAAATACGTAGATATCATGTTTAATATAAATTTTTATCAAAATCAAAAATTAAAAACTGTAAATAGAATGATATACTTAATATATTTAGAATAGAGTGCCTTTATTTTTAGTTATATGTTAAATACAGATAATATGTTAGTAATGAATTTTGCAAGAAGCACAAAATATTAAATAAATAATTATTTACTTTTGCTTAGATTTTTTTAAAGCACTAATACATCTTTTCATTATATGTGCATTAAAGTAAATCAAAGTATACGTTCATCAATAGATTTACTCGTTAAAAAGAAAACTTAAAGAAAATACTTGTTGTTGCAAATGCCACCTGATCGGCAAAACCCAGATCAAGACCCTGTCGTTAGCCGTAGCTTTGAGCACCATACACGTTACAGAACTATTTAGCTCAATTTCACCCCGATTTTGAGAGAGTAGACCTTGGGGATGATCAGGGGCCTCCCTCCTCTCTTCCCCTTCCACCATCCTTACAAGAGGACTTGCGGCTCGACTGCTAATTAAAGTACCCCCATGTCGCGAAGGCATTATACATTTACAAACATCCATGTCTTCTCCGGGATTCGAACTCAGTCCCAACGCCATAGCAGTCAGTGTCGCTAACCACTATACCGGATGGGCAACTGAAATCGGTATTTATTTATTATACGAGAATAAAGATTGAGTAATTTTTCTTTATTTTTTTTTTTTACTTCTCCATTTTAAAAGTTATTCTCTTATTCGGTAAGTTAGAAGTAATTTCACTAATAAGTTAAATTCTTATTATTTTGAGTAACTGCTTAATTTGTAATGAATTTCTAAATAAAAATTTTTTTGCAGAAGATTAAAAAATAATCAATTCCTGCTCTGTGTGTCTATCTCTATATAATAATAATTTTTATGTTCCCTTAACAACTAACGTTTTTGTAAAAGAAAATTCAAAGTACAAAATGTATGATTAAATAAAAAAAAATCAATTGCTTTTAATAATCCCCCGATATAAAAAAAATCCCCTTTTAATTTAAAACTATAATTAAATTATTATTTTTTTTACAAAATTTAGATTTTATTTAAATTAATTATTTTGGGTGAAAAACTTCTCACTTAGTTCCGATAGAATTTTTAGACAATGCAATATTTAGCTTCGAACTTGCGAAAACAAATGCTATTTTTTTTTTAAAAAAAATATGTGACTACTACAGATGGAAATGGAAAATGTGTTGTAATTTATCCTTAAAATGAAAATTTCCAACATTTCTCTTCAAGTCAGAAAGAAAAAGATAAATTATTCCATATATCTTTAGACTAGAACGGCAATAGTATTATATCATATTGCAACTCATGAATTATTAAAGTATTCATACTAAAATATATTTCATACGCTGTAAAATAATTTCTTTTTACATCCACCAGGTAAAGTCACAACAGACCGTAAATGTTCAATGCAATAATATATATTCATTTCCTTTTTCATCATTTCCTTCAATTTCAAAACATTCAAATAAGATTGCTCAAGCAAGGAATAAGAAGCCAAAAGAAAACAACGCTTGCTTTTTTTCTGTAGTTCGTTGAACTTGAACACGAAATAAATGGCAGGGACAAATTGATGAGAGTTGTTCACCGAAGTAAAGACGATCACATTTTGACCAACAAGAATTATTTACATAAAAGGGTTTCAGGAGTCAAATTTAGTGGAAAATAGAAGCAATCTTTTGTATTATTGATCATTGAACCGTACCGAAAGATGCTGATGCTACTAGAGTACCTAGCTCAGAAAATTATTCAACCCCGGTTTCTTTTATAGGAAACGAATTCGAAATTATTTGTGAGAAGACGTTGTAAAAGCCTCTTTTTGTTCAATTTTCTTAACAGTTTAAATCGATATTTCTTCTGTATTTACTTGATGTTCAAATCAAGATCTGGCGTATATTTTTTCGCTCAAAAAATACTTCAAAGTTCATGTAATTTCTTTTGGTTAAAAAACACTTATCCGTCTACTATACCTTATATTTAAAATTTATAAATTCTTAATGAAAATTTGTATAAATATCAACATTGATACTGAGCTACAAGGAAATAGTAAACATACTCAATGGACTTCGAATATAGATAGTTCATACAGATTCGTTCAAAATTTTACTGTGTACTGGGTGTAACTGCGATTTAACTATATAATAAAATGAAATTTAAGAGAGAAAGAATCAATATAGTTCATTTCTATAAATTGGCCAATTTATTCTAAGCCTTTGAGTGATCATCTTGCAAAAGTTTGTTTGGTATATATGATTCTTTAATGTTTTAAATCAACTAAAACTCAGACAATAAATTCATTGAAGAGTCAAACCCGAAAAACAAAACATGCTAAATGAAATAAAAGAATTTTTTTTCCTGTAAAAATTGTATTTATTTAATAGATTATATTTTTATGTTTAAGAAGAGCCTATCCTTATGATTAATATCCTAAAATTTGCAAATAAATTTCAAATTCTAAATATATTACAAAACTACAGAAGACTTCGAGAAATGTTGAAGATTATTCGAATGTTGTGAGTTTTCTTGTGTGTGTGTGTTAAGATTTAGTCTAAAAGCCTTCTCTTAACCATTTTGAACTTGCAAATGCAATGTTAATTCTTTGGAATTTCAAACTGCTTTCTTAACTTAATCCTCTATATTCGATTTTATAAAAAAAAACTCTGGCATTATTCGCACTGAGATTTCCTAAACTTTTATTTGATCATTGAGATTATGATTATCATGTTAAACTCCAATTATAAACAATTTTGAAAAAAAATGTCTACTTAAAATAAGCTGAAGATTTTATTTAGATATATTGGAATATTCTTTAAAAAGTTAATAGCTTTTATTGAATAAGCAGAAAAATGCAACTCTCTTAATGTAAGTAAAAAAAAAACTTTAATCTACTTTTAAAATACATTAAAACTCAGAAATAAGAATCGAATTAATTGTAGATGATAAAATAAATTAGCGGTACATTGAATAAAACAAAAATTTACAATCTATGAAAATTATCTCTAAGCACTTAATTTAAATGACAGAATTTTTTTTATTTCAAATAAATGAAATAATTTAAGTACATTGATATCTACATCGAAGTATAAGAAAAAAAAACACATTTAAAACTATATTGAAAAGATCCGATGTTTGAAAAACATCAAAAATTTGCTTAAGATATTCAAAGAAAAAAAATGCAATTAAAAGTACATAAACTCTTTAAAAAACTCAACTCGAGAAATTCTAAATTTAATTTCCGAAACGAAAAAGTGAAAGCTCATTTTAATTAGCTATCAAGTTAATCACGCATGACGAAATAGAAGAATGGATTTTATTTTACATTGAAAAGAGAAAAAGACATATAAGTGAACATTCGAAATCAATTTCCTTACAATATAAATGTTTTCAATAGCAGAAACAAAACATTGCTCATTTTTTGAACAGACAAAGCTGAATTAAATGTTTTGTTATCTGACGAAATCCCTCGTTAGCCAAGGAACATGTTTGAATTCACAACGCCTTCTATTTCCATATAAAAACATCCTTTCGACCTTATACCTTACCCTTCCGGTCTCAAAGAACGTTGACGCACCGTTAAATGACGTCTTATATATGCCTACACTCTGCAAGTAGGCCTAACCTGATTTCCTTAAGGCGATGTGTGCGAGTAGGATTTGAATTGAATGGAGACACACACTCACACGTGAACCAAGAGAGAGGTCAAGTTCTCTCTTACACATACAATTGACCTCTTCTTTATGCTTTCCTTTCCAGCTTAGTTAAAATATACAGACAAATTTATAAGGTTGTGCGCGCTTTACATTTCATTAATAAAAATTTGTTTCGGCCAAAACAAACTAAAGAAAAATGTTCTTTTCTCATAAATGGACGTTCGAAATTCACTCTGTTTCTATATTAAAAGTCTGATTAAAAATTAAGTGGATTGATTACCTTCGAAACCATGATTTGGAAAAGAGTATAAATGGGTAGTTTTTTCATATTTAGTGTCAGTTGAATTAGAATATATGTATCAAATACCATCACAAGAAAAAAAAATTATTTAAATTCAACTTCTTCGTGGGAAATGTAGACAGAATGACATTGTTCCAAATCATTTTCCTCTTATGAAAAATGCACCTATCTACAGTCGAATCTTCATGTAACGAACATGTATATTGCGAATTTTTCTATATAGCGAACTTTTTCCTGAAACCAAGAACACTTCACGATTTTCTTCGTAAAATAATCTCCATATAGCGAAGTGCATTTTCTATATAACGAACTTTTTCTCTTGTGATTCAATTTTTTTCTCACTATTTTTAAATTATTTCTGAACATTTAAAGTTATTCTCTCTTTAACACATTTTATGACGGTCATAAATATTGAACTGGTTTTATTAGGAGATTAACTGGCCGGGAATAATAGAATTCTCGGCATTTCATCCTAGAAGTTTAATTTTTAATCCCCATTGTCCAGTTCACTGGAAACATCGATATCCCCTTACACCCTCAGGGAAGTCTCCTGTACTTGAACTAGTCTCCGTTCATTTGTAGTATTGAACAGTCGTACTGTTAACTTTGTTTCTTGTAGCTTGAAAATGTCTAAACGTAAGTGGATGAGTATCAAAGAAAAAATTAATTCTTCAAGAAGTGGATAAAAGCGTCAAGAAACTTTTCTTGCAGTTTTTCTTTCTTTCTTTTTTATAGGTAAGATATATAAAATAAATATATATTAATTTACAAAAAGGTGTGAATAATTTATTTTTTTAAAATATATATAGTGTTTATGAATTTAAAATTTGCTTTAAGTGGTTTATAAAAAAAGTTGAAAGATGAACCTCTATATAACGAATTTTCCATATAACGAACTTTTTTTTTTTGGGGGGGGACTTCGTATATAGAGCTCCGACTGCATATATATATTTAGCTAGGACTTTTTACACTGGGGTTGAACTAAAATCTTTAAAAAATTCAAAAGTGTATTTATTCATATTTTATTATTTCAGAGTATAAAGAAATTTTAACTAATAACGCTGGTTATAATTTCAATTGATCGTAACTCTGAAATAAAATGTGAATATTTCAAAATTTTTATTTCAAACCCTGTACAGAAGTCCTAGCTATAGATAGAAACAAAACAGTATTATTAAGGAAACATTTTTTGTACACCGTGAATGTTTTGAAAATATTTCTTTCTTTCTTTTTTTGCCAAAAACTTACTTTTAAATATTTTTTTCCTTTTAATATTTTTAAAACAATTTTATATATTCATTCAAATTAAACTAACACTAAATATCAAGAAATTTATCCATATATACACTTTTCCAAAATCACGGTTCCGAATGTAGTCCGTGAACTTAAAAAAAGAAAGAAAAATCAGTTAAGTATATGTAACTCCGCGAGAATTGAACAGTTGGTACAAAAAGGACAATCAAGTTAAGTATGTTTTAGATGCAAGCTGCGTGTGTAACTTTTCTGTATAAGTTTGATTATTAAAAATCAGCAAATTATTTTAATCTCACTTTGGTTTGTAAAGAATTGAGATTCAAATGAATTAATTGCTACTTATAACTAACAGTACTAACAAATCAATACACTATTCAATCCTTATAAGCAATTATCATAAGCTACAAAGTGCTAGATACTTTTTACAATGATTGTTATGGAATATATAACATATAAGGTAATTATTTTGTTTTGGATTGACTGAAAGATAAATTACTGGGGTAACGAAATTTTAGTCATTATATTTAAAAAGTTATTTTTATGCATTGTTTGCTCATTTTCTATCAACGGTTGACAGAGCTGTATGATTTAAAATTTTACTTTCGTCAGTTTTCATGTAAGATTTAATGAATGTTTTTCACATTTGTTAATAAGTTTTTAATTGTCAGGCAGATGTTTTTAGATTTTTAGATTAAAAATAATTACTATTAAAATTTATATATATTTTTGATATTATTTCAGATAAATAGACCAATATTAATTTCACACCGTGACCGTTATTGCATACTTCTATAAACCAATCGCATAAGAAAGTAACAAAGGGAAAAAATAAACATTCTGGTTTGCAGTTTTTTGAAGTGAGACAAAATTTATATATTTCTAAATTTAAACTACTATTATTATATTCCTTTATAAAAGATAAAAAAAAGATAAAGTATTTGCATAATTAAATTTTAAAAAATAACTGAAATTCATATAAATAATTTATTTTAAACATTTTTCCATTTCAAGTATATATCAATCTTTTCTAAAATACTAAAAATAATTTATATTTTATTTCATTAAAATAATATTTTCAAATACAAATATTCTTCACACTTCGAACACTGAAATAGATTTTCAGAAAATTTTTATCAGTTTTCTTTTTGAATTTATTTTAGAAAAAAATATATTATAAACATGATTCTCTCTCTTTCGATAAATGGTATCGAGATTATTAACGCAAGCACTAAAAAGAACAAAGTATCATATACTTATAACCTAAGTAGTTTCTGAACAGGAAACACAAAATTCAATGTATATACAAAATTATATTTCCTGGAAATAATAAATCTAGAATGAGAGCAGCTGAACAAAATACAGCTGTAAAATTTTATTAGAAGTGTGTCAGTTGTACTCAATATATTGTTTACGAACATATTTCGCTTTAAATAGCTTTTCTATCGATTCGTACTGCATTCCATTATTCTACAATAAAGGGCAGAATCATAAAAACGAAATTAATATCAAAGCGAAAAGTTCGAAAAATATTGCATTAGCAACACATTAATTTTTAAAGAATATTTTTTCCATGTTTTTTTCCTTTTTTCGAATAGACAATCAGACATTTTGCCATATTTTAAATATCTACACAATTTGTTTAGCATTGTAAAATATTTATTTCTGTTTAAATTTCTTTTATTTATATAGAACTAATTTTTAATTTACCACTTAAATTATACAGTAGTTATAGACATTGTTTAGGTAGAAAAATCTCTTTCATATCGTCGGTCTAATTATCAGACTGCGTAACTCCATCTGGGATGCTAATTTGATACAGTAGGGCTAGGCGCCAAGTTGTTGTTTATGTTCACCAAGATAGGCCATAATATTACAATATAGTTTACTTTGATATTTTTATCGTGCGATAATGTGGTTGTCATGGGTATAACGCATATTAGTGTTAGTTTTTTTTCCCCGCGGGATCTCTGCTCAGCAAAAGTAGCATATTGTTACAAATTTTGTATAATGAACGCTTAAAATAGTGTAAATAATTTATATCTGGAAGTGTAATACACTAATATTAGTTTCTGTTGTATTTATTTTATGTTAAAATCTTGTCACCACCTCTCCCTTCGAAATCTAGTTTTATTATGAAATAAAAAAGTAGTGATTACACTGATCGAGGAATAAATTAAAAGCGGATCACGCACTGAGGCATGGAGTAAACAAAACAAAAGAATTAAGGAATCGCGCCAAAAAGCGCTTGGCGCGTTGCACTCCTATATCAAATCAGTAACACCGATGGAGTTACGCAGTCTGATAATCAGGCCGACGATATTATT
Organism: Trichonephila clavipes; assembly: GCA_019973935.1. NCBI lineage: Eukaryota > Metazoa > Arthropoda > Arachnida > Araneae > Nephilidae > Trichonephila > Trichonephila clavipes. The sequence continues at coordinate 25,318 of BMAU01006585.1, forward strand.
ATCGTCTGCTTTAATTCAGTAATTCATGGTACTCTTATTTATCGGATTATTCATTTATTTGCTGATATGTAATCGTTTGTTGTTAAAGTTTTGTTGCTTTAAGTTGGCCTCTTTTATATTTATTATGAACAATTTTTTTCCGTTGAAGAGAAGAATTATGATGGGTAATCAACGCTGGTTTTGGTATATTTTCGAGATATTATCATTCACCTGGACATCTTTTTTGATCCGTAGAATAAACTTTAGTAAATGTTATTCACTTAATTCTTCTCTTATATAATTTTCGTATTCTTTTATGCTTTTTTTATATTGCATCTTGCTTGCACTTTGGTTAATATGATCATTAAAATTTATTTTTAATAACTTCTGATTTTTACCCAGGTATTTGAAAAAAAAATTATCTTATAAAAAAATATGAATGTTCCTATTACGCCAACCAGCTTCTATTCCACTAGTATCTAGGATTCTATCAACGTTGCCAAAACACTAATGTACCATTGCATGTTTATTAATTTTATAAAAATTGTAAATGTTTTGTACTATACGATATTGTCAACAAAACCATTTTTTATCTAAATAATTAAGGCATAGCGTAATTTTCAAATGGAATATAGTTTTGTATAGAAAAGATATTAAATACGCAGAATTTTTTTATATCTTAACGTAAGTGACTTTAAAAAGCTTTACAGAAAGTCCAATTAAATGAAAATTACTTAAAACACAAGGAAAAATAATGCTTTTTGATTATAACTTTAACCATAGACATCTCAACTAGAAGTCATTCTTTAAAGTGAACTTTCAGGAAAATGTCAGAATAAATGTTTTTTAAATTGTCATGTTGACCACTTTACGGACATCTTTTCTAGAAAAATTATTAAAGACCCTTTTAGTATGTTGTTTATGTTTTCCTACTATACGCCTTCATATGGAGGTTTAAATTGCATTTTCTTCCTCGTAGAATGAAGTAAAATATATGTAATTATATTTTTTACTTTCAATAAGAATCTTCCAGATACGAGAAATATTAATTAGGAAGTTAAGCTTAGCCATACATTTTGGCACCTTGAGTTATTGTTTTATCTTTACAAGAAGGTTAATTGTAAACACCGAATTATAGTGATCATAAACACTTAAATTTGAATCCATAATTATCAATTTTTATACAAACAAAGTATTTACATACACACACAGATATATAATCAATAATCATATACTAAATTGCTATAAATCTAAAAAAAGCAAAGCAATAAATAGAAATATAGCAAAATAGTGTCGTTCGAAAATAAGGTAGTATCAGTAGTACAGAAGCAAATTCTCAGGCTTAGGAACTAAGATTATAGCTTTAAGGCCAGCCAACCTTTCCCCATATTTGCCTATTTTTCTGGATTGTAAGAGAAAGAATAAGCTTCCTGAAAGCCATGAAGTGCATATTAGAATTGTCTTTAACATGATTTATAACAGAGGTTGGCAACTTTTTAGTTGTGGAGTGTGCCAAACCAATCTACCAATATGGTTCAGAGTGCCACACAGCAGGATATTTTTGAAACATTTCTATTCTCGCGATAATGCTTGCAGTTAAAGAACAGAAGTCAATAAAGTTTTATCATATATTAATTTTGCATCATTTAAAGGTACTTCTTAACATAAAAATAGCCAGTATAAAATATAATTATTTCTTCAACAAAAACAAAACAAAAAAATTTAATGCAAACTTAGTGCTTTCACCAATCTACACACACTTTCATATCGCAAAATCAGGGGTATAATTTGTGACTTTCAGTTGGACACGATTCTGAGATCTCAGTTGTTCAGCAATTTCTTTACGAAATCAAAATAGTTTTCATATAAAGAATATTTTTTGCTTAGATATGAAGAATCAAAAGCGGAAAGTAGAGTGCATGCAATTTTCTCTCTTTCTCTTCAAACGATTAAATCTCCGGAGTAGCTCCTTTTTAGAGTTTTATATTTCAGATTTTTTCGTTATTCTGTAAATGTTCACAATTCTGATGATGTTTGTCAAAAAAGCTCCATTACAAATTTATCAACTTCCGTCCATTTAGAAATTGACAAATTTGTTAAGTAGTGTAAAGCAGTGCTCCGCAACTTATTTATCGCTGCGGACCGGTCAACGTTTGATAATTTTACCGCGGCCCGCTGAGGGTGGGACACGTTGGTTGTTTGTATTTTAAATTGTTTTGATTTAGTAATTTTAATTTAGTTACATTTAAATACGCCTTCAGAATAAAATATAGTTACACTAAAAATTAATAAAAGTGATTTAACGGGGAATGTAAAGTGATTTCCGTGGAAAGTTACGCAAATCCGAGAGAAATGCACCACTGTAAATAAAATGGCAATAGTTTAATATTCTTTTAGCGGCACATCACTATTTGATCCACGGACCGGAGGTTGCAGATCACTGGTGTAGAGGGCCTCTGAGAATTGTACCACGTGCCACTTGTGGCACGCGTGCCATAGTTTGCCAACCCCCTGCTTAATAATATAGAAATCCCATAAAATTCGAATGAGAAGGCACTGTTTTCGTTAAAAAGTAGATTATTAAGAAAAGTCTTTTTTTGGACTTTTGTTGGAATTTCTTAGAAAATATATTAATTTCAAAAAGAAAGTTATTTATCTCATTTCGCCAATTTTAATATATATATTCGACAAATATATATTCATATTATACACAAACTGAGCAAAAGTAATTTTTGATAGATTTTATTTTCAAATCTATGGGTTTAATAAAAGTGTTGTACTAAATAGGTCTATTATTCAATGCATTTTGTTTTAAAAAACTTTACTATGGATAATAATTTTACCGAAATTATTTCTTAATATAATTTTAATAATCAATTATAAATTTCACAAATGTATTATCATAAAAAGGAAAATTGCAGTATTAACACAATACCCAAAATATTGACTCTTTGAAAACGCCACAACACGCATTGTGGCGTAATTAATGTTCCATGAGCTGGAACAAAGGGTGGGGGGACTTTGAGAAGTAGTAAACAGACAGGCACAGCAACAAAAACTTATTGTTTATCGCACACGTCTACAATGATCATTTCATTCGAAATTTCCAAAAGAAAAACAAATAAATAAAAAAAATTACGGAAAAAAATAAAGAACATTTTTATTTGTTCTCCGATGCGTTACGGTTACAACTCATGTCATGATAAATCGAGTAGAAAACATTAGCACTTCAAAAGCTTACCGTTTTTCCAAAAAGTAGGCGGAATTTATTTCTGAAAAAGAGTGAATTTTCTGCAAACGATCTTTTTATTTTTATTTGTGTTTAAGTTTATTTTTTTCTGAGAAAGCAAACAATACCAAATGTTTGGAAAAGAAGTCGATGGGGAGAAATGTAAAAAAAACTTCAAGAAAATGCTTTTAAAAAAGAAAACAATGTTGCCTTCAATTTGTGGGAATTTTTTTCTTTCGATAACCTTAAAAGTATTGACCTTCTTAAGTTATTTACACCTCCAATTTACTGTTTTCGAAATTTCGATTATGTATAAACTAAGAATATTTACGGCAAAGAGAAATGTAAGTCATTAAATGTACATTATACAAGTAAAAGTAATTTGAAGTTTTTTTTTTTTTTTTTTTGTAATTCGATAAAGCGCTCTATCAAAGTGAGCATTATTGTGCCATTACAGGCGAAGCGTTATATAATTTATTTATTTATTATTATTGTTTGAATAGTTTATAAAAAGTGAAAATATTTAAACTTCAACCTATTCGCATTGATATTAATTATAAATATGGTAAAAAAAGTATGTAAGTACAATTAGGACTGATAAACTTATATCTAAGCAGAAAATAATGTTTCATGCCTTTTATACTATCTTAAAGTAACTACACTTTTTAAAAAGGATTGAATTATCATAATGCTTGTGTATATTTTACCTTAGTTAAAGTTAGGATCTTGTTTATAAATGAAAATTTTAAATTGTGGAGATAAGATTCAAAAGATATAACAAATCAATTTTATGAAATAAAAGATACATTCTTGTAATAAAAATACTAGATTCCTACAAAATTTCTTATCTCGTTTTGGAAATAATTAAAAAAATTTATCAAATAAACCTTCTAATAATTTTAACTTCAAACAATGACATCTTAAAACTTCATAAGGCCCTGGGCCCGATGGTAAAAGTAGGCCCAACCTTCAGCTATGAAAGAAGACAATATATATAGCATACGTTTTCAAATACTCGTACAAATAAATATGTGTGACTCACAATTTCACAAACTTAGGCACAAACCTATTCGATCAACTGCCGCCTTTCGACTAAATGATTTATGATATTACACGATTGTAGGCCTACGCCTAGATACGGATGATGGACATGACATAAGAATGTAATCTTTCCATTGTTCCAGTTGGCATATAATTCAAAGTTCAATTTTTCGTCGAATATTTCCTCGGATAACATTTGAAGTTTAAAATTACTTGGATCATGATCTCATTGACGCCGAGTCGAGAACAAGACCCTCATAGACTGAGGACCTGGGCCTGGACCCAGTTGACTTATGCTTTAAGGTATCCGACTACGTTCTGAACCGTAATTTTGCAAAAGCTAATAAATGGATAATTTTTATGATATTTAGCGTCACTTAGATTAGAAAACGTATATAAAATTGTTTTAAGAATTTTATTACAATAGAAAACTATTTAAATACAGTAATTTCACAAAAAATGAACAAAGAATGACCCATTTTCAAAACATTCTCCTTATATGAAATATGCTTCTATTGTAATAATATTTTGCCTGCATATATCTCAGACCTCTGTACAGAGGCTGAACTAGCATTTTTTAAATATATAACTTAGAAGTGGATTTATCCATATTTTACGACAACAGAGAGGAGAAATTTTAAGAAAAAAAACGCCGATAATTATTTCAATTGGTTGTAACTCTGAAAATAATGTGAATGTTTAAAAAAAATAGTTCATACTCTCTGGAGAGAAGTCCTTACTTTGTATAAGCAAAATATTATTATTTTAGAAGCATTTTTCATAAAAGGAGAACATTTTGAAAAAAGGTTATTCTAAGTTCATTTTTTGCCAAAAAATTATATTTAAATAATTTGTTTTTGTCAAAATGTCCTTAAAACAATTTTATACATGTATTCTAATCAGGATTTAATCATAATGCGCACAGGAATTTTTCAAGGGGGGGGTCCGGGGTCGAAAGTTCACCATTCTTGTATCATGATCCTTTTGATTTTGTCGATTTTGGGGAACAAAACACAGTAAAAAACTAATTATTGAATAAATAATTAGCATTAATAAATAAAATTAATCATTAATAGCAAATACTTAATTAAATTTTACGTACTATATACTAAGAATTATAATCAATCGGAAAAAAATCAAGGGCTTTGGGGGGTTGACCCCCCTTGTGTGCGCCACTGATTCTAATCTAAGTGAGACTAATATCATGAGAATTATCTATTTATGCGTGTTTTTAAAATCACGGTTCCGAACGTAGTCGAATACCTTAAACATATTACGTTGTAGTAATAACTATATAGTTGCAAACCATAAAAATACTGAATTGCTATTCTTGAGCAAAATTTATATTCTAGTAGTTTTTCAATTGGGGCAATTTAATAATCTAGTCTGTGATGGCTCATCCTTCAATTTTTCCACGAGGCTTTTCAGAGTCTATAAAAGAAGGAAGTTTTAACATAAAATAAGAGATATTCGAAGACCCCCCAGAAAGGCACTGCGGACCTTCGGGGGTCCGTGAACGACAGTTTAAGAACTACTGCCTCAAGATGTCCTTGATTTTAAATGTACATCCCTTATCATAAACGTATAAAGAATTAGCTAGCAAATGATTTGATTAATATGAATGGCTTCTAAATTACAAAATAACAAAAACAATTTAAAATTAAAGTAATTAATCACATAATTTTGATAAACATAAAATAGAAGGATTTTTTTAATTTAAAAAAGACCTTGAGAAAAATCCTGCGAATTTTTCGGCATTACTAGCGGATATCATGACTAAATCAGCGAAAATCCCTCATTATGTTACCTTGATACCTAAACGGAATCTTCTTTAATGCTTGAACAGTCGGAAAAAAGTTTTTGTGCTGTAATAAGGGTGAGAAACTTATCAGATAAGAAATAGAGCAGAACTTCCTTTCTTTTCTAAGGTGGTAATTTTATTGTGATTTAAATCATTGTGAAGATTTTCGGCTCATCTTCCTGGGAAAATGCATCAATTTCGTCACTGAGATTACTTTCATTGCATATAATCCAATATTGTGTTTATAATGAGTTCGGATTTCTCTCAGTGAGTTTCAAATAATAAAAAATATATAATTTCCTTATGTTTTTTTTGCATTTTTAAAAAATATTAAAGGAAAGTGTTGTACGTAAATAAAACTTTCATATATTTTCACACAGCAAAAATATCATCTTACGATTGAAAGAATAAATAATCCGCATAATATACTTAACATAGTTACAGTTCCGGTAAAAAAGTAAGGTGATTATGTTTGGAACCGTGATTTTGAGAAAGCGTATGAATGAATAATTCATTTGATATTTAGTGTCAGTTTAATTAGAATACACTCTCCTATTAGGAAAAATACTTCTGTAATAATAATAGCTAGAACTTCTCTACAGAGCGTGAACTAAAGTTTTTGAAAAATTCACATTATATTTATCTTTACGATCCATTAAAATATTAAGAGGCGATTTTTGTTAAAATTTCTTTAATCTCGTATATTAAAACATAAATAAATTCACTTCTAAATTATATAATTTAAAATTCTTACTTCATGCTGAGTGCAGAAGTCTTGGCTCTATTTATAGATAAAATATTATTATTATAGAAGTATTTTTCATAAAAGGAGAATGTTTTGAAAACATGTCCTTTTTTCATTTTAATTTTTTACCATAAATTGCATTTAAATCATTTTTATTGTAATAATATTTTTAAGTCAATTTTATGCATTTCAAGTGACAGTATATATCAAAAAACTATTCCTTTATACGCTTTTAAAAATTATTTATTTTATTATTGAAAAATATAAAATAATTCTTCTTATTATTTTAGTATGTAATGTATTGAAACTAAATATACAATTTTTTTAAAGAAAAAAAAGCAGCTTAGTATAATGTAACATACTTCAAAAAACACTTTTATTGAAATAAATATTTTAACCTTTTTTTTAAAAAAATACTTTATACATCCTGAAACTTTTCTAGAACATCAGAAAGAGATGAAATATTTTAGCTGTACAGTTCCAGGAACGTGATTTTTTCGTTCTTGTAATAGACTTCACTATCTGATTCTTGGAATCAAGTAGTGTAGCTTAACGGCATTCGTACGTAAAGGTCATCGAAACTTTTCTTCTTGTGGCGATCAAAAGCGATTTGCATTTTTACGTCATTTGATTTACAGAATGATAGTAAAAAAAATTATGATGTCGGTTTTGGAGAGCTAAAAAGTATTTCATCAAAAAAATTCGATTTCATTATTTTTAAAGTACTGTAAATTTATTAAAAAACTAATTATAAATATTTTGAAAATTACAAATGGAAACTTCGTTAATATATTTCCTAAAAATGCAAGAATAAAAACATAGCTCCTCTTTTTATTTCTACTCTGCCTAAATTACATATGTAACAATTATATATATATTCATTGCTTTTTTTCATAAGCAATTATTTAAATATTGAGTTTATTGTACAGAATCAAAAAATAAATAAATTGCTTTTATATAGAAATGAATTAGTTTTCAAATAATTTAATATTTTTTTAAGTTTTTAACATGTAACAATGATTTACATAATTCCATTTAGGTGTGAGCAATATTCAAACGCACCCATTTTCCAATATTTTAAATACTATATTTTAATTTCGAAAAAAAAAGATGCTAAATCAACAATTATTACAAATTCACTTGACGAAATAAATTTAAATAATGTATAGATATTGCATGACTATTTAAAAATAATTTAAGGGAGCAGTTTTTTGGTTTTTAGATTATAGTTATTAAAAATACCTCGTTATTGACCAATATGAATTGATCAGTTAAAAACATAATCTTAATAATCTCTTAAATAACTTGATTAGCATTTTCATTCGTAAAGCTCTCTTTTCTCCTTAACTTTGTTTGAATTTTTATATCAATATTTTAGAACATAAAATATTTATTTAAATCGCTTTTTTATTAATAGTTTTCACCGATAAATTTTTTTTAAAAAAAATGTCGCTCTGATAATACTATTTGCTTGTTTTTTTATAATATTGAAATTAATTATTATTTTTATATTTGATTTAATGCGGAAGGAAAGAAAATACAAAATTATGCTCGTGCAAACATGAAAATTAAGAAAGCAAATAAAGAAATAAAAAGATAAACATTATACTTAATAGAAAATGTCTATATGTTCCGAAAAAATTAATTAATTGCATACATGCAAGAGACAGCTTCTGTATAAAATTTTACATATTTATCATAATTTCATAAACATATAGAAAATAGCACAGATTATTAACCAGCTTAAAAAGCAAATATATTAATAGTTGAACTTTGAATATATTCACTTACACTAAACACATTAACGCATTTAAACTAAAATTAATTTTTTTCATCTTATCTTGCATTAAAACTATGGTATACGTGGCGATAACATTTATTTTAATATTAGAAGTACAAAAAATATTCCCTTGAACAAATTGCAAAATGCTCGTGAACGAAAATTAAAAATTTACGTTGAGTTTTCTATTTTTACAGACTTTGTAGAGAGAGAGAGAACACATAATCCGCAAATGAGCTGCTGCTTGTTCGAAAAATTTGAATTCAAAACAAAACCGAAACCAATCCCAAAATGAAACCTTAACGAAAGCGCCAAACGTCAAAGTTCAACGTTTTGTGAATCACTCTGCGTAAAATTAATCGAATTTTAAAACAAAAACAAAACTACATCAATAACTTAAGAACATTACGTACCAGTTGCACTATTTTCAGAATTCCTGGAACCGTCCTGAAGTACCATGGATTCAACTCCAAATTATCCGTTATCCCTGTAGATTCTGCTTTTGTTGTCACTTTCACACCAACGGAATGAGACGTATCAGTTTTGCGTGAATTTGTCGTCTGCACGCTTGTTTCCGAAGGCGCCATCATTTTTTTCTTCACCACGATTAACAAATATTTAGAATAGAATCATAGAATCACAACAAAATCGTTTGCTGTTTAGAGGGATACTGAGAGGAGTGGAGGTGTTCCGTTCTTCTCCCTTCATTCCGCAAACGAAACCTGTTCGCCTATGAATGCATGTATGAGTGTGTGTGTGTATGTATGTCAGCACCTTAGAGCGAATGGCGTTCGACGACGTGTGACCATGAATAGGATTGTATGGAATGAAAGTAGTGTGGATGTGGAGGGAACGGGTGGGAGAGAGGATAAGTTAGAGTAAGGCGGGAGTATAGAATTTTTGTTGTGCAACTACTACCTACCTTTATTGAGACGAACGTGGGCTAAGTACTTTTTCTTTCGGCGTAGGAGAAATGATACGTAATCACGTTTTTCTTAAGTATTGTTTTTTGGAAGGGCAGTGTTAAAAAATCGAATAAAAAACACAGCGGATGATTACTTGGAAAAAGATACCAACTCAGGAAGCTTTTCGGACGTCTTTTTTTGATTTGCTTAATAGAATGTAAACAAAGAGCATTCGTATTTTGAATGCTAAAAAATCGCCGCTGTTAGAGGTTATAAATAAAACTTATGTTTTTTGTATGTATGAAAGTGAATTTGTATAAATTTTCAATGAGTTGGGATTTTTTCGGTACTTTTTATCATTTATGAATTATTGTTGTAGCTTATTCATTCTTAATATAGGGTGCTTTTTTAGAGGTATAGAACTTTAAATTGCAATAAAACAACGATGTATTATTCGATTAACATGAATTTTTTTTATTCGAAAGATAATCTTGTGGCATTACATTTTAAATATGATTTCTGGAATAGGACTGCCACGGCTGGCTCGGATCTAGTCCAATCTGGACGTCCAATTTTCGATGACTTTTTCCAACATTTGTGGCCGTATGTCGGCAATAACACGGTGAATGTTGTCTTCCAAATGGTCAAGCGTTTGTGGCTTATCCGCATAGACCAATGACTTTACATAGCCCCACAAAAATAGTCTAGCGGTGTTAAATCACAAGATCTTGGAGGCCAATTCACAGGTCCAAAACGTGAAATTAAGCGGTCACCAAACGTGTCTTCCAATAAATCGATTGTGGCACGAGCTGTGTGACATGTTGCGCCGTCTTGTTGGAACCACAGCTCCTGGACATCATGATTGTTCAATTCAGGAATGAAAAACTTAGTAATCATGGCTCTATACCGATCATTATTGACTGTAACGTTGTGGCCTTCATCGTTTTTGAAGAAGTACGGACCAATGATTCCACCAGCCCATAAAGCGCACCAAACAGTCAGTTTTTCTGGATGTAACGGTGTTTCGACATACACTTGTGGATTAGCTTCACTTCAAATGCGGCAGTTTTGATTGTTGACGTAGCCATTCAACAAGAAATGCGCTTCATCTCTAAACAAAATTCGCTTATGAAAATCGGGAACAACGGCAATCTCGTTTTGGGCCCATTCGACTAATCTACGCCTTGCTTGATCATATTTAAAATGTAATGCCACAAGATTATCTTTCGAATAAAAAAATTCATTTCAATCGAATAATACATCGTTGTATTATGGCAATTTAAAGTTCTATACCTCTAAAAAAACACCCTATACATTAGATATCGTATGTGACTTTCGTTTTTGATTCTAAGTAAAAGCTTAAAAATACATGAGTTTTGTGGGAAGAATGTTGTTCAGCTTTTTAAACTTAAGTGACTTTAAGGCATAACAATGTTAGTTTAGAAAGATAGAATGTGTGTGTGTTTAAAAAAAGTAATAATAGACTATTGAAAAAGTGCAGTAAACAAATCAACGTAAATGCTTTGGATTTAGCAAAAGCTTTTAGTTAGGTAATATCATTACAATTAGTACTTCTAAAGTAATCGCCATTTTTGAAATTTAATTTTTTTCAGAGAAAAACAGAAAATTTAATCTTATAAAAGAAGTTTCACTCTTTATTTATTTATTTTTTCAATTTCCTTTCGTTATCATAAGTTTAATTCGCCTTAAAATTATTCCAAAGAAATTTCATACATAAATGCACTTATAAATTGTTGAGTGAGTGTTTATTAACTTCACGCTGTAAGTGTTTGTTAACGTCACACGAAAAGAGTTTTTTAACGTCGCACAAGTGTTTAAGACGATGCCAGATCGAGCAACCTCTTTCCGAACTTCCGCACCACTTCACGGAAGGATTTTGTGCCTAGAAAAAATTCACTTGAAAATCAGCTCCTCTACACAACAGGTCTTCAGTCGCACTAGGGAACAAACTCAAAACACACCAACCACGAATCCGTGACAATGAAAAGCGCTATTGACGAAGGAACCTCTTTATTCAGTGAAGAGAACGACATCTGAGCTTGCACTCCCTCTCCAAACTTCCGCAACATGCCAAAGTGAGGAGTTAGACCAGGAGTGGGAGACTTTTCCAGAGTACGGGCTACTTTTAATTTTTCAAGCTGTTGTGGTTCACTCAGCGTCAGTGCTGAACACAAGGGGGAGGGTGTACGAATCCGCACCCTCCTCCCATAACCCTTGATTTTTCCCCCGATTGATTATAATCCCTTGTATATAGTACGTAAAATTTAATTAAGTATATGATATTAACACTTTTTTTATTAATTAATGTTAATTATTTATTCAGTAAATTATTTTTTAACTGTTTTTTGCTCCCGATAATCTACAAAACCATATATATATATATATACACTGCTGGCCCCCGTAAATGCAACACCAAGAAAGACAAGAGATAGCACAACAAAATTTATTTTGTAAATAACATGTTGACCAAGTATCAAATGATTAAATTTATAGACTTCTGTGAAGTGGGGTTCCTGCCAGAATCAGTAGCCAGAGTAGCCGCCATTGTTGGAGATCACCGCTGCCACACGCCTCGGCATTGATTCAAAGAGACTTTGGGTGTGTTCTTGGGGGTACAGCAGATCAAGCAGCTTCCCCACGTTGCCAAAGTTGATCTAGTGGGGGCAGCTGGAGGTGTAATCTGGGTCAATCGTTGAGCAATCATGGTCCACATGTTTTCTATCTGCGAAAGATCCAGAGAGCGATCCGGGCAGGGAGAAGCAATTCAATCTGGTGATTGACAAAGAACCTTTGGACAATTCGTGCCACGTGTGGTCGCGCATTATCCTGTTGAAATATGGCTGTCTAATCATTTGCATATCTCACCTCCGCTAATGCATGTTGTAAATTTCATGTTATTTGCATGCTTCCTTCATGGTGTTGCATTTACGGTGGCCAGCAGTGTATATATATGCGTATTGGGATATGATGCGAGAGAGAATTGCAGACTTAAATGATTCTCGCCCCACGCTCTTGAAAAATTCTTGTGTGCGTCACTGCTCAGTGTCATAGGTGTTGTGAGGTACGGAAAAGGTCCACAATCTTTATTATAACTAAATAATAAATACGGAATTTGTATATTTATCTACAGAACTAAAATAAAAAAACTAACACTGTAAAACCACGTTTAAAGCAAAACGCAAGATATAAACATAATAATAACAGCCACAAAAATAATAATATCAAATGATGCATTTATTATCAAACAATTCAAAATACATTAAAAAATAAAACATTTTTATCTAAAGTTAGTTCTCGTTGCTATAGTCAGTAGAAGACTTAGTCTGTATACTGTCAGCTAATCTTGAATATTTCGGTATGCAATTACTGACGGCTAATCTTCAGGCGGTCACCCCCTAGTGTCTTGGCGGTCCACCGATTGATCGCGATCGACGTAATGCTTACACCGGAGTTAGACTGAGTGAGGACTCTAGACAGATTTTACGAGAACATCAGCCTTTTTCACGGCAGGTTTTCAGTGAAATTCGGGCTCGAATTCAACTCAGACCGGCCCCGATTGAGTGACCATGACTCTAGGGCTACTGCGGCCAACTTTTAAAATGGCAGTGATATACATTGTTACACATATAAATTATCATTTCTCATCAGTATTACAACAAATAAGAATATTCATTCAAAAATTCCATAACATGGAAGTTAAATCTTATAACCCTTAAGAAACATTTTCCCAAAGCCATAAAAACTGTCAAAACAATTCCTTCAAAATTCAGATGGAAAAATTATTTTTAAAAAATGACCACGAATTCTAAATTTAATCAAGAAATTTAATCAAAAGTGAAAAATGATGTAAGATCACAACAAAATTGCCTTATAGTCAAAAAAATATTTTAAATGAATGAAAAAATTTTTAAACTTATGTTTAAAATTTTAATGTAAGCAATGTATCAGTTAAAAACGCCAAAGTTTCATCACATTCAAAAATTGACTAGATATATTAAACGCAATATCAGTGATGAAACTTGTTATATATCATTTTCTCAAATATGTGTAAATTACTTTACTATTTATCAAATACAGAAGGGGATATTCATATCTGTATAATATGATAAAATGCAAAATATTTTTTAAAATAACTACTATTTAAATCAGGGGTGGCCAACCCAAATGACCTCGAGGGCCACTTCGGAAGAACTTTACAATCCCGCGGTTCGCATATAAAAATATATATCTTTATATTAGATTTAGATCCCTTACAAACATTTGTTGGAGTGAAAATTTAAAATAGACTAATATATTATTATTGTTTTCATTGTTTTTCATGTATACAAACATAGATAGTATAATAATAATAATGCAATGATCAAATAATGTTTAACTAATTTAATTAGTGAGATATCTGTTTCTCAACTCTTTCACTTAGTTTTTGCAAGTCGATCTCAATGCATGCGTATTTGCGTATCGTAATTGATGTTGCAGATTTTCGTGCGTTAAATTTGAGCACTATTTATGTTTGATAAACTTCAATTTAGAAAAAAAAAACGATTCGCAGTAACAGAAGCAACGTGATAAAATAATAACAGTTATGGTATTTATTTTTTACAAAAAAATAACTTTAAACAAAAAAAAAATATTGTACAAAATTGTCGAATTTTGTAAAGTTGTAAAGAATCTCCCGGGCCGCAAAATTATTCAAGGCGGGAAGCGGGTTGGACAACCCTGATTTAAATAAAATATTGACCCGTATAGCTATTAAAATATATAATAATAAATATGTATTTATGTATTCTCTCGACGTGATACTGATGAATGGAATCTGCACTCTTAAAATATAACAGCCATTCTTAGAATTCAAATCGCTGGTATTCAGATTAATTTAATGTATTCATAAGATCTTCAGTTAGACTGCAATTATCTACATAATCAGAGAGTGGCAGAGGAAAAATTAAAAGACTGACATTCGTCCCCGGTTTCAATTGCGGCAGATTACGTCATAGTTGAAGAGTATCCTGATTGATGAGGCTGCCAAACGACTTAAAGGATGATTGTGACGAAACCAGGTACTAAATCCACACCTGAGAGGTCACAGAAGAGCGAGCTTTAGATATGCCGACGTTCTGAACTATTTCTCCAGAGAAAATACGTAAATGACAGGATCTGTGTGCCGCTGAGTTCCCATAACCTAGAGCTAAGCCTGATATTGGTACATGCTTCTGTTCCAGCAGGTTGTCGATGCTTGTTTGAGATATTTGAGGAAGGAAAAAGAAGTTTATCGTATAAATTAGAAATGTATAATCATTAGTAAAATGTATTTCACAAGGAAAGGGCAATACACAGTTTTACAAACTCGACGTTAATAATTTAAGTTTTAACAATATTAACCCTCTGTCGTTTCGTTGCGCAAGAATAAAAATTGTGGTTTGTGACTTTCCGGCATTTCTTCCGGGAAACCCAAAAATTTCGGGGAATTCCATGATTGAAATCGAAGGGAAACTTTATACTTTTTTAAATGAATATTTTTAAATTCATATCTGTTTAATACATGCATATCAAAATACTGCACTTACACATTTATGCATCACATATAATTATTCGTATTTGTTTTCTATTACAGTTCTTTAAAAATATTTTCCGTTCCCAGATAAAAAGCTATTGGTTTGCTTCTGGAAAAATAACATTTTATCTTTTGCTATAGTAAACTTCATGAAAATATATATATGTTAAGGTATCTGACTACGTAAGAAAACGTGATTTTGAAAAAGCCTATCGATAAATATTTTTTATAATATTCAGTGTCACCTTAAATAGAATATACATATAAAATTATTTTAAGAAAATTAATTCAGTAAAAATTATTTAAATGTAATTTTTCGGCAAAAAATTAAGAAAGAATGATATATTTTCAAAACATTCTCCTTTAATGGAAAATGCTTCTGTAATAACATTTTTGCTTCTATTGCTAAGATTACTTCACAAAGCTTGCCTTTTGAAAAATTCAGATTATTTTCATAGTTACTATCAATTGAAATAAAAAGGGATGTTCTTTGTTAAAATATCTCTACTATTATGTATTAAAATATGAATAAATCCACTTCTAAATTATATATTTCAAAAATCTCATTACAGGTTGGCAATAGAAGTTTTAGCTACACATAAGAAAAATATTATTATTATGGAAGCATTGTTTTCGTAAAAGAAGAACATTTTGAAAATATGTTATTCGTCCTTCATTTTTTGCTAAAACTTGCGTATTTAAGTAAATTTTTTTTCTAGTAATAATATTCTTAAAGATATTTTATATGTCTATAATAATTCAGGTGACTCTAAATATTAAAAATTCATTCATTTATACAATTTTTCAAAATCACGTTTCTGAATGTAGTCGGGTACCTTAATGTAAAAAAAATATAATTTCATATAAAATACTAAAAAGATGTATACTCTCTTAATGTTTCTATACAATGAAATGATGTACTAGAAAGAACCAATGTGAAAAAAATGTGCATGTATTTTATGTATAAAAGATTCAAATGTTAATTTAAATTTTCAATTTTAAAACTATCGATTAATCACTAATGGCCCATTCATATATATTCCAGATATGACAGCTATATTCAACAGGAAATTTTAAATAAACATTAGTTATTATCAAAGGGAAAAGTAACTAATTTACCCAAACCAAAAAAAAATAAATTATTATTATATTTAACTTACTACACTTATTTTCATATGTACATTCGGAAATTCCTATTTCTAGACATATTGACGTATATTTGCTCTCTTTTGTTCTTGACCTTAATTCAGTGCTTCTCAAACTTTCAATACTGGCGCCCCCCTTTTCAATCACAAATTTTATCGCGCCCTCCTTATACATTAATAATGTACTGAATGCAATAATAATGAACTTTGATGCTAAAGCTACAATTGGCGATCTTAATTATAAACCATACAAATTAGTAACATAAGTATTAAATTTTGTATATGTTACTTTTAAGCGAAAAAAATAAGTAATAGGATAATTATTATGTTATTTTTCCTTTCTCTAATTTTTAAATTAGAACATATTGCAAAATGCGGTGGCTGCTTAGAAGACAAAATATAGATATCTGCTAAATATAGAAAAAGAACTCAGAGGGTCAATTTCTAATCATAAGCATTCCTTTGTAAAACTTTGCTCTGTAAGAACAATGGAAGTCGCTAATACTTATTAAACTTGTTCTTAATTTAGTATTAATTAATTAGTTATAAAATACTCTGTGCAGCACTGATACATTAAAAGTATACCGGCTGAAGTACCCGCTATTTGCACGAGTTCATTTATAAGAAAATAAAACATTATTGAAATAATCGCTGAATTTTGTAAGGAGAGTAAAGCCAAGTGCGCGACAATGTTTACAAAAATGTAAAATGATTGCTCAAAATATAATAAGTTTAAAGCGAACTATTATTTTACGCCTTACAGAATTAGCATTTAGAATTTATGTTGAATAATGAACGAAATAATATAAAATTCCGATGAAGAATAATTGTATTATTTTTAATATTTAAAGCGAAAAGACTTCAACATGTTTTAACCCTGGAGCATGCGCGCACTCGATACTAATGGTCCAGCGGGGTTATTTAGTCACCCCAATCATTTTTTTATAATTATTTTTATGATACACAATAAAAATCGTAATTCCAGTGAATAATTTAATTATATGAAAATATACTTACCTACTTTCAAGGACTTTTCAATTTTTCTTTGGTAACAAATAAACAGTTTTGCCAGAATTAACGATTTCGTAATCGGCGTGTCCAGCGTGACCACTTCCGGGTAAAAAGTGTATTCATTATGATAATATATATGTTACTAATAAAAAATTTTGTAAAACGTTTTTCGTTGTGCTTTATATATTTTAGAATACTCTTAAATATATATATATACTCTCCGTGGTTTTCCAAATATCATAAAACCCTTTTCATGGAAAAAAGCGCAACAGAGAAATACATTACTTACAACTTCCCTAAATGAGAAACAAACACATAAGAGAGGGGTCATAACTAACTGTACCAATAACTTAGAAGGTCAAACAGATTACAGCTATAATGTGCAGTATTTCAAAAATAATAACAGTGATGAATTTTTTATGTTCCTAAATTTTTTCGATTCTGGGTCCGGGATCTGTTTTTTCTCTGAATGAATAGTATGTTAGGATTAAAAAGGAAGCGTAATAAAAAAATCTCTCATCATGGGATTACAGCAAATCAAATAAAAGTTTTTTTGTTTGGATATAGGATCAAAGATAGCTAATTAGGTATTGAAGAAGTTTTTATTTTTGATGGCTTAATATCGCGCGCGCGCGCCTATAAATTATATCAGAGTAAAAGTGCATTTTTTATTATGTCTGAAAGCATTTTGTTTTGATTCATTCCAGTAAATTAAATATTTTTAAATCTTTTATTTTCGATATGCTCGCGCCCCTCAAGGGGGCGCGCCCCACAGTTTGAGAAACACTGCCTTAATTCAATTTTTACTTTATCATACAAAAAATTGAAAAATATCTGCCATCACCGCGTATAAATTGCGTCCTCATT
This sequence comes from Trichonephila clavipes, assembly GCA_019973935.1. NCBI lineage: Eukaryota > Metazoa > Arthropoda > Arachnida > Araneae > Nephilidae > Trichonephila > Trichonephila clavipes. The sequence goes on from BMAU01006585.1 coordinate 43,393, forward strand.
GTAATTCATCATCCCAATCCTTGCTCAATATTTTTCATTAAATTGTTTTACGTTTTTATACTTAATGGACTCTTTTGATCCTCAACAAGCTTTATATTTTCTATGAGGTCAATATCATTATTTTAAGATTAATTATAATCAAGGACTGCGTGTATTAAACCATCAAATCAGTTCTCAAAGATTAATGAATTAATCATCAAGGCTATTTCTACTCCATTCACTATCAAGTTTAATGATTATGTTGCTAGATAAAAGTTTTTCATCCTTCATAATGATTTGTTTGTTTTTTTAAATCAGAAAATATATTTTTTATCATTTTACGCTTGAAATTTATAATATATCTTTTTAATTTTTATTTAAAAATGATTCAAGCAATTTTATTGAGTGTTACACTTCAATATAAAAAAGAAGGGTTTTTTTTTATCTGTTGAGAATTCTAAATAGATTTCCGTTAGCCAACAATATTATTAAGCAACGTTTTCACTACAACTATAACCTTCCTAGAAAGTTTATTTTGTAAAGATATAGTGGTGGGTTTTTTAATGTATTTTGCGATGGCGATTATTTTTTCCACGGATCAAAATGGGAGGGAAGATTATTTTAATATATTTAAGTAATACTTTGAAAGATAAAACATACCATATTAAACTAATTTAAGGTAATGTAAAGTCATTGAATAATTAAAAACTTAAAAAGCAATTAAAGACTTTGTAAATTATTTTGAATCAGAAAAAGCGATACTAGTTTTATGATGTTTCTAACTACCTTTTCAAGATGCGAATGAGTGAAAAAATCAATATTGTTTGTAATATTGTCATCTGATTTTATTTTTCTAACCGAGTTTGGAAATATGTTTATGTATTAATTGGCAAGTTTTCATCTTTTAAAAATACTTAAATAAATACTTTCTGAAATTAAAGAGAACATTTGATTTCCTGGTAAACGTTCTTATATTTTAACTCTTTTCTTTTAGATGTATTCTATTATTCAGAAAACTATAATAGTTTATATTTTTAAAAATAAATTATACTAACTTTATGGTATTAGATGTGTATTAATAAATTTAAGATCCCTGATACAAGAAAAACTCAGTTCTATCACAAAATTGTCACAAAAATAATAGTTAATATTTTGATATTAGCTACCATTCTGTGATTAAATTTTTTATTTATTTATTTTTTTAGATGATTGAAAAGAATTGAGAGGTAAAAATATCGTATCATAAGTTATATAAATTATATTTGATCCCTTACTGATAATTTTCCCAATTTAAAAAGATTTGGTTTTCAACAATTTTAATGCAAAATTTAATGTTTTAAATTTTTTATAGCCCTTGTATATATATATACCTACTTTAAAATGTCAGATTACTTCGAAATTTGCACACTAGTCAAGGACCGATGACAACACAAAAATTTCAAAGTTTTGTTCCTGATTAGAATTGCTAAAAATAACGATTTTAAGGATTTGTGGGATTTGGCGACTTTTTCATTAAATCGTTTCCAGATTTGGCGACTAATTCATTGTATCATTTCCAGATTTGGCGACTGATTCAATGTATCATTTCCAGATTTGGCGACTAATTGCATATACGATTTCCAAATTCGGGAACTAATTCCATACTGCATTTCCAAATTTGGCGACTAAAAGACCCTGCTCTTTAAAAAGGAGCAACCCTAAAAACGAAAACGATTGCTATTTTTTCAAATAAAACAAACAAAAAAAGTGTTCTTTGTTTGAGAAAGAAAAAAAAAAGACTCGTGCATGTGAATAAAAATAGTTTATGTTCTAACTGCTAAATATTTTTTATTTTTATAAAGCAATACATTTAGAAGTAAATGGTAGTTTTAAAAACTAAAACAACAGGCTTTTATATAATAGATCGAAATAAGAAAAGTGAAAAATAAATTACAGTTTAAAAAAAACTAAAAAACAGGCTTTTATTGTGAATCGAACAAAAAAGTAAAAAAATAATTCTTAATATAAGAATAAAATGATTAACGAGAATATTAATGTCATTGTGCTAAAAGCGGGGTGCGTGCTTTGTACTACATTTTTACACAAATTCAGCATTTTGGAACATAACTAGTAAGAAATTATAACAATTCATTTTGAGCAAGCACCCCACGCTTTTACCCCAACGACATAAATCTTTTCGTTAATCATTTTGTTCTTATATTAAGAATTTTTTTTTTACTTTTTAGTTCTATTCACTATAAAAGCGTGTTTTTTAGCTTTTTTTAAAACTATAATTTATTTTACATACTCTTAGCTGTTATATCTACTCCAACCGCAATCACGCCTCTTTGAGGACGATTCAGCGCAAACGCACGTGAAAAATGATTTATATGTAGGAATAAAATTTGCTATTAGATATTATCTACACATATAGACACAGAGAGATTCATAAGCATTTTATGAAAAATAGAAGCATTAAGGAATATCTTTATTGAGAAATAGTACGATTCAATCGTTTGAACTTTTTCTTAGTGATTTCTTTTACTAAGTTCTCTTTTGGCTAGAAGTTCCAATTTAATGTGAAAAAATATGCAGTGAAACCAATGAGAACGAGAAAATATTAGTTTTTGTGATTAAATATGATCAATATTGTCCTAGTGGTGCTAAAAATATTTTATACTTGTACCAAAAAATTTTTGTTTCGTACATATTATATACGTATCTGACTTTTTAGGTCACAAATTTTCTTCCCATGTCAACTATTTGAGTATATTTTTTATGAGCAGAGAGAAAGGGAAGAGTTTTTATATAATTCATTCTTACAAATCTGATTTTATTTTATTTTTCTTAAATTGATATTTTCAAGTAAGAAATAATGTTTTATCATAGCATATTGTTCCTGTGTTCCAAAGTTCGAATTTACAAGTAGTAAAGGTTGAGAACATTTAAATAAAATTCATAAAAAAGTAGTAATATAAAATTTTTTTTAAAAATCAACTCTTACTTAGGTCAGCAAAGAAAAATTTCATATTTTAGTTACTTTTTATTCAATAATTACAATTAATATAAATATGTATATACATATGACAGAATCACATATTAAGTTGCAAAACAGAAAGCAATTTTCCTTTCTATATATGGTGTTGAACTACTATTTTTGTTTGCTATTATTTGTACATTCATTCATAAATCAAATTCTCAGAGATCAGACCATCCCAGGTACGATTCGAACCCACGATCTTTAGATTAAAAGTCCAAAGTGCTATCCATTGTGTTACAGGGACACAAAGAGAGATTTTACTTTTTATAAATGGTGTTGGACTATTATTTTTGTTTGCTACTATTTATTCATTAATTAATGAATTAATATTTGAAAAGACTGTATTAACATCAAGTGCCATCCATTATAAGTTTTAAAAATGTATTTGAACTTGAGTGAATGAATAAAAAGTGTTTTACTAATGATTGAAAATTAACAAGATATATAAATAAATATATATAGGGAGAGTGGGAACTATTAGTAAGAATTGAAAAAACAAACACATGAATTTTTAAATCCAAAACAAAGTTTGGATGCTAATTGAATAAACGATACAAATATTAAATTTCTTATTTCCATCAAACAGTAAAATCACTAATTATACGTGATTTATATTTTTTACTAATGATGGTGTATTGGTTCAGTAGTTCACAGAATTTAAATTACGAAAGAATCCGAACTTCCCAAGCAGTTCAGTGAACATATAACAGCATTAATTTTGAACAATTAAGTCTAAATAGCTCTTTCTTTAACATAAATAATTATCTTTCAAAATTTTTGAGACGTGTAACAAAAATAAGCTTCTACTCGAAGTAACAGAATAAAAATCCCCTTAAAAGAAATAGAAATTTTTTATTGTGATTCGAAAAAAAAATTATTGAGCAAGTAAATTAAACATATATTCAATATATCCCTAGAAAAAACTAGTCTATAAAACTAGAAGGTTCAATTCCCTTCAGCTTGTATTGTTTTCAGTGAAATAAGTGAAAAGAATTGAATTATTTTAATTGAAGCAAATATTATAAGAACCTATCACTAATGTAATGAGAAATACAGAAAATAAGGATACTAAATATTTATGTGAGTCAGTTCCAGATATTAAAGTACTGTCAGAAGACGCTGTTGTATAACTGTATTATTATTACTATTATTATTTGGGTTACATAAATGTATTGTTGTTCTGGGGTTTTTATTACAAAATTTCTTTGCCTTCACATACTTTAACTACTTTCCCTTTGTGATTTGAGTCCAGGACAGCTCTTTGTGTAATCCGAATTCGATACTTAAAAGGGAACGAAAGCCTTAGTAAAAATTTTATGGCATGTAATTTTTTCTACCAAAATGAAAGGAATTTATATATACCTTTAATATCATTACTTCTGTTACATTTTATACAAAGGCATAAAATTCTCTAAAAATTGTAGAAATCTTTAAAAAAAAAAGTGACTAAATATTGCATGAATTTCAGCGATAAATTATTTTTAATCAAAGCTCATTTTATTTTTAGTGCATTTTTCGTAGAAGAGAAATGTTGAAACTCTTACTCTATAAAAAGCTGTAAAAAAAGGCAACCGGATGCTCCCCCGTTGCTTAATAAGTGAATTCCAGGGGTTCTTAGAGCATTTTATTATCTTCTCTTCTCGCTTTCGTAACAACTTTCTCATGAGTATTATTCTCATTGATTTGTATTCCAGGAAAAAAACTCATTGGATGTGTAATGATTCCCTCGAAAGTTCTTTTTAAAATTGCTTCTTCTTGGCTAATTCATAAATTAGAATTGATTATAAATTATTATCTTACGCTCTGTTATTACAGTTGGAAGTAACTCGACGCCTCCAAAATTCCTAATCAAAAAGTAAAGTTATCATATCCGAATAATATAAAAAATGATATTCTTTAACTTAAAAAAACATAAAATACACGGATATACATCTAATTTTCTTCATACTATTATCTTCTTCAACGAAAAATTTACTAAGTTCTTAAGGTATCCGAATACGTTCGGAACCCTAAATTTAAAAAAGTGCATAACTGGATAATTTTCATATTTAGTATCACTTAGATTAGAATACTTGTATATAATTGTTTTAAGGCTATTTTGACAAAAAAAGTTATTTAAATACAATATTTCGGCAAAAAATTAACTTAGAATAACTTTTTTCAAAATGTTCTCCTTTTGTGAAAAATGCTTCTATTATAATAATATTTTGCCTATATATAGCTCAGACTTCTGTACTGAGGCTCAACTATGCTTTTTGAAAAATTCACATTATTTTCAGAGTTACAGCCAATTGAAATAATTATTGGCGTTTTTTTCTTAAAATTTCTCTCCTCTCTTGTCGTAAAACATGGATAAACCCACTTCTAAGTTATATATTTCAAAACTTCTAGTTCAGACTCTGTACAGAGGTCTGAGCTATATACAGGCAAAATATTATTATAATAGAAGCATTTTTCGCAAAAGGAGAATATTTTGAAAATGGGTCATTCTATGTTCATTTTTTGTCAAAAGATTGTACTTAAATAATTTTTTATTGTAATACTATTCTTAAAACAATTTTACATACATTTTCTAATCTAATTGGCATTAAATATCATAAATGTTATCCATTTATACGCTTTTGAAAAATCACGGTTCCGAACATAGTCGGATACCTTAAATACGTGAGGGAGTGAGTGTTTATCAAATGCAGCACTATAAAGCAACTATAAAGCACTATAATGCACTATAATGCAGCACTATAATGCAACACTATAAAGCAGCACTATAAAGCAACACGAAGGCTACCAGAAACGGGCCTCGTAATTTTAGCCCTCTCTCAAGTAAAAAGGACTACATCAGAGATGGTACCATCCTCTCCAAACTATCACACCATACCCATGGGCGATCTTTGAGCCTCGACAGATTTTACGTGCACCAGCCCCTCTATATGACGAGTCTTTACGGGTGATTCGGCTCGAAGTCATAACATGGTGGCCGCGAGTTCGTGACCATAACCACTAGACTACCGCAGCCTTAAATATTTGGAGAATGAAAATTAAAATAAATTTCATATCTTTTATACAAAAGTGAACTTTTTTTATATTTATCATTGTACAGTAAGTTTTTATAGCTTTCCTTTTTTTATAACTCCATAAATTGATGTATCGCAATTATTCTAATCCAAACTATAGTTGTTTTTTTACAAAACATTAATGCTACTGAAAATCGGATGAGGCTTAGAGTCGATGACAGAAAAATTCATTGGATAGAGGAAATTGAACATGATACAGACGGTTAGATCAATTACAGGTCCATATATACAGTAGAACGGCGTTTATCCGAACGTTTATTATCCGGAGCGTCAAATATCCGAACCAGATTTTTTTTATCAACAACATGAATACGTTTTCGAACGGTGCGGGGACTCGCTCGAAAGACAGAGCCTGAAAAGTGCATGGAATAACCTGTGGCCAGATTTAGAAGGCGGAAAAGACTTTAATGACGACTATAGGGAGGAGATTACCGACTTTGTCCAATCAATCCTAGGGTTTCACGAATGTGATGAAGAAGATGTAGAAACCTGGATGGTATGCGATGCAGAAGACTGTGAATTTCAAATGCTAAATGATGACAAGATTGTGACTTCTGTGCAAGAATAATCCGACCTTGTGGACGCTGAAACGGATGAAGACGAGGACAACAACAACAATGAAAGTAGCAAGAATCCATCAAATTCTGACACGTTTTCTGCGTTAGAGACAGCCAAGGAGTGGTACGAACAACAATGAGAGTGCTGTCCTACTCAACTACTGCTGCTCTAGAGAATCAGAGGGCGTGCAGCGGGAAAACGAATGGCACAGTGAAAAAAAGTGATTTTCCACAATAAAGGTAAAATTGCGACATTTTGCACCAATTTTGCTTTTTCTTCAGGTACGCTTCCCGCATACGATGATTTTCAATATTCGTATAGTATCCGGTTTCATATAGTGCATGGATCGCATTCGGTTTTCGTGTATCCGAACAATCGCGTATCCGAACGGTGTCAGGTCCCAATTGATTAGGATAAACGACGTTCTACTGTAAAAGTTTTAGAACTGATAAAAGATTATTCACTTCTCATTAAATTTTTTTTTAATTTAGTAAATATCAGAAATCGCTCGCTCGCGGATAAATCATTTAAAACTAATTTTTTTATTTCTTTACAAAAAGGGTTGAAAATTTGGGGTGCGGCTTAGATTCAAATAAATATGGCAATTTTTATATGATATATAGATATTCATTTTTTTAATGTTTTCTTTTTTCGTTTTTTTTTACCGTCTTCTTTTATTTTCTTTACGGTTTTTTTTTAATTTTCAATCGGAAAAAGATGAAGCCTCATTTGTTTAATAAATTATAATTTGCTAAAATCACATTGATTAGTGATTTTTTAAGAAGGTCATGTTTCTATAGAACAATAACATCTAATTTTTCTTCTAATATTCTTATACTTGCTTTTTTTTTCAATAAAAGCAGATCGATGTCATACTGGATTTGCATAATGGTTTATTATTCATTCATGGAATTCAGCGTCCTTGATCATTTCATTCTTTTCCAAGAATTTCTTTTGCGAAAGAGGTTTTCTTTGAATTGAAAATTAATATCGTATGAAATGAAAAAAAGGATAATAAATAAACTTTTTAATGTGACTTTTTAGTAAAATTAGTTTGAATATATGAAGTATAAACACAATAAATGAAAATATAGACTACTTAAAAAGTACAATTATGGTGTATTGTTTGTCATTAATTTAATTGTATAATTTGCGAATAGAATGATTATAAAGTAAAAAAGAATATTGATATTATAGAAAAGCGCGCGATTACTAAATTTTTATAAAAATTATATTTTTGCTTATAACATTCAATGGCTTTTTTTTTTAAATCAAGAACATTTCATTTGTTAAGGATACCAAAACATCGCATGGTTTCAAAAATCAATTTTTCAATTTTTTTTTCAAAAATAGTGTATATTTTTCGGAATCTCAAAAATGTATAACACCTATCTGTTCGTTGATAAAATAACTCTAAAATATGTAATGTCATGTAATCCTAAAATATGTAAATGGTATGTATTATGATATCTCAAAAATTATGTTCAAGTTAAATCAAAAAGAAAAAAAACTACTGTTGTAGTATATATATATATAGTTCTACAGGAAGATTAAAATGTTATTATACAAGCACACAAACAATCTAAGCCCTATTAGAAATTTTAAAAGATATATATCACAAAAACTAGGAGCCTTAATTTTGGCATTTTACTCTTTCGAACATGCCCCGATTCCTTTAACATTAACGAAATTAAGAAAATATAATTTATTTTACATTGCAAGATAAATTAATAGCGAGATGTAAAATATATTTCTTCATACTATTTTATCAAAAACTTGCAAAAGGAAAATGTAATTAGAAAAAAAATATTCGAATTATGAATAGAATTAAATGTTTGAAGTATCAATTAATTATTAATCGATTAATTATTATCTACGAAAAATGTTTGGAGATAAGTGAACCAAATAAAAGAAACCTATACGATTGCAATTGTATAACTATGAACTTTCTTTCTTTTTTCTTTTTTGCATGTCATATCTTCTAGAACTCGGACTGCGTCTTTGTTGTCCGTGTTATATTTAATTGTAAGAAGAACATTGAAAGTGTTCATCAAGGCCGAAATCAATCATGCATTAACACCACGCCCATTCTTTGTATCTGAATTTAATACTCGTGATCATCTTGAGATTTTCTTTCCGTACTTACACTAAATTTGATAAACAATATTAAATTGTTTTTTTTTTCGTTATTCTGTAACGAAACTTTATAAAAATTTCCTTTTTTAAGTATCGTATATTTTGTAACTCACGTAAATCAGAATTATAATGTTTATTTTAAGCTATAATTCTACGGAATTATTCCTTAAAAACATTTAAATTCTAATTAATTTGTAAAATTTACGGAAGCCAAGACGCGCATTCAGTTTGTAAAGAAATTGATTAATCGAAAAATTGACTCTTTTTATGCTTGTTTTGTTCACTTAAAACACAAGTTTATTTATACCACTAAACATCTACTGCAGTAATCCCCAACATTTTTATCGCCGCGGACCGGTCAGTCAACGTTTGATAATTTTACCGTGCGGGGGAGGAGAGAAGAATTGTTTATATTTTAGAATGTTTTTATTTAATAATATTGATTTAATTGTATTTAAATATGCTTTTCAGAATGAAATACAGTTGTACCAAAAATGAATATTAAGTGGTTTAACATGAAATATATAAAGTGATTTCAATAGAAAGTTGCAAACACTCGAGAGAAATACACCACAGTAAAAAAAATGGAAATAATTTAATGCTCCTTGGCCGACCCGGTACCATTTGATCCTCGGAACGGTACCGGTCCGCGGCCCCAAGGTTGGGATCACTGATCTACAATAGCTGCATCGCGTTTACATGGAGAAAAAATACACTGCTGGTCTCCGTAAATGCAACACCAAGAAAGAAAAGAGATAGCACAACAAAATTTATTTTGTAGATAACATGTTGACCAAGTATCAAATGACTAAATTTATAGACTTCTGTAAAGTGTGGTTCCTACCAGATTCAGTAGCCAGAGTAGCCGCCATTGTTGGAGATCACCGCTGCACACGCCTCGGCATTCATTCAAAGAGACTTTAGATGTGTTCTTGGGTTACAGCAGATCAAGCAGCTTCCACACGTTCTAAAAGTTTATCTGTTGTGGCGGCGGCGGGTGTAATCTGGGCTAATCGTTGAGCAACCAAGGACCACATGTTTTCTATCGGCGAAAGATCCGGAGAGCGAACCGGCCAGGAAAGCAATTCAATCTGGCGATTGACGAAGAACCTTTGGACAATACGTGCCACGTGTGATCACGCATTATCCTGTTGAAATATGGCTGTGGCCAAGCCCTGAAGGTAAGGAACGACAACTGGCTCCAACACCTCGGAGATGTAGCGCTGGCTGTTTGAAGTACCAGCAATGTGTACTAGAGGAGTGCGAGAGTGATATCTAATACCACCCCATACCATAATACCCGGTGCAGGACTAGTGTGGTGGGGCATAACGCAGCTGTTCAGCATCCTCTCTCCACGGTGTCTCCAGTCTCGAATCCGACCATCGTGGTGTTGCAGAAAGATGCACGACTCGTCAGTAAAGACAAGTTAATTCAATTCTTCCACCCACATTCTTCTTTCATCGCACCATTAGCGGTGGAGACGTCTGTGGTTCTTCGTCAAGGGTAGACCAAGCAATGGAAGTCTTGTGGACAGACTACTCTACTGTAAACGGCGTCGAAAGGTACGCGCCGTTACTGAATGATGCGTTACACACTCAATGTGCTGTGTTACGATTCGCGATGTGACTGAGCGATCCGTCACTGCCATGAGCACAATTTGCCTCACGTGAAGTGGTGTACTGAGGCGGATGTGATCGACCACGTCGGTCCGTCGTACCCTCCTGCATCCAACAGTCACATATCCGCATTACAGCTGTTTGTTTTCGTCCAACACGACTACCGATTTCCCTAAAAGATAATCCACAATCTCGGTAGGCCACTATCCTCCCTCTGTCGAACTCGGATACTTGATCAAAAGCTGATCGCTGTTATCTACGAGACATAACTGATCGTTTTTTGAAAAAAAACAGAAGAAAAACACAATTGCCGAACTTGAAATCGTCGAAATCTCCAAGCCTTAAATAGCGCTTTGAGGTGGCGCCACAGGCGTGCGTGATATGTGTCTGCGCTGAAATTCTAATCATTTGCATATCTCACGTCCACTAATGCATGTTGTAAATTTCATGTTATTTGCATGCTTCCTTCAGGGTGTTGCATTTACGGTGGCCAAAAGTGTATATTAATTTTTATGCTGTCTTTTCCGTCCTCTTATTCTAAATTTAACAAAATAGTTAATAATTTAAATAAAGTAATTTTTCTCAATTGCATCAAGAGTGTTTCCATGCGAAGATAAATGTGTTTATATTCAAAATCTGGAGAATTAATATTTGTTCTAAAATACACTGCTGGACAATTGCTAAAGACGGATAACACTATCATCCATAGCAACCACAAAATGAAAGGAAGCAAAATGTGGAAAATTAGAATAAGTGCGGGATATTAGTAAGAAGAAGTATGAGTATGCAAATTTTTTTCCCACGTCTGTTCATCACGTGATAGCGTTCATACGAGCTTTAAAGGTTTTGACGCGTGTGGACAGTTGTTGTTTCAAGTCAAAGTTTTACAGGAAAGATTTAATAGATGAACTTAAAATTTTTGGCATGTCTTTCCGACATCACATAGATGATTTTATGCGTGGCCAAATTATTGGAAAGATCGAAGAAGGGCGAAAAATAACAGATGTTGCCAGGGAGTTCGACATCGCTCACAACGTTGTTTCACGGCTGTGGAAGTCATTTAAAACTACTGGAATGTGTAGTAGATGGCACGGGGAGGTCGTGTTAGAAGTAGGACGCCTGCAGAAGACAGATATATCGTCGTATCAGCAAAAAGGAACAGGCGCACCACAGCTCAGCAGGTGGCAAATCAGTTTCTTGCTGCCTCAGGAAAGCAGATCTCCCGAAAAACTGTTGCCAGACGTTTGAGGGGAGGAGGACTATACGCACGCAGACCTGTTGTGTGTGTCCCATTGACCAAACAGCACCGTACTGCCCGTTTGCAATGGTGTCGTGAGCATCACAATTGGACTGAACAGGACTGGGCATGCGTACTATTCTCAGATGAGAGTAGGTTCATTCTGTCATCGGATTGTAGACGCCAACTTATCTGGCGCGAGAATGGTACTGCTTATCGTCCAGAAAATATCCAGGAAAAGGACCGATATCCGACATGCAGTATCATGGTGTGGGCCGGCATCATGATCAATGGCCGCACGCGCCTACATGTGATTGCGAATGGGACTATGACGGGCCAACGATACATTGATGAAGTTCTACTTCCTCATGTTCGTCTTTTCCGTGGTGCTGTCGGTGATAAATTTGTTTTTATGGACGACAACGCAACATGTCATCGAATACTCGCTGTTCAGGATTGTCTAGACAGCGAGGGTATTCAACGCCTCGTATTGCCAGCGCGTTCTCCAGATCTAAACCCCATTGAAAATGTGTGGGATGCTTTGGGGAGGCAAGTTTCTGGTCGAAACTATCCTCCGACAAACAAGAACACCCTCATCCGTGCACTCACAGAGGAATGGGATAAATTGCCTCAACAGCTGCTGGATAATGTTGTGCAAAGTATGGTACGACGTGTGGAATGTTGCATCACACTCCACGGTGGACATATCCCGTACTGATATCTTTGTTTAAGGTGCCTGCTGACTTTTAGATGCATTGTTCCATTTCTCCGTACGCAGATCAAATGAACATTTTTTTCTTTCAGATGTTTCACAGCTTTTGTACTTTCCAGAACAATAAATATTCTTTATTCTAATGTCTGAACAGTGTGGCAACTATATTTTATCCTACTAGGCCTCATGTCTCGCTTAATGTTATGCTACATAGCAATTTGTGATCCGTCCTTAGCAATTGTCCAGCAGTGTATAAGAAATGGTTCCATTTAAAAATATATTACCACATATATTGGAAAATAAAAAAATAATATAAAATTGAATGACATATTTAATGTGATAGATTTATACGCATGTTCATGAGACTTTTTAAAGACCAATGGAATAAGAGCGAAATAGTAAATAATTCAATTTCTCATGAATTCCACATTTAAAAAAAGCATTTATGTGAAGAAATTTATTTAAATAAATTTCATCATGTATATATATATATATATATATATATATATATATATATATAGTGTAACTGTATTTACCATGTTAAACGGAATATAAATTTATTTCGATCAAAAGCAAATATACTATGATACGTTTCACCTACATGATTTAACATCTAGATCGTACTTCTATTACCTATAAAAGTAAACAAATGGTTTTTATTGCCTTCTGTCTAGTCTTTTCCTGGATAAGATTCCGAACACAGATAGTTACTCACAGATCTTAAAATCTATCTTTAAAACCCAACACTTAGGTAACTTTAAACTTATCCAAAAAGCCTATCTTACTGTAAAATCAAAAAAGTAAAGAATAATTAAATGTTTTAGTTCACATTATAAACACTGCTAATATTCTCTTTTGTATAATAAAAGTCTACGGGCTCCAGAATTCATCAGATCCAAAATAACAACTCCTTGAGAATAAGTATTATAAAAAGAAAACGAAATGAGAAGATACAGTCATAACATCCATTTCAAATTAATATCAACGCATGATTCTACCTATTATACGAGGTTAATTACTTAAGTTTGATAGTTCAGTGACAACGAATTTGTGATTTATTTTACTTGCCCATTCGAAATGTTAAGATGATTATATTCGGAGCCAAGATTTAATAAAAAAAACCCTATAAATAAATAATTTTTTTTTGTATTTAGGGCCAGTTAAATTAGAATACGCATATAAAATTATTTTAAAATATTATTACAAGAAAAAATTATTTAAATTCAATTATATGTCAAAAAATGAAGAAAGAATTAGATACATTCTAAAAATTCTCTCCTTTTATAAAAAAATACTTTAATAATAATAATAATAATTTCCTTATATATACCTAAGATTTATAAGTAGAGCCTGAAATAGATTTCTGAAAAAATAACATTATTTTCAGCGTTACGACCGATTGAAATAATTAACGGTGTTTTTTTTATTAAAATTACTCTACTGTGATGTATTAAAAACACTTCTAAATTACATATTTCAAAAATCCTAGTTTTATGTACAGATGTCTTAGCTAAATGTAGGCAAAATATTATTATTATAGAAGCATTTTCCATAAAAAAGGAAATATTTTGGAAAAATCTGACATTTTTTTTCCTTTCATATTTTGCCTAAAACATTGCATTAAATATTTTTTAATTGTAATAATATTCTTAAAACAGTTTTAGATGTGTATACTTTAATTCATGACACTAAGTATCATAAAATTTATTTATTTATACCAGCGCCGATTTAAGCTCTTTTCGGGGCCTGGACGCAAAAGATCTACAGACCCCCTTGGCACTGGTTCATCAAAATTTATAACCAGAAAATCTTGTTACGTCCATCTTATCCAGGTCCTTGGAGGCACCCAATGGATAAACCGGCCCTGATTTATACGCTTTTTCAAAATCACCTTGCGATTACTAAACCTCCACTATATATCTACTAACTAATCTGAATATCATGGTTTCTTCTTGAGAGGATTGGTTGTGAAATAACTCAATACAAGCCCCAAAGATTCCCCAAGAGGATTAGTATGAAAAACACAGTAAAGCCCCGTCACAAATGTAATCTTGAAATTAACACCATTACATGTGATATAGATTTGCATGTGACCTAAATCACAAACATTGCATTCTGTGTTGGTGTCCTGTTAGAACACTGCGAGTACAATGAATTCTGAAATACTAATCTAGCAGCAAAAAATTAGTCAGGCTAATTATGAAAAAAGAAAAACATGTGAGTTGTTATATTATGAATTAAATATATATATATAATGTAACGTATTTATATTGAAAACCGGAAAGTTCTAGTCGTGGCAATCGAGTAGAAAAACCAGGAAATTAATTTATTTTAAACATCAAAAGAGAGCGAGTTTTGTGCAAAATTTCGTTAGAATTGTCCAATAACCAAAGAGACAGAAGAATCCTTTTTTACATTCATATAGGTAAAAATATCATCACGAGTTTAAGTGAAGGGAAATATTAGTTATGTTTTAAAATTCCGTAACTGGTTTAGGGAAAAGTTTCGCGCAATCACTTAATAAGGCTCGTGTAAGCTATTAAGGTATTATTTTACAGTAGAACATCGTTTATCCGAATCGATTGGGACCGTTCAACGTTCGGATAACTAAATGCGATCCAATCAGTATAGGAAACCGGACACTATACGAATATTAAAAATCCTCACATGCGGAAAACGTGCTTGAAGAAAAAGCAAAATAGGTGCAAAATGTCGCAATCTTACCTTTATTGTGGAAAATCACTTCTTTTTCACTGTGTCATTCGTTTTTTCGCTGCGTGGTCTCTGATTCTATTGAGCAGCAGTAGTTGAGTAGGACAGAACTCTGATTGTTGTTCGTACCACTCCATAGCTGTCTCTAACACAGAAAACGCGTCAGCATTTGATGGACCCTTGCCACTGTCGTTGTTGTTGTAGTTGTCCTCGGCTTTATTCGTATCATCGTCTACAGGGTCGGATTCTTCTTGCACGGAAGTCACAATCTCGTCATCATTTAGCATTGAAAATCCACAGTCTTCTGCATGGCATGCCATCTAGGTTTCTACATCTTCATTGCATTCTTGAAATCCTGGGATCGATTGGACAAAGTCGGTAATCTCCTCCCTGTGGTCGTCATTGATTCTTTTTCGTCTTCTAAATCGACAAAAGTTGACAAAAAAACTGGTTCGGATATTTGACAATACGGATAATAAACGTTCGGTTAAACGACGTTCTACTGTATTAGGAAATTCGAATAAATCTCTCAAAGTACAAGGTCTGATCTTGTTAACGGAGCATCACGAATAAATCGTTCAAAGATATGTTTTAATTCGTTTAATGCGAAATGAAGTGTGACTTGCGTTTCGAATTACACACACGGTATTCATAACTATTATTTAAAGCAGAAGTGTTGGCAAATATAGAGGCTGTAGATGATACGAAGTCAACATAATAAATAAATTGAATAATACTGCCATGTTTAACTAATATTTATTGATTTTTAATGTACAATGTATACTTTTACCGAGATTCAAATTTAATTAATGAATGCAACCACACATTTTGAAAAGGTGTTACCGTCTAATATCCATTCCTTCCTCAATGCGATCTTCGAGTCAAAACATTTACCCATCAATGATTTGGAGAAAAAATACATAAAATTAAGTTTTATTACTTATTATTACTCTTATAATAAAAAATTAAGTAACTGAACGTTAGGTGAGAATAATAACAATTGCGTGTCTTTCATACTTAAAATGCTTCATCAAAATAATAATATTTACTAACAAAATTAAAAGAAAACTATTTATCACTTTAAACTACTCGAATTTAAATATTAACTTAAACAAACATTTATCCTATTTCTCTTTCAGGAAAACAGAAAATGAAAAACGAGAGAACAGCTGTAAGGTTCTTAAGCCTTGAAACGCGATCCTGAAATAACCGGTTAACTTTATGATCGCAACTGACGTTTAAATCGTATCGAAACACGAGAAGGAGATCCAACACACAAAAGTCAATCGAATATCATTTTTTATAACAGTTTGCCACATCGATAAAAAATAAATAAATAAAAGGAAAGGAAATTGTGTCATGCGTTCTACTGACCTTGTCACAGGTAAGTAATAATATACTGAATTTGTTATATGATAAACATAAAAATGAAATATAAAGAGATATATAGCTCCAATGTTACGGGAAACGTCTTTTTCTGTGGAAGAAATATTATCGAGACGTTTTCCGTTGTATTGGATGGAAAAATTCTGCATTTTTCGAAAAAACATTGAAGTTTAATTTATGGATCGATATTAAATTTTTTGAAATATTTATGAGGTTTCCTATGCGAAGAAATATTTTGTTACATAAAGAATTTTAAATAAGACGCAGTGGTGAAAACTTTTCCTTGAATTTTACATTATACTTAAGAGAAATGTATTAATTTAAATTTCTTTTATAATGTGTAAAAGGAGAAATATTTCTGTGTGAATTAAACCTTCTAAATCTATTTTTGTTTTAATTTCTTAAAAAAAACAACTTGAAAATGAGTCTCGTGGTCTAAATTTTGGAGTGAGTGAATGAGTGTTTATTAACGTTGCATGGACTTCATATCTACCGCATTATGATTTTAAATGCAGTTTTTTTTTCATGCAATATATATATTTTTTTAATCACTACTTTTAAAATTAAAGGGCACGCATAAAAAATACCCAACTTTTAGAAATTTAATCTGTTAGAACTAATTAATTAAAGATATTCAACTGTAAAATTAATTATATGCACTGTTCACTTAAAATAAATAGTCAGATCGTTTTCTAAGGTTTTCATTAACATCCAAAAAAAAATAAGACACTTACCTTTTGACATCAAACCTTTACCTTTTGACGGAGCATAAATAACAATCTTCGCAATCCACTGAGATCGTAATTTCTGCTATAAAACTATTCTCCTTCCCCGCTAAAATACTCATCGTAGAACTCGTGCTGCCCTATATCTTGGTAGAGTGCATATAAAAGGATATTCCTGCTAAGTATCGTCTAAGTATTCGTAAAAATGGTTGTTCTATGCAATTTTAAAGTGAGTGGTACTTATAAGTACTGTCGGTAGATAAAGGGTTATAAAGCAAAAAGATGGTTATTGGTGAACGATCTCGTAATTTTGAACCTGGGTCAAGAGACGAGGAAGAAATCCTAAGCTCTTTCACCTTCATCTCCAAACTAAAGGGTGTTTTTTTGAGAGGTATAGAACTTTAAATTACAATAAAACAACGATGTATTATTCGATTGACATGATTTTTTTATTCGAAAGATAATCTTGTGGCATTACATTTTAAATATGATTTCTGGCATATGACTGCCACGGCTGGCTCGGATGTAGTTCAATCTGGACGTCAAATTTTCGATGACTTTTTCCAACATTTGTGTCCGTATATCGGCAATAACACGGCGAATGTTGTCTTCCAAATGGTCAAGCGTTTGTGGCTTATCCGCATAGATCAATGACTTTACATAGCTCCACAGAAAATAGTCTAGCGGTGTTAAATCACAAGATCTTGAAGGCCAATTCACAGGTCCAAAACGTGAAATTAGGCGGTCACCAAACGTGTCTTTCAATAAATCGATTGTGGCACGAGCTGTGTGACATGTTGCGCCGTCTTGTTTGAACCACAGCTCCTGGACATCATGATTGTTCAATTCAAGAATGAAAAAGTTAGTAATCATGGCTCTATACCGATCACCATTGACTGTAACGTTTTGGCCTTCATCATTTTTGAAGAAGGATTCCACCAGCCCATAAAGCGCACCAAACAGTCAGTTTTTCTGGATGTAACGGTGTTTCCACACACACTTGTGGATTAGCTTCACTCCAAATGCGGCAGTTTTGTTTGTTGACGTAGCCATTCATTCAGAGTGCGCTTCATCGCTAAACAAAATTCGCTTATGAAAATTACCATTATTTTCGAAATAAAATTGCACAATTTGAAAGCGTTGTTCAGGCGTGAGTCTATTCATGATGAATTGCCAAACCAAACTGAGAATAAATCACTAGACAGCTGTTAAATCGGTCGCCATCTTGGAAAGTAATGCCAACTTAAACTTCTATACTTGGAAAAAAAACACTCTGTACCATACCACGCCTGTGGGAGGACTTAGAGCTTTTCGACAGATTTTGCGTGCCTCAACCCCACATACAGCGGGTCTTCAATGGCACTAGGGTTTGAACTCAAGGCATGCCGATCTTGAGTTCATGACCATAATTATTAAGCTACCGCGACTCCCTATCTAAATTCTGAAAAAGTAATACAATTGATAATTTGTTATTGTACAAGAATTTGTTTTTAAATCCAAAACAGTTACATTTGACCTAATTTTTAAGACCTTTCCCCTATCTTATAACCACAGAATTTACACATTCAAGTACATCTGAAAATAACATTTTTTTCAGCCATTTTTTTATTAATCGAACCTGTCCATGGTCTTCCAAGAAACATCATTTATATTAATTGATTGCACAAACACATGCGGAAATAAATTGACCTTCGAAGAATAGAACTTCGCGTGGAAAAAAATAATAATAAAGAGTGTTTTTTTTCAGGTATAGAAGTTTAAGTTGGCATTACTTTCCAAGATGGCGACCAATTTAAAAGCTGTCAAGTGATTTATTCTCA
Source organism: Trichonephila clavipes (assembly GCA_019973935.1). Classification (NCBI taxonomy): domain Eukaryota; kingdom Metazoa; phylum Arthropoda; class Arachnida; order Araneae; family Nephilidae; genus Trichonephila; species Trichonephila clavipes. The sequence continues at coordinate 62,368 of BMAU01006585.1, forward strand.
GTTTGGTTTGGCAATTCATCAAAACGATCATCAAGCAAGGCGTAGATTCGTCGAATGGGCCCACAACGAGATTGCCGTTGTTCCCGATTTTCATAAGCGAATTTTGTTTAGCGATGAAGCGCACTTCTGGTTGAATGGCTACGTCAACAAACAAAACTGCCGCATTTGGAGTGAAGCTAATCCACAAGTGTATTCGAAACACCGTTACATCCAGAAAAACTGACTGTTTGGTGCGCTTTATGGGCTGGTGGAATCCTTCTTCAAAAACGATGAAGGCCACAACGTTACAGTCAATGGTGATCGGTATAGAGCCATGACTACTAACTTTTTCATTCCTGAATTGAACAATCGTGATGTCCAGGAGCTGTGGTTCCAACAAGACGGCGCAACATGTCACACAGCTCGTGCCACAATCGATTTATTGAAAGACACGTTTGGTGACTGCCTAATTTCACGTTTTGGACCTGTGAATTGGCCTCCAAGATCTTGTGATTTAACACCGCTAGACTATTTTTTGTGGGGCTATGTAAAGTCATTGGTCTATGCGGATAAGCCACAAACGCTTGACCATTTGGAAGACAAAATTCGCCGAGTTATTGCCGATATACGGCCGCAAATGTTGGAAAAAGTCATCGAAAATTGGACGTCCAGATTGGACTACATACGAGCAAGCCGTGGCAGTCATATGCCAGAAATTGTATTTAAAATGTAATGCCACAAGATTATCTTTCGAATAAAAAAATTCATGTGAATCGAATAATACATCGTTGTTTTATTGCAATTTAAAGTTCTATACCTCTAAAAAAACACCCTTTAGATAGCTTTAAATATATAGATATTCAATTAGGTATACAGAATTTAGATTCGATAATAACAGTTTTGAAAACACAGGGTAAAAATGTATTTGTTTTTATATGAATTATTCGAAACAGATTATATTTTTGAGAATATATATATACTTGGGGTTTTTAAAGGATATTTAATCAAATAAATGATTACCATTAACGTTTTCATTGTATACCTTACACGTTTTTCTGTAATTGTCCAAAATCTTTTACTGACTTGTATAACTAATATTTTAGTACTTATTATATACGTTACCTTAAGAGTTTAAAAGCCGAAAAACTGCACACTACCTAGTTAATATGCGAATTAAATGGTTTTTTTCTGTTACAGTTCGGAATTGTTTACAAAACATGAGTTTCACATTTTGCCGAAGTATTGTTAACTTGAACATATATATATATACTTCGAAATGTTAAAGTGCAAAATTTATATGCCTTTCAACCTTCTACATCATGAGGTTCTGATGCATGCGTTTTGCCATCGCCGGCTTTTTTCTAATTATGAATCAACTTGATTATTTCACCACTAGAGAACGTAAGCCCCCGAACCCACCTCCCCATCGAGAGGAGGGGGAAGAGTAGGATTCTAGGGGGCCCAAAGTCTGACTGATGCCAAATATGTACCCTTTGTAAGATCTGGCTTGGGGCTCGAACCTCAATTTGCAGGAGGAGGGCCCTAATATTCTCCGTCACACCACTGTCTTTCACTATCAAAAAATAAATAACTTTACGGTTCAACGGTTGTCTGTACACATTATTTACAATCTGCCTGCTGATGATTATATGAAATTACTAAAAACTTAATATTATCCGTTCTTAATTATTTAGATACTTATTTAGATAAATAGGAACATAATTTATATAATATTAAAAAATTATAAGATACTGATTGGAATATGGCTATTATGTAATCATTTTACAAATACGTTTCAAAAATATTTAATGTTATTGGTTTGATATCAGAATTTTGTTCAGATAATTTTATTACATTTTTGAATATATTTCTTCAGATGACTCTTAATTTCTGTTAATTTCACTACTTAAACATAGGTAAAGTCATTAGGTATTTTTAGGTATTGTTAGGTATGTTTCAAATTTGAATAACTTTTCAATTTTCGTTTCTACACAATCTCCTTAAAAAAATGCTTGTTTGCTTTTAAATTTTTACATGGGTTTCATAATTTCTTAGTTTGTGTGTGTTCTTAAACTTTTACGAGCAATTTTATCCTTAATGGCTATCCTGCAGTCGCCATTGTTCTTGCTTGCATATAGTGAGATCGGTATATTTTTTGGCATATTTTGGTTATCATTGATTACATTTTTCAAATTAATTGCCTCACATTTAGATTTCTTAATATAATGTAACGAGCTTCATAAATTTCTCTCAGTTCGATATTTTTAGCGTTTCTAAATTAAATATTTTTAAAAATTATTGAATGAAAAAAAAAGCTTATGAATCAAATAACCCATTCATTGATAATAAAAGTTGAGCCAAATATTAGATAACATTTTGTTGAAACTTTAACATATTTGCCACGTTCTTTTTGTACAAATTTGTATGTTCTGGTATATAAAGGGTGTTTTTTTAGAGGTATAGAACTTTAAATTGCAATAAAACAACGATGTATTATTCGATTGACATGAATTTTTTTTATTCGAAAGATAATCTTGTGGCATTACATTTTAAATACAATTTCTGGCATATGACTGCCACGGCTGGCTCGTATGTAGTCCAATCTGGATCAAATTTTCGATGACTTTTTCCAACAATTGTGGCCGTGTATCGGCAATAACACAGCGAATATTGTCTTCCAAATGGTCAAGCGTTTGTGGCTTATCCGCATAGACCAACGATTTTACATAGCCCTGGAGGTAATAGTCTAGCGGTGTCAAATCACAAGATTTTGGAGGCCAATTCACAGGTCCAAAACGTAAAATTAGGCGGTCACCAAACGTGTCTTTCAATAAATCGATTGTGGCACGAGCTGTGTGACATGTTGCGCCGTCTTGTTGGAACCACAGCTCCTGGACATCATGATTGTTCAATTCAGGAATGAAAAAGTTAGTAATCATGGCTCTATACCGATCACCATTGACTGTAACGTTGTGGCCTTCATCGTTTTTGAAGAAGGATTCCACCAGCCCATAAAGCGCACCAAACAGTCAGTTTTTCTGGATGTAACGGTGTTTCGACATACACTTGTGGATTAGCTTCACTCCAAATGCGGCAGTTTTGTTTGTTGACGTAGCCATTCAACCAGTAGTGCGCTTCATCGCTAAACAAAATTCGTTTATGAAAATCGGGAACAACGGCCATCTCGTTTTGGGCCCATTTGGCGAATCTACGCCTTGCTTGATCATATTTAAAATGTAATGCCACAAGATTATCTTTCGAATAAAAAAAATCATGTCAATCGAATAATACATCGTTGTTTTATTGCAATTTAAAGTTCTATACCTCTAAAAAAACACTCTATACTAGTATAAAAAATATATCCCTACAACTTTAAAGCAACGGAATTTATTCACGACCATTTTTCAGATTTCTTCGTGTTCTATATTATATTCGAGTATTCCATTCATTTTAAGAAATTGAGTATAATTTTCAACATGGAAAAACATTGCGCATAGCAATCTAATGAAATAGCAATGCGTTTTAATCATTATATATTTTAGATTTCTATCCATTTTAATAAAATATGAAGCAATTAAGGTGCATTAAAAGTATTTTCTTTCAAAAAAATTTATTCCAATATCCATGTTTACTCAATTTAAATGAAAATTTAAAACATTTCTTTTTTAAATTTCATATGCAACATTCAGAAGAGTTTTGCAGAAAAAAATAGGCCTTGATGTTATGGGGTTGGGTAAAATATCCTTTGAAAGAATGGCAAACATTCCCATCAAAAAACATTAAACCACTCTTATTACGCTATTACTTTTAAACCTACTCGTAAGATCAATGACCTCTACTGATGGATGTAAAAGTGTTGACAAAAGAAAATACCATGTTTCTATGCTAATCATGGTAGTGTACCCAATAACTTCATTGCTAGGCTAATGCAAATTATATTGCTTAACACAAATTATTTCGACCTCGATTTTTTGAAGCTAAGACCTAGAGAGGCCTGTTTTTGTTGAAAAGTTTCAGTGTTCATCAGAAAAGACTTTTTACTGGCTAAACTAGATTTAAAAAGTGATGATAAACAAGTAAAATAAAAAAAAATAATTTTAAAGTCAGTTCCTATTTAGGTCAACAGAGAATAATTTTATTTTAGTTATTTTTTATTAAAAAATTACTATTAATATATATAAATATGTATTTACATATGACAGAATCACAATATTAAGTGGCAAAATAGAAAGCGATTTACCTTGCAATGTTCTATTTTCCTTTCTATATTATGTATCTTTCTGTTGGGCTATTATTTTTGTTTCTTACTATTTATTAACTAATTAAATTTAATTATTACAATAAAATAGAATAGTAAAAAGAAATACAATTCTCAGAAATTAGGCCATCCCAGATGGGACTCGAACCCACGACTTTTGGATTATAAGCCAACTCGCTATATTGCACTACAGGGACACAACGAGCGATTTTCCTTTTTATATATGGTGTTGGACTATTATTTTTGTTCATTACTATTTATTAATTAATTAAATTTACTTAATGAATTATTATTTTAAAAAAACTGTATTAACATCAAGTGTCATCCACAACATGTTTAAAAAAATGTACTTGAACTTCAGTGGATGAATAAAAAGTATTTTATTAACGTCTGAAAATTTGAACAAGATATATAAATAAATAAATATATGCAGAAAGAGCGTGAACTAATAGTAGGAATTGTGAAAAAAAACAATAAAAATTTTTCCTTAGTTTTTGAAAAATTGTTTCTATCATCTTTAACTGCTTCTAGTCGCAAATAATTCATCAAAATTGGATTTTTGTTAGACTTGAAAGGATTGCAACTTGAACATTTAAATGATGAAATTGTTTCGTTGGTGTTGTATAATGTAGAATAAAAGTGAACAGCAGAATTCAAAGATCGGAGCACATTTTCAGAGGAAAAATATGCACACAATATTAATGCCTGAGTGCGATTTATGCTAGGTAATCCTGAACTTTTTACAGACAAAGATATTTTGGTGTTGTTATCATGGTTGAAATGTATTTATTCAAGCCATAACACAATGTCGAGACATAAAAAATGAACAACAAAAAACTAAAAAAACAATAATTAATGATTCATTCTCAGAAATAATCAACGTGGGATTTTTAGTTAACATTATAGTGAACCCATAGACCAAACATGCCAAACTCAGACACAGGGTCGATCCTAGGGGGTCGGCCGCCCGTGAGCAAAGACCTAATGTGCCGCCCCTCTAGAAGATTTTTCACAGTTTGACTAATACTTAACGTTGACGCTATAAATTCATCTACCTGTATTAAAGTAAAAAGTAAAACACATTAATAAAATGTAAATACAATTCAAAGTGCGGAACTCCTTTTTTTACCAGCTAATATGTCACAATAGCGACAAAATACTTAATTAAACAATAAACAAAAAAATACTACCTTTAAAATAAAAATTGACATTTCATAATTAGAAATACAAAATATCTGTACTTACTCAGAAAATATAATCCAATAAAAAAAAAGTACTAAAGTATAAACCTCGTGAAACGAAAAGTATATAAATCAGTTCTTCTACAGAAAGACTACCTAATAATCAACTATAAAATAACTTTTGTGGCTTTCTGAGAACCAAGTTAGTCAATAATTTCGGTGAAATCCATTTTTTCTGAGATTTCGGTTTCAATAGAGATGATGGTTAAATCAGAAAACCTTTCTTGTGTCGTATTATTTATCGAGTAATTTTTAATAATTTTTCATTTTCTAAAACTTCTGTCCTTGAAGCTAGAGAAACAGAAAAGGTTAAAAAAATTGTCATTGCTTCAGCAAAATTTGGAGATCCTTCTTGACTATAATTTCTAATACCTCAATTGGCTGTTTTTACCTAGATAAAAATATCTTTTAAGGAAGTCATTTCATTAGAGGGTTGTATACCATCTATATCTTTCACAATATTTCCTTCCTCCTGTACCTGTAACTTAATATTCAAGTCCATTTCAGGCTTTCATGAGATCATCATCAGAAAAGTTGTGAAACATACAGAAAGCAGAATATCGAATAGCACTCACATAATAAGCTAAATCGTTCATTAGCTGAAGAGATCGCGAATTGCGGGAAGGAATTTATAGTTGGTTCATCACTCCCTCATAAGCAAATCCCCCCCCCCAGAGTCAATAGGACCTCTGCATCAATTTTCAAACTGCGTTCGACGCAGTCCTGGGGTTCCGCCAAGCATACCCAGGGGCTATTCACAAATCAAAATAAAAATTCGAAAAGAAGAAGGGATTATATATGTATATATATAAAATAGATTCATGTTATCTATAGAGTTTATATAATCACTAGAGTACCTAAAATCGTGTTTTCCAAAGAGGATCCCACGAGGAAATTTAAAACATAAATTCGGCGTCGGACAGCCTCTTTTTTCAGTTATTTCCTGCAGCTTTTATTGTAATATAATAAAAAATATTAAAACATTTTTTTTCTTTATATGTACTACCTAGATTATAAGTATTCCGTTGCTTATTATCCAGGGTCTCACAAAATTATTTTATACTCGCTAGTGCAATTTTTTGCACACCTAACACCTGTAAAATAATATTTCTCAGATAAAACTAATCTAGAATGTGTGTGTGTGTGTGTGTGTGCATAAATTAGAAGAAGAAAAAAGAAGAAAAAATAAGGGGAGGGAACAGCTTATCGACATATCAACTGATTCGATGTTAAAAGTTACATTTAAACAGGAACAGTTTCTAAATTTAAGGTTGCGAAGTTTGCAGAATACATAGAAGTTTCACACACAGTTTTGAACATTTAAATGCCATTTTGAGCAACGTATTTATGTTATAAACATTTCCCTCGACGTATGGGGCAGCAAAAATAAAATGCAAAAACAAATTAACGTAGAATATGAAATGCGACTCTAGATAGCTTCAATGGCCGTAGACTTCCACGTTTGTGTAAAAAAAACACTCACACTCACATACCTTTGTTACACTAATTATAATACAAGGGTTGAAATGACACCTATTGCGCAAATTAAAGCTATAAATGCAGCGTTTCTCAAACTGTGGGTCGCCCCCCCATGAGAGGCGTAATAACTCCTCGAGGGAGGCGCGTGTATATCGAAAAGTCGGACACAAAAGATTATTTTTAAAAAATATGAATTTACTGAAAGTAAACAAAGAAAATACATTCTGACATAATAAAAAAAATAAAACACGCAATTACACGGATTAATTTAACAATACTTAGTTAACAAGTGTATCAACTGCCAGTGACCCAAAGGGCTTGTCATGAATAAAATTATATACAGAAACAAACTATTATCTTGATAGCTTGTACGGTTTATAATTAATCCCTTAAATGCCTATTAAAAGTTACGCGATTCGCTCCCCAGTGCCACCGATTTCCCCGTAGGTGCGCGAATGGGGTGTATTGGGGGAGGGAAGAATAGGAATAAAAATAAGCAAACTACCTAAAATAAATAAATCCTTCACAAACACTGTCAAGGTCCTTTTATTGCATTCCAAAGGCTTTGGAATAATTTTATGGATAGCAGTGCACAGAAAAGATCGTACTTCGGAAAGATGTATATATACGTTCGGGGCAGTTACCGCTTTGGCTGAGCGAGATATTTATAAATGCGAGTGGCACCTAAGAGGTTTAAGCCGCATTGTAGCTTTAATGTCTAAGTATAGTAAAGGGTGTTTTTTTAGAGGTATAGAACTTTAAATTGCAATAAAATAACGATGTATTATTCGATTGACATGAATTTTTTTTATTCGAAAGATAATCTTGTGGCATTACATTTTAAATATGATCAAGCAAGGCGGAGATTCGTCGAATAGGCCCAAAACGAGATGGCCGTTGTTCCCGATTTTCATAAGCGAATTTTGTTTAGCGATGAAGCGCACTTCTGGTTGAATGGCTACGTCAACAAACAAAAACTTTTCATTCCTGAATTGAACAATCATGATGTCCAGGAGCTGTGGTTCTAACAAGATGGCGCAACATGTCACACAGTTCATGCCACAATCGATTTATTGAAAGACACGTTTGGTGACCGCCTAATTTCACGTTTTGGACCTGTGAATGGGCCTCCAAGATCTTGTGATTTAACACCGCTAGACTATTTTCTGTGGAGCTATGTAAAGTCATTGGTCTGTGCGGATAAGCCACAAACGCTTGACCATTTGGAAGACAACATTCGCCGTGTTATTGCCGATATACGGCCACAAATGTTGGAAAAAGTTATCGAAAATTGGACGTCCAGATTGGACTACATCCGAGCCAGCCGTGGCAGTCCTATGCCAGAAATCATATTTAAAATGTAATGCCACAAGATTATCTTTCGAATAAAAAAAATTCATGTCAATCGAATAATACATCGTTGTTTTATTGCAATTTAAAGTTCTATACCTCTAAAAAAACACCCTTTATAATTGAATTCAATACATTGTTATTGGATGGTGGGAAAGGGGGGGGGGGCGATGAGAATTATGATTAAATATTGGTCGAAATTGTTGAAAGTTTGAGAAGCACTGGGATAAGTGGATAATATTACATGAAATTACTTTTCAACTAGAAGATGGAGTACACATAAAAGCGCGCAGATCTATGTACAGTGAAAAACGTTTAACACAAAACAGAGGGTACTGAAATATTTTTTCGTGTTATAGGATATTGCAAAAAAAGGAAAATTCAACAAAATTAAGCTTATTAAAGTACATCTATTTGCATAGATATGTATATATGTATGTATTAATTAAAATCAATGAAAAAAAACATTCCCAAGAACTTAATGAAATTGTAATACAAAATTTTCAAGTTTTTTGTAAAACAAAACATTTATTGAGTTTTTGTAAAATAATCTGATAATTTTTTTTGCATTGTCTTTTTAACTATCAAATTATCCAGACATTGTTCGATGTCGTCCATTTTATTATTCAATTCACGACTGGAATGTGCGTCTAAGTAAATTCTCATACTTCTTTCATGATGTTCCTCATTTCGGATGACTTGAGAACTGGAGATGTATTATTCATTCCCTTTCCCCGTCGAAATCTGTATCAATGATACATTTTGAGCTTTGAACACACTCCAAAATGTCTTTGTCTGACATGATTGGGGCTGTACATACATGATCATCATGTACTGCAACGAATTCTTCTGATGATATAATAGAACATTCCGATAATAAAGAAAACTAATGCGAAACCATCTCTTTTTCATTTCACACCCCTCTAAAATGTCTGGTGTTGTTCATATTTTGATCATTCCCAGAAGGAAAATTTTTTCGTTTTAAGATGGATCCGATATTTCGCTTTAAGCGCTTTCGCGTTAAAGGTTTGCACTGTAGATCATGATTAGCTTTTAATATGTTTTCTTTTATTATTGGTTTTTAGTACTATATTGTGAATCCTTTGATTCGCCTATTTAATTGCATAGCATCTCGTTACATTTTGGGTGTAGTACTAAACGCATATAGTACTGAAGTACCTACAACATAAAATAAGATTTAGAACTTCGGTAACATTAACAATACTATGTGAATATTGAAATGTTTTTCAAACAGGTTTTGTAAGGAAAATTATTTAATCAAAATGAGCTGCTTGATTTTTTCTCAAATATTTTTATACCAGATATAATTACAAGAAACTACCTTTTAATGGAAGTATAACATTTTTACTAAAAAGCAAAATGGGGGCTGTTAATGATCGTTGTAAAACCATAAGCAAAAAAATCACTTATCTCCTCTTTTGCTTTTCTAAATTGTAAGGCTCTTATTAAATTGAAAACTTTTAATTTCCCCAAATGCATGTTGAATTTAAACACTACTATGTCTTAGGTAATATTAACCATATTAGATTTTTTCGTAAATTATCCTTCGCACAAATCAGTTTTGAGACGCCTTTGTTAAATAGCAATCCTCAGTGCGCTGCCAGTGTCGCTGATAAGCATAAAACCCCTTTTCTATTGCGGTACAGCCACTCTGTCACTAACTTTGCTATCAAATGAAGGATATACGTAAAAAGTAGACATTAATGGACAATGTGTGGGAACCTACACATTGTGCACAAACATTCTGTTTTTCTTAAACTATGCTATGCTATCGGGAAATCGAGGCTTATTTTGATTTTTCAATAACTATTTAAAATTCAGCACATATTTATTCAACTAAATATAAGTTTTATTTTGAGAAATTGCACAAAATTTTGCTTGATTGATAAAACTGTATGCGGACGCCCCTTGTTTTGGCCGCCCTCGTGCGGTGCACGCGCTGCACACCTATCGGGATCAACCCTGCTCAGACATGTATGTAATTCGTACCAAATATCTTAACGGGTCAGCTAGTATAACAGTATAACGTGCCATAGCTTGTATTTTTAATTTATAATTATTGTAATGTACCGCAACATTCGTCAATAAACTACTATTAGTTGTGTACCTCGCCCCTCCCACCAAATGAATGTTTCAGCAGTTTAACATAACACCATTAGCCTTTTACTGTTTTACTTGATATTTTTAGCATTAAATTTTTCGTTTAGAGGTAACAATAAAAACAAAGGGATTCTCTGAATGAAAAATTGCTGACGAACATCGGAGTACACTTCTGCTGTGTCATAAAAGATAAAACAATCTTCTTGATGTGTAATAATGTTATTAGTGCGAGAGTGAACATAATAACAAAAAATTAGGGCAACATTAATAACAAAAAAAATTAACGTGTGGGACACAGTAATAACAAAAAAAAATTAGCGAGTGTGACACAGTAATAACAAAAAAATTAACGAGAGGGACACAGTAATTAAAAAATTAGCGAGAGTGACACATTAATAACAAAAAAAAATTAACGTGTGGGACACAGTAATAACATTAATAAAAAAAATAACGAGTGGGACACAGTAATAACAAAAAAATAACGAGTGGGACACATTAATAACAAAAAAATAACGAGTGAGACGCATCAGTGCAACAAAAGTAATAATTTGGTTTATTATAAACGTCGCACTCTAAATCAACACGAAGGCTATAGAAGGTAGAATCGTAATTTTGAAACTCGAACTAATGACGAGGATTACACCTGAACTGGCACATCACGCATTCGTGAGGACTTTGAGCCTTGACAGATGTAACGCGTATCAGTCTCTTCTTCATCGCTGGTCTGGCATCGGGACTCGATCTCGCTACTTACCAGACTCGAGTTCGTAACCATGACCACTCGAGACTAACCACGACCAGGATATTAAAGTATATATATATATATATATATATATATATATATATATATATATAAATTCAGAAAAGAAAAACTATCACTACAACTACCTATAACAAAGCTCTTACATGAGACTTTTACTTGTAAGAAATTTGCCTCTGTTTGGACCGTCTAAAAGATTTCACCACGAGAATTATTGTTGCTATATTCATCAGGAATCGACGATTTTCTGCAACCATTTGTGATGTGTTGTTATTTATTATGCAACAACGATCTCAAAAGTCAGAACACAAAGCGAATTCGAACCTTTAGACTGGCTTATAATTAAAGTTTATTTTCTTACTCTATTGAGAACTCTAAATGGGGGGTGTTATCGATAATGCATTATTTTTCTGAGGATAGAAACTCATTTCGGTAGTGAAATGTTTTTGTCTTGATGAGTTCCGTTGCTTTTCTTTCTTTTGGTGGTACATACACAAACACTCAAATACCACGCATATGAACCACGTTGTATATCTGTTTCTAAACTAGCGCCGTTAAAATTTTAAAACCGTAAGTACGTAATGTACGATAAATGGTAAAAATGTAATTTTGCACAGACCACACACTCACACCTTGAATGTGAAACAGATTGCTGCAGTACTTCTCAAATTTTCAATATTTGCGACTCATTTTTTCACTCATAATTATCATCGCTCCCTCCCCCTCTATTAAATAACAATATATTGCATGCAATAAGAATGCACTTTGACTTTTAATCTACAAAACGACCTTCATTATAAATCGTGTAAATTAGCAAGATAAAAATCAAATTTTCTATATGTTACTTTTAAGCAATAGATATTTTAAGTAAGTTATTTTCAAGTAACAGGATAAGTATGTTACATTCCCTTGCCTATTTTTTAAAATTGGAACACACATTACACAATAATTTTTAATTAAAGATGTTACCAAGTACACACAGATACCTTGATACAGAATGGCTTTCAACTGCTGAAGAAGAAATCTTCATAGATTTCGCGTAAGTGGCTAAATCAAAAGGTAATTTAGTAATAAATCATTTTTTGAATTTTGGGCGGCATTGGTTGATGAATTTTCCGCATTGAAAACAAAAGTATTTCGTATACTATTACCATTTCCCCCTCCAGTACTTATTAAACTTATTTTTAATTTAGTATTGATAAATTAATTATCAAATACATTTTGCACTTCTGATACTGTTTTAAGTATATTATATTAGTGTAATGTTTTTTTATTCTGTCATATTGTATTCTGTGTTTTGTTCCCTTTCAGTAAATTAATAATTTTTTAAAAACTCTTTAATCTAGACTTTTCGATATGTTCGAACCCCCCACGTAGGATTATCACGATTCCACAGTTTGAAAAACGCTGGATTAGTGATTTAAGAAAAATATTCTCAATTGAAAGACTGTTTTCAAACATTTGGAGGGTGAGAAATACCTTAGCAAAGCAAGATGTGATTTCCGTTTCATTAGAAATTAACTGAACTTGAAATTAACATTCCTCTAAATTGAAAAAAAACATTATTTTCAATCTGTTAAGAATCAACTTGTGCAGTAACTACATTTTAGATTGATGAAATGGCATTAAGAAAAAACTTATGTGTATAGTTATATCGCATATTATACGGCGAATTCATTTGATGATATACGCATGTTTCATTTTAAATAATATTGATTAAATACCCGTATCGCAATATTTTGTTTCCAAAAACTTGCAACTCTTTGTAGAGATGAAATATCAACTGAAAAAGAAATTACAATTAGTAAATATGAAATATTTTTTAGAAGAAATTCTAAATTTATTTGTAACTAAGCAGTTTTATTTGCTTTCGTTTTTTTTCTTTCTTTTGTTCAAAAGATAGATTATTTAGAAAAAAAATCATTGAATATCGAACCACATTTAACTCAACTCTCTCCCCATTGGATTCTTAATCTGTTAAAAAGAATTCTAAGAACTATAAAAGAACGCAAGTTTTAAGTTCAGTATATTTAAAACAATCCACCTAACACTACGTACCACATATTTATAGTTAATTAAAATTCTTATAATATGGATTAAAAGTGTTGTTTCCTTAACGCTGTTTAAGTTTAGGAGAAAAAATATAGAATTTGACGAAGTGAAAACATTACACAGATAACGTTGAGTCATTTCACAAATTACAAATTTAGTAGCGCACACAAATTTTGCAATATAAAGAAATAATAATTATAGCAAGAAGAAAAAATATAAGCTGCTTAAGCCATTTCAAGGCAGAAACTGTTCATTTTACTTGCTCCAGTAAATCAATCACAAAACTGAGTTAAAAGAAATCATTCAAGTATCACAAAACCCAAACGATTAGGTCATACACGGCTTTTGTTAAAAAATTAAACAACATGACTTTATTTGTTTTCTTGGGGGTTTCTGTAACAATAAAAATAACAAATTTAAAAAATTCGTAGCGTAAAGGATACTATCATTTTAATTCTATCAGAGGCTTTGAGAGTAAGTATATTTTGAAACTAAAAACTTTCCACATAAAACACAAGCATTTGGGTAAATCGCTATTATATGGGGAGGGGGGCATTATTATTAATCAGAGCTTATACCTATATATATATATATATGGAAAAGATGGTATGGAGATTAGGAGAAAAATAATTAAAAAAAGAACAAATAATTTTTTAACAATATACATAATCCAAAATGGTAATTATTGATGAGTACTGAGTAGTCAGTAGTTGAATGTACATTGCAACATTTCAGGATCCCAATCTCCCCCCTCCGAATCAATCCGATCAAAGCGTTTTCCCGCTTTATTGTGCTCTGTAATTTCGACAATAAGTTCCTTTTCTAAAAAACTGTTAAATCTACCTGATGTTCCTTCTTTAAACTACAATATTTAATAGGTGTTCTTCCATCGCAATAGATGTTAAAAAGTATCAAAATACTTGTTTTTCTTTAACAAAAATTACTTTGACTTTTTACTAAAAAACGGTTCAAATATTTTAACCTCAATCCCTTGTGACAGAACTTAACAATTCTTTATTCCCTGTTGCCCTTTATGTATATACCAGAGAATACCTTTTAAGCATTGGTAGATTTTGAAATTCTGAAAAAAAAATGCTCCATTCTAATAACCATACATAAAATTATTACTAAATTTATCCAATTGCATTTCTCATTAGATGCTCCATTACTCAATTCCTACTATTAGTTCAAAATCTCCTATTAGTTATATATAAAATCTCCATATATATATATATATATATATATATATATATATATATATATATATATATATATATATATATATACATATATTGTTCAAATTTTCAATCGTAATAAAATACTTTTTATTCATCCATTCAAGTTCAAATACATTTTTTTAAACTTGTAGTGGAGGACACCTGATGTTAATAGTTTTTTTCAAACATTAACTCATTAGTTAAACTTTTTTATGAATAAATAGTAACAAACCAAAATAATAGTCCAACACCATGTATAAAAAGGAAAACCGCCCGCTGTGCCCCTATAGGGCAATGAAGAGTGCGTTTGACTTCTAATAAGGAAAGGAAAATAGAAAATCGCTTTCTACTTTTCCACTTAATATTGGGATTCTGTTATATGTATATACATATTTATATTAATTGTAATTATTTGATAAAAAGTAGGAAAATAAAATGTTTCTTTATTGACTTAAGTAGGAATTGACTGAATTTTTTTTATATCACGTGTAAAGTAGAATCTTAAAATATCTCGATGCTTGCATTGAAATCAATGATTGGAGTTTCGCACACACTCCGCAATAAAGTAAAGACCTCAGCCTTAATCATCCGTTTAACAATAACAGGAAATAAGGCGAGAGAAGAGGTGAGTAGTCTTCTGCTGCAAACGCCCTTGGAGTAAATATTGATAGGATGCAATGGGTCAGGTGGCGATATCTTCGCCGCTACAATAATGGGTGACGCAGTCTGGTATTTCTCTATGTGTCCCTGCAGCAGACCGGAATGGATTTTCATTACCTTTACATATTTTCTCTCTGCCAGGATTTTAATTGCTTCCGCTGTAACAGAAGGATAAAGCATGTCGAATACAACAAATGGATGTTTTGTGCATTACACAGAAATGTGATAAATTTTTTCGTAATATACAAAGACAATAAACCATTGCATTTTTCATATAGTGACCTCTAAGAAATTCCGTAATTTTCCACGAATAATAATGAATTATTCCTAATCTTGATGTATAATACGTGTGTGCGTATGCGTGCGTGCGTATGTGCGTGCGTATGTGCGTGCGTGCGCGCGAGTGTGTGCGCGTATGTGCGTGAGTGTTCATCTAATACTTGGATAACTATTGAATATTGTATAATAAATATAACCAGTGGTGCACACAAGGGGGGGAGGTCCTGATCGGCCGGACCCCCCCCCTAAAAAAGCCCTTGATTTTTTTTCCAAATGATTATAATTTTAAGTACAGTGGTGATCGGTTAACGAACATAATCCGTTCCAAGACTATGTTCGCTATCCGAATTGTTCGTTAACCGATCATCGATTCACCATAGACTTATATGTGAAATCGATTAATTCGTTCTGGAGACCCTAAAAATTAAATTTTAAAAAATGTATAATTTCTTGGTAAGTTTTTTAAAAAATAACACACTTACATATAGTCTTGCATATTAATCAGTCCTTTTCATTTTTTACTTATGGGGCATTGAAGAACATGTCCAATGTCGATTGCTTTTCTCTCTTTTTCAGGATTTTCCAGAAGTAATTGAAGCATTGTTGTTGCAAAGATCCCCAACCCTACTGACATCAGCTTAGTTTGGTTGCCATTCTAAGACCCTTGCTTCAACAGCCTCCCACTTTTCAAAAGATCTTTGATGGCAGATGTCGGCATTGGTCCTATTTCGTCTTCCTCTTGTTCAGAAGGAGACACATTTCGCTGTGTTTCTTGGTGTTCTCCATTCAAAATTTCTTGGAGTTCTTCTATCGTCAGTTCATCTTCATGTCCCATTATGAGCTCTTCTATGTCATCCTCGTTACCTCCAATTCCAGATCTCTAGCAGTTGTCAAAATTTCATCCATAATTTCAGGGGTGTATCCCTGATCACCTCCGAATATGTGTTTGTTGTCCAAACACGAAAAAAATCTTTCTTGAAAGTGTTCGTTATCCGAATATGTGTTCATTATTCGAACACAAAAATCTTTCGTGAAAGCGTTCGTTAACCGATCACCCATTGTATATAGTACGTAAAATTTAATTAAGTATTTGTTATTTATGATTAATTTTATTAACTAATGCTAGTTATTTATTCTATAATTAGTTTTTTAATATGTTTTACTCCCGAAAATTGACAAAATCAAAAGGAGCATGATACAAGAATGGTGAACTTTCGACGCCAGATCCCCCCTCACATGAAAAATTCTTATGTGTGTGCTACTGATTATAACTAATACAAGTTAACAATTTCACGACAATGGCAAACATTTTTCGCCATTTTAAAATTGGTGGTTATATTTAATTGTGTAACCTCACATCTGCATTTATATACGGGATATTATAATAGAACGTATGCCGAAAGCAATTACCGTAAAATTCGGCGTATAACGCGCACTTTTAACCCAAAATATAAGATCAAAATTTACGGGTGCGTGTTGTAAGCCGGGTATAAAAAAAATGGTGCGTGTGGAACGCCACACGATAGAAGTGAAACTTCTTTGGTGACATCGGAACATATTGATTATTTTTGTCCTAATATTCCAAACTGACCATGCACATGTCTCAATCGCCTAATTTGCATGAAAGGTATTCGTGGCGAAATGAGTCTTTCTGATATCAAATTCAAAATAGGAAGATGTGCTGAAATTTCTGGGCATACCAAACCATTATATTTTGATAAATTTGGTATATTTTACCAACTTAAACTTTGTCGGCAATTGTAGTGCTTTAATATCTTCTAAATTAATTCCCGGTAAAATATTTTTCGCTCAGTAACAGGCGTTCTCAAATCATCTCTAAACCATAATCTATCACAAATAGAGCACCCGTGACCGAAAGGATTATCAACGAATCGCTTTTGAAAATCTTTGTGAGCATTTTTATGGGAATCATAGTCTTTGTAACGTAAGATAAAATTTATTTTCGATTCGCATGCATCAGTTCCAACACGCACTAGACTTGTTGAGGACTCTGTAGTTAATGGCACAAGGTGGTTCACAAAATCCGTATTAATCTGTGCTGTCATTAGAAGAGTCTCAATAGCATTTCATCCCTTAAACTAGGCATTAAGAGAGTATTTTCTAGTGCTTTTTTCCCCATGTTCGATCTTCTCTCATGTACTCTCAGGGAGATTTGGCACTAGCACTTGATGAATTTGCACTATTTTTTTGTCACTTTTTCGACTGCACTTGCTGCTATTTTTTTTTTTCTTTCACGAAACTCTTTTCCTCTATGTGCATTTGATTTAGGTACTTTTACTAGAACTAATAATAATTCAACGCAAATGAAAATTAAAGAAATTAGAAACCGAACACCTCGCAATATAGCCAACAATCTAAAGAAAATTTCCAAAATGCAAGCTTATGCTGCGAGAGCTATTTTGTCTACACCACAATGCTCACAATGTAATTAATACGGCCGTTGATAATGTTCCTGGGGTTGGGGGAAAAGGATCCCTAATAGGAAGGTGGGTAAGTTGACCAGTCAGAGACGTGGGAAATTATCCAACTTTTTCACCGATATGACGCAAGTCACGCGGTGTCCCCGCTCCCCCTTTTCCTCCTCTCGCTCTTTTCTTACCATGACAACGATTCGGGGGGATGGATGGGGGAGTCTACTTCCATTCGCTTTTTCACTGTTACGCAAAACCGGGAAATTTCCTCATTCACTATCGATCCCAAAAAAGTTTCACTTCAAAAATGATAGCTTTAAAAATAAGTTAATGATGAGCATAGAAAAAAATTAATGCTTCTACATACATCGAAATACTGTTTATTCGAAAGAAATGACATTTCTTATGAGCTTAATGGATTGTACTTCTGTAAGTATACTTATTTTTTCGAAGACTTGGAATAATACCTCGAATAAATGACTTAAAAACATAAGAACATAGAGCACGCACATTTCCAGTTCCATCGTAATAAAGGGGGTGTGCGTTATACGGCGAATATATCTAAAAATTAAAAATTGCAGCTCGCGTTATACTCCGAATTTTACGGTACTTAAACGGAAATGTTCAAGGGGGGGAGAAAAAACTGTCAAATAAGATGTGTGCCAGTGATAAAATATTCGCGTGCTGCATTCTTATTCTTATTGCTTATTTTAATTTATTGCGTCGCGTAATAATATATTACTGTGTTTTCTCACGTGTTTTATGTTATTCGACAAGTATAATGTTATTCAATAATAAAGTCTCTTAAAACAAATGAAAATATGCTTGATAAAATTACACTTTGATCAAGTTGAATTGACATATATTGATCCAAAGAAAATTACTCATAGTTATGCGTTTTTCTTATGATATTTATTTATTTTGCACCTAAGCAAACTAAAGCAAATAGTTAAATAATAATTGTAGTACTAATACTAAAATTCTTAACAACATTATAGCCCTGTAAGGGTTAATGAGTTATCAAATTGCAAAGATTTCAGATTTCATTCCTCCTCCCTCCGAAAAAAAAAGAACTTTGGGATTTTTATTTATATAATGCATTTACATATTTTTTAGAATGTTTTAAGTACCATTGTAAGAAGCTCACGCCTCTCTCGCGGGCACCTAGATGTGTGGGGGAAGGGAAGAAACACTCGATATGTGATTCAACTAATCTATTTATTTCCACACAAAGAACAGACACAACTTAAACTAATAATAGTAAGAGAATGTCTCAATGTTAACCGTGAAGGTGGAACAACAACAGTAAAACGTGAGCGATTAGGAGACTATCAAACTGGATCCTTATCTTAATTAATGATCTAACCCAGCGATATACTCAATCAGTGACCCGCGAGCCACATGCGCCCCACCGAGCATTTTTAAATGGCCCAGTCATGGCCCATTTCTCTGAAAAATTTACTTATTTAAGAGCATTGTATTAAAAATTTGGCGGGAAATTTCTTGTCAAGAAATCAAATATATCAATTTTGCTTTTTGCTGTCTATGTCTTACGACTGCGAATTGATATTCTTTTTCTATTTCTAATAGTCGCGGTTAGTGATAACAGACAACGGAGTAGCGACAATTTTATGGGTGGAACTAATTTTTAACTATCGCTCATATCTTGCAAGCGAAAAGTATTCGAAGAAAATATATCGTTTCAAGACGATTGGGAAGTTGACTATTTTGTAGTGAAAAACTAATATGGTTCAGTAATTGTTTGATTTGTCACGAAAGTGCTGTATTTAAAAAATACCAATAAACAGGAATCATTCAATAACACTTTTCCTCGAAGATCTCTTTCAAGAGGTGATAAATAGGCTTTCTCGAATAATCTTTGCAACAGCAACAAAGTGTTTTGTCAGTGATAATATCACTGCGGTTACAGACATCCTATGGAGTTAGTTATATTATTGGTAATCAAATGAAACCGTTTACTGATACAGAAATTGTGAAGGAGTGTTTCTTAATTGATTCCAATTTAGCGTTAGAGTGACACAAAAATAAAAAAATTTTAAAAATAATAATTAGAAAAAGCAAAACACAGGAGTTATAATATTTTGATCAATTTTCCACAACTTAAATTTCAAATGTTATCTTGGTCTTAAAGCATTCCCCCCCATTAATCCTCATATTGCGGCTCGTGTGTAATAACTAACATATGAATGCGTCCCGCGTAAAACAACTGACATTTTTTGCGGCCCAGCAGAAAATGTTTAAGTACCCCTGATCTAACCGATCATCCTACTTAATCTAATCTCGATTCAATCCTAATGAACAATCGTCACTTTAAAGTTTTCTCCTCATAAGAATCAAATCACTATAATTCTAACATTATACCTTCAGTAGCAATCTCATCTGACTCGAGTATATCTTCTTTCCTTCTCTCTCTCAAACTAGAAAATCTCACCTATTTATATTGTTAATTTAAATATCACGATTCTCTTCTTCCGAAGTGGTTATGAATAACACGAATTGATAGCCCAAAGATTTTCCAAGAGGATTAGTTGGAAAAACGCGTATAGATTCGTCACACCATTGAATCATTATTTAAAATTAAAATAATTATTTTTTAAGTATATAATTATCTTAAATTCCGATCTTCTCTTGTTCCTATTTTTGAGTAGTGTCCCTAAGTATTCTATTTTGAATTCTTCAAGCAAAAAGATGTTCACTATGCGTTGTTTATGCAATTACCTGTATGTTTACAGAAAAAGGGGGAAATGCATTTTCTACTTTGTGATGCAACTAATGTTGT
Source organism: Trichonephila clavipes (assembly GCA_019973935.1). Classification (NCBI taxonomy): domain Eukaryota; kingdom Metazoa; phylum Arthropoda; class Arachnida; order Araneae; family Nephilidae; genus Trichonephila; species Trichonephila clavipes. The sequence goes on from BMAU01006585.1 coordinate 82,996, forward strand.
GCAATTAATGCTGAAAATGGTGTAGATAATTTTTATCTGGATGTTCAATACATTAATATTACTTTCTGTTGCATTTATTTTATGATAACAATTGTAATATTTGCAATCAACTCTGCCCCTTACATTTTAATGGTTTTTCAATCGAAATATGGCGGAATATTGGTGATACAGCCAACTGCCATCATTTTTGACGACCAAATTTGGTGAGTTGGTGACTACTTTGGCGGGTTGGTGATCCCTTTTAGCGACTTGGCTATGATATGGATGCTTCTAGAAACTACTGGAGAAATCTGTTACGTAAGCGGATCTTTCGGGAAAGATCCAGAAGGCAGATGTAAATAGGATTCACTCGCTGAAACTGAGTCAGTATTGTTTTGACTGTTGAAGAATCTGCCAGTGATTAGTTGCTTGAAATAAACTTTACGTATTTATCCTTTTAAACTCTGATATTTGTGTCTGAGAACCGCAGAAGGTGTGAATACCTACTGCGATTTATTAAACAAATTTTATTGCCGGATCCTGTATTTTAAGGATTGATTTTCGACAATAACTTTTCTTTGCTTCTGAAAAACTGTTTTACTCTTTGAAACTGATAGCATGAAATCCTTGAACCTTGATCTACGTAACAGTGACTTTCTTGGAACCACCGGATGGAAAAATTAACGTTGCAAACCGAAAAATTTGGAGAATTACATTTCTAGTGAAAATATTTCTATCCTCTATTGAAGCGGTTGCAAACTAAACTTGTGAGGTAACTTCTTATCTCACAAGTTCTTAATTGTTTCCTTCATTTCCCCCCATTTTTATGGATTCAATAAATGTTATTCAGTTTATCTAAAGGTGAGGTTTCTAATTACAGTGGGTGATCGGTTAACGAACACTTTCACGAAAGATTTTTGTGCTCGGATAACGAAAACTTTCAAGAAAGATTTTTTGTGATTGGACAACGAACACATATTCGGAGGGAATCAGGGATACATCCCTGAAATTATGGATGAAATTTTGATAACTGCTAGAAATCTGGAATTGGAGGTGAACGAGGATGACATAGAAGAGCTCATAATGGGACATGAAGATGAACTGACGATAGAACTCCAAGAAATTTTGAATTAAGAAATTTTGAATGAAACACAGTGAAATGTGTCTCCTTCTGAACAAGAGGAAGACGAAAGAGGACCAATGTCGACATCTGCCATTAAAGATCTTTTGAAAAAGTGAGAGGCCGTCAGAGCAATGGTCTTAGAATGTCTAGTCCAAACCTAGCTCATGTCAGTAGGGTTGGGTATCTTTACAACGACAATGCTATTACTTACTTCCGGAAAATCCTGAAAAAGAGAGAAAAGCAATCGACATTGGACATGTTCTTCAATGCCCCATAAGCAAAAAATGAAAAGGACTGATTAATATGCAAGACTATATGTATGTATTATTTTTTTAAAAACTTACCAAGGAATTATACATTTTTTAAAATTTAATTTTTAGGGTCTCCGGAACGAATTAATCGATTTCACATAGAAGTCTATGGTGAATAGATAATCGGTTAACGAACAATTCGTATAAAGAACATAGTCTTGGAATGGATTATGTTCGTTAACCGATTACCCACTGTATCTAATGGCTCCCCAACTGAGTGTTTTCAAAGAAGAATGATTTATTTCTCTGTCTGTTTTGTGTCAGAAACAAGCAGGAATTATTTAAAAACCTTATATTTTTTCTATTAGACTGTAAATTTATTATCCATCCAAGATAGAAGGGCTTCTATTGATTTTCAAGAATATTTTTTCATAATTTTTTCGCCACTATCAAGTATTGTTTGCCCTTCAGAGAATACTTTTCGAGAAGATGTTCAATAGCGTACTGCATTGTTTCTCAAACTGTGGGGCGCGCCCCCTGGGGGCGCGGCATTCCTGCAAGGGGTGCGCGAGCATATTGAAAATAAAAGGTTTAAAAAAATAATTTGTTTGGAATGAAGAAAAACAAAATGCTTTCTGATTTAATAAAAAATGCCCATTTACACTGATATAATTTAGATATATCATCTGGTGATCATCAAAATTAAAACATTCCACTTCAAACGTTCATTAGCTATCTTTGATTCTATAACCAAATAAAAAAAAGACATTTTGTTTGCTTTACTGCTTTACTTTACACTTTGTTTGCTTTACATCACACGATGAGATATTTTTTTATTACGTTTCTTTTAACCAATAAAATGCTACTTTTGAATATCATTTATTTGACCTTCAAACTTACTGGTATGTTTCACTCCATCTGTTTTTAATTTAGGAAAGTTGTAAATAATATTTTTCTATTGCTTTTTTTTCCATGCGAATGAGTTATATGATATACGGATAAGCGTATTGAGTACTTTGAAGGATTACTTGGCAAACATACAATGCATAACAGAGAACATTTTACGCAATTCTTCTTTAGAACTAATATCCATATGTTTTATTAAATAACACTTTTAACATGGGATCGGTCTCGCGATGCGCAGAGTCATCTGATGTTCACGAAATCGTTAATTCTGGAAAAACTGTTTATTTGCTAACAAAGACCTTGACAGAGTATCCTCCAATAAAACAGTCGTAATGGGAACTAAAATGAATTTATCACATTTTGCCCTTGTTTTGGGGGGAGTTTCAAACGTTTTTTTTTTTTTTTTTGCAATCAAGTTACTAGTTTTGATCGAGTTCCCTGCGTGACCACTCTTGTTCAAAAATATTTTCTATGAACATGCTTTATGTCCTTTATTAAGGGTACGCAGATTTGGAACATTTTCATTAGTTTTATTGGATTTTTTCTCAAAAAATCAAAGAAAAATTGAAAAGTCCTTGAAAGTAGGTAAATATATTTTCTCTTAATTAAATTATTCACTGGAATTAGGATTTTTATCGTGTATAGTAAAAATAATTATAAAATAAATTATAGTTTAAAAACAAATTAAAAAACACGCTTTTATAGTGACTCGAACTAAAAAGCAAAAAATTAAAAATATATATTACTCAAAAGTAACATATACAAAACTTAATACTTATCTTGTTTATTTGTACGGTTTATAATTATGATTGTATTGTAGCTTTAGCACCCCCTCCCCCCAAATGCATTATTATTGCATTCAATACATTATAATTTTTTGGGGAAGGCGATAAAAATTATGATTGAAAATTGGGTCTCCAGTAGTTAAAGTTTGAGAACCACTGGCGTACTGGTAAAATTCTAGAGAACTTTATAGGAGCGTGTTTACAAAAGAGAAACATGCTGATCCTGCATCTGTCTTCATAACTTCAAAGAAAACAACGATAAGAACTTTATAGGAGCGTGTTTACAAAAGAGAAACATGCCGATCCTGCATCTGTCTTCATAACTTCAAAAAAAACAACGATAAGAACTTTATAGGAGCGTGTTTACAAAAGAGAAACATGCTGATCCTGCATCTGTCTTCATAACTTCAAAAAAAAACAACGATAAGAACTTTATAGGAGCGTTTTTACAAAAGAGAAACATGCTGATCCTGCATCTGTCTTCATAACTTCAAAAGAAAAAACAACGATAAGAAGAACTTTATAGGAGCGTGTTTACAAAAAGAGAAACATGCTGATCCTGCATCTGTCTTCATAACTTCAAAAGAAAAAACAACGATAAGAAGAACTTTATAGGAGCGTGTTTACAAAAGAGAAACATGCTGATCCTGCATCTGTCTTCATAACTTCAAAAAAAAAAAAAACAACGATAAGAAGAACTTTATAGGAGCGTGTTTACAAAAGAGAAACATGCTGATTCTGCATCTGTCTTCATAACTCAAAAAAAAAAAACAACGATACGAAGAACTTTATAGGAGCGTGTTTACAAAAGAGAAACATGCTGATCCTGCATCTGTCTTCATAACTTAAAAAAAAAAAAAACAACGATAAGAAGAACTTTATAGGAGGGTGTTTACAAAAGAGAAACATGCTGATCCTGCATCTGTCTTTATAACTTCAAAAGAAAAAACAACGATAAGAAGAACTTTATAGGAGCGTGTTTACAAAAGAGAAACATGCTGATCCTGCATCTGTCTTCATAACTTCAAAAGAAAAAAAAACAACGATAAGAACTTTATAGGAGCGTGTTTACAAAAGAGAAACATGCTGATCCTGCATCTGTCTTCATAACTTCAAAAGAAAAAACAACGATAAGAAGAACTTTATAGGAGCGTGTTTACAAAAGAGAAACATGCTGATCCTGCATCTGTCTTCATAACTTCAAAAGAAAAAACAACGATAAGAAGAACTTTATAGGAGCGTGTTTACAAAAGAGAAACATGCTGATCCTGCATCTGTCTTCATAACTTCAAAAAAAACAACGATAAGAAGAACTTTATAGGAGCGTGTTTACAAAAGAGAAACATGCTGATTCTGCATCTGTCTTCATAACTTCAAAAAAAAAACAACGATACGAAGAACTTTATAGGAGCGTGTTTACAAAAGAGAAACATGCTGATCCTGCATCTGTCTTCATAACTTAAAAAAAAAAAACAACGATAAGAAGAACTTTATAGGAGGGTGTTTACAAAAAGAGAAACATGCTGATCCTGCATCTGTCTTCATAACTTCAAAAGAAAAAACAACGATAAGAAGAACTTTATAGGAGCGTGTTTACAAAAGAGAAACATGCTGATCCTGCATCTGTCTTCATAACTTAAAAAGAAAAAACAACGATAAGAACTTTATAGGAGCGTGTTTACAAAATATAAACATGCTGATCCTGCATCTGTCTTCATAACTTCAAAAAAAAACAACGATAAGAACTTTATAGGAGCGTGTTTACAAAAGAGAAACATGCTGATCCTGCATCTGTCTTCATAACTTCAAAACAACAACAACGATAAGAAGAACTTTATAGGAGCGTGTTTACAAAAGAGAAATGTGCTGATCCTGCATCTGTCTTCATAACTTCAAAAAAAAGACAACGATAAGAAGAACTTTATAGGAGCGTGTTTACAAAAGATAAACATGCTGATCCTGCATCTGTCTTCATAACTTAAAAAAAAACAACGATAAGAGTAACTTCGTCCAGGTGCATCATAGTTTACATCAATTAATGCTGGATTCAAACATTTTATTTTAGTACAATGAGTTAATTTTGTTATTTTTTCTCCGATTTTTCTTACATTTAATTTTCAGTTGTAAGAGATTTTGATTTCAATTTTTGCATAAATAAATTTTCTGTTTTCAGATGTGTTATTGACCTTTTGAAACGTTTGAAACAGCAAATACCTTTCCGGGCATTCCTTTGATGCTTTTTCTTTTCTATATGAAAGAAATGTTTACTATTTTTTTTTTCTCACTCTGATTGACAGCATTCCTAAAATCTAAATTTTATGTACCATGCACTCCGGCATATTATTCATTATGTATGTTATGCTAGTTTATTTATTTGCAGAAAATCAATCATTTAAAGGAATTTCAATAATGCGATTACACTGAAACATTTTTTTATGTGGGGAAACCATATAAAAGAAAAAGAATTTAAAAATATTTTGAAACTTCATAAGTAGCTATTATAGTGTTCGAATTAATCGGGGCAAACATATTTTTCTTGTCTCGATTAGAATGTGATTACCAGAGATATCCCGAACTACCACAAACCGGTTATATCTGCCTAGAGGTAGTGTGACGGATTGACATTGACTATAATTTAATAGTTTGACTGTTTTTAGTGTATCAGTAGCTCAGTTGCGGGCATTTCAGTGCGGCACCTGGTGGTTATAATTCTGCGTTTCGTTTAACACATATTACTGTTGCTTGTTCAAAGAGGAAGCGTTCTAAAATAATCTTTCTTAACGAACACACTTCAATGACTGTGAGAGATGCTACAGAAGTTAGTGTGGGAAAATCGAGCGTTTCAAGAATTTTAAGAACATTTCAAGATTCAGGAATATCCTCTCCAAAGAGAAAAGCAAAATGTTGGCGCAAGCTGAAAACTACCCCTAGAACTGATAAAATTATAATCAGAAATTACAAAATAAATTGAAGGAAGACAAGCACAGACCTTCGAAATAATTTATTAGAGTATAGCAGTGGTTCCCAATCTGTGTTCCACGGAACCCTGTGGTTCCATGAGGCATACCCAGAGGTTCCGCGAGTCACAGTGAAAAATTCGAGAAGAAATAAATATGTATTCAAAATGTGGATTCACAGTCTCTATCAAGTTTATATAGTTACAAATATCTATAGCTCGTCCTACTCATTAAAACTGAAAATTTTATTTATGTATAATAACTTTATTATGCAACACTTTTATTATTAAATAATAAATTAATACTAAAATGCTTTACGCTCCTACTAGATTGAGAGTATTCTATTGTTTATTATCTCGAGTTCCACAAGATAATTTCTACTCGTTAGTTAACAAAATGCCTTGCAAAACTAAATAGTTTTCTAATAGAAAATTCACCTTTTTGTATTTGTGGTAAAAACACCTATAATTAAGGAGAAGAAACAACTTATCAACATATCTCTCAACAGATTTGATGTTATAATCTAAATTTAACAAGAACAGCATCAAAATTTTAGGTTGAAAATTCATTCGAAATACACGAGTTTTCTCATAAAGCTATAAACATTTTAATGCCATTCAGAGCATTGTATTTAAGTGATATATATTTCTCACAACGTGAGTGGCTACAAAAACAAAGTATAAAACAAATTGAACTCTGAATAAGTAATGCGATTGCATTTAATCTCAATAGACCTAGACTTCAACAGTGTGTGCGAAAAAAAGTAAGCACGTATCCCAGTTACTAAATAATGCATGAATAAATAACACTTGGATCACAAATTAATGTTATTAATAAGTAAAATTATATTAAAAATAAGATTATAATTTTTTAATAATAAATGCAATACTTTTTTAATTGACCTTACATAAAGAGCACATAACACATGTTGATCTACTTTAAATATTATTTTGAGATATGTTCCTTGAAGTATGTGTATGGAATGGGGTTCCAGGAAAACACTTCATAGTTCTAGGGGTTCCATGAGGTGAAGAAGTTCTAAGTTCCCCTCCTCGGGTGTCTTTCTCCTAGAGTATCAGCGTGAGCTAGAGGTGTAGGAATAAATGAAGAACTAGAAGATGCCATGATCTTAAAATGACTTTATTAAGATCTTAACTTAAGCCTTTAACAAATTAGATAATATGATATGTGAGAGAATCTGCGGTGGCTAAACACACAATATATAATACCGAAATAACGTAACTCGGACCACTACCAATAACTAACTCGCCTAAGCTTAATTTCAATGCTATCACAGATCTGAATATTTAAATAGTCATTCCTACCTTAATGTCGAACGAAGTATCAATCAATCTGATCCTAGTTGAAGTTGCGGTTCATTGACGTGCAATGGTTACCCGTGACAGAGAACCCTTGACCTAAGGGCTCTCTGTCCCGGGTAACTTCTGTGTTGGCTGTCACTTAACCTCTCAAAAACCTCTTCACACTTGAAATACGGACTATCATAACATTCCCCAATGCCACCAGCTTACTCTGAACTTCTGTTATTTAAAAGCTTCCTAATTTGCATCTTTCCTTCACGCTTTACTTCTTGGGTTGGTTGGAAAAGAGTTGCCATGCGTTCTGATCCTAAAGAACCCCAAAGGACATATTAATGAAAAGACATGTGTGCCCGTCACAAAGTTTGGGAGCCACCGGAGTATAGGGTTGAAGTGAATACTTAAATTGTACGCAAAAAAAGCTTCTAAAAGTTAGTCATAAGGCAGCAAGCTCGAGGATAAAACAATTTCTAACTCATAAAATGATGGGAAAACGTTTAGCAAGGGACAACAAATACCGACCTTGGACTGTTAACGACTGGAAGAAAGTATTTTTCAGTGATGAAACACATTTATTTGTGCAGGAATACAGTGGAATGTAGTAAGGTAAAACTCTTGTAACGAACTCTAGACCCGTTCTGAAACTCTAGGTGGCAACAAAGACTGATCCGAAGCACTGGACTTGCGCGAGTGCCACGCCAGAGTCATTCAGGGATTACCTCTCGACGAGAGAGGTCGATTTTTGTGCTCCGCCAGTGAGTGTAGTATACAGATTTGGATTCAGGGATTACCTCTCGACGAGATAGGTCGTTTTTGGCTCCCACCGTGAGCGTAGTTTGGATTTGTGAAATCTACAAGCGAGTTTTGAGTTAAAGTTCTTGCATCTGCCGGGGGCAGTTGAGTTGGGTACCACACCGACCCATTTATTTGCTTTATTTCTCGACAAGTGTCATAACTCGGATTATTTACAGTTTTTACTTAAAACGTGTAAATAGTGTAAATTTTTGGTGTCTATGTACTGCCCTGTGTGTTTGAAAATGAATGCTCAAAATATCAATCAAGTTTCCTCACTTGCAACGCTAGGACATTACACTCTGCTAACAGATCATATCCAACAAACTGTTAAACACCCTTCTGAAGAGATGTTTTGAGGTTTTTTCAAAACAAATGGCTCTGGAAATTTTGTTCTTCTTATAGGCACGATGAATTCTGTCAATCACACAGAAATATAAGGCAGTAGGATTGTTCAATTCATGTTGGCATTTGACGGAACATTTCAACAGAACTTGGCCCTTTGTCACAATTCGATAACGTTCCAGATTTTTATGCGAGGAAATAAAATACAAGTGTTTGTTTGGCCTGGTAATTCTCCAGACCTAAATCCTGTTAAGAACTTGTGACGTATTCTCAAGAATCGTTTAACAAAAAGGAATTGTTCGACAACAGAATAGATGATAAAAATTGCTACACAAGTGTAGTTCTTCGATGATAAATTCAAGAACATGTGCGATACACTTGCGGAGTTAATGCCAAAACGTGTTCAAGAGGTCATTTCTGCTAAAAGAGGACACACGTCGTACTAATATAGAGATTTTTCAGTCTACTTAAGATATTTAATGATTAAAAAATCTAAGGGTTTAGAAAAAAATTGTTTTTTCCCATTTGTTCCAACTAGTTTGAACAGTATAGTTTAAGGTATCCGACCACGTTCGGAACCGTGACTTTAAAAAGCGCATAAATGGATAATTTTCATGATATTTTGACAAAAAAAATCATTTAAATACAATATTTCGGCAAAAAATTAACTTAGACTAACATTTTTTTAAAAATGTTCTCCTTTTGTGAGAAATGCTTCTATTATAATAATATTTTGCCTTTATACAGTGGGTAAAAAAAGTATTGGCAATTGCCTATAATAGATCAAATTAGCTAACAAAGGAAATGCTTGACAATTTTAACTGGACATAACGAACACAGGAGGTAATAAACATACAAATCTAATGAAACTTTCACTTTAATATGTCTTTTACAGAAAATATACAACACAAAAATGTATTTTTGCATGTCAAAAAAGTATTGGCAAAATAATAAGAGTAAAATGTGAGAACAAAATCAAGATATGTTTAATACTTTGTATGCATATTTTTTGCATTTATAACAGCTTGTAATCTATTTCTCATAGAGAAAACCAAAGTCTTGGTTGTACTATTGGGAATTTTGTGCCATTCTTGCAGGAGTATACGCTTATAAGTTCATCTTTACACGAAATTTTATGTTTCCTGACTTCTACGTCCAATTTGTGCCATAAATTCTCAATTGGATTTATGTCAGGCGATTGAGGCGGCGTCTTTAACTGGCGAGGAGAGTTATACAGTAACCACTCCCGGGTGAGGTTCGCTGTATGCTTAGGGTCATTGTCTTGTTGAAACACAAATTATGTTCCTAAACCAAGTTTTTGGGCACTGAATTGCAAATTATGGCGCAATATGTCGATGTACGTACGTGCTGTCATAATACTATCAATGAAGCACAGTTTACCAACTCCGTTTGCTGCCATACAGCCCCAAACTAAGACGCTCCCTCCACCATGTTTCACAGTCGATGTTAAATGTTGTTTTTCCAGTTCGGTGTTTGGATTTCTCTACACATATTGTCGTCCATCACTCCCGAAAATGTTAAACTTCGATTCGTCGGAAAAAATAACTGTGTTCCAAAACTCATCTGATAAATTAACATGAGATTTTGCAAAATCTAATATCTTTCTTCTGTTTCTTTCCGAAATGAAAGGTTTATTTCTACCTGCCCTTCCATAATAACTTTCTTCATGTAAAACATTTCGTATAGTCTGTACACTAAAAGTTTTATGCGAAGTATTAGCAACATCTTTGGCTAACTGGGGTGCACTTATTTTGGGATTTTTCTTAACCTCTTTGATAATGATACGTTTCTCCCTTGCAGAAATTATTTCGGGCTGTCCACTTCTAACCTTACTTTCTGTGGATCCTGTCTCGTTGAACTTTTTTGCAACACTTCTGACAGTAAATAAACCTATATTCAGTTGTATTCATATAGCACGATAAGTTAAACCCTCATTTCTGAGCTGAATAATCATGTTTTTAACATTAACATCCAACTCCTTCGATTTCGAAGCCATTTTATCACAGCATTAACAAAATAACGTTTTAAAAATTTTGAAATAGCACTGCATACTTTATACTAACAGGCTTTCTTATCAGTCTAAACACGTGACCTCAACATGAAAAAAATTTGCATAACAGTTAAAACTTTGCCAATACTGTTTTAACATGCAAATTTACGTTTTTGTTGTATATTTTGTGTAAAAGGCATATTAAAATAAAATTTTCATTAGATTTGTGTGTTTATTACCTCCTGTGTTCGTTATGTCCTGTTAAAATTGTCAATCATTTCCTTTGTTAGCTAATATGATCAATTAAAGACAATTGCCAATACTTTTTTACCAATACTTTTTTAGAGTTTTGAAAAATGCACATTATTTTCAGAGTTACAACCAATTGAAATAATTTTATCGGCGTTTTTTTCTTAAAATCTCTCTCCTCTGTTGACGTAAAACAGATGGATAAATCCACTTCTAAGTTATATACATCAAAAATTCTGGTTGAGCCTTTGTACAGAGGTCTGAGCTATATACAGGCAAAATATTATTATAACAGAAGCATTTTTCACAAAAGGATAATATTTTGAAAATGGGTCATTCTATGTTGATTTTTTGTCAAAATATTTTACTTAAATAATTTTTTATTGTATTACTATTCTTAAAACAATATTATATACATTTTCTAATCTAAGTGACACTAAATATCATAAATATTATCCATTTATACGTTTTTGCAAAGTCACGTTTCCGAACGTAGTCTGATACCTTAAAATATACTGTTCGAATCCATCAAGAAAATCTGTGCCATAATAAGGACCGTATAAAAGAAGTACCACATAGAAAATACTTGAATCAAAACCTCACGATAAAGTTATATATACAGACAGGGTAACTTCCTATCTTATTTTATTAATATATTCCTTTAATTATATCAGCTACATTTTGTTTAGCCAGTATATACAATAAATATTTACAAAATATAACCATTGTCTTCACCCCTGAGAAAAATCGAAAATACTGTTATCCTTTTATAAAAATGAAGTGTTTGAGATAGCCAGAGAGAGCACGCAAGAGAAAAAATGTTTTCTTTTATAAAGCAGTATTGTTTTGTTTTTTGAAGATTTTAAAATTAATATCAGCACATAACTCTTTTTTTTATATAAATCCTGCAGAAAAACACGTAGTTTACAAATGCAAAATTTATATGTAGTTTTTAACAGGGTAAGAAAAATCGGACAACGTTTTTCATTGAGTTGTTACGAAAAATGTCGCTTAATCTCCGCAAAATCGTAATGTAATTGCTACACATATAGAACTAGAATGCCTGCCGCATTTACTTTATTTACACTACAGGAAAATATACGTGACAAAACAGTGTGTGTGTGTGTGTGTGATTTATATAAAAATCACATTATAAAGCTACACAAAGGCTACCGATGACGAACTTCATAATTTTGAACCACGGTCAAGTGATGAGGACAACACCTGAGGTGGCATCCCCCTCTCCTAACTTCCACACCACACCAATGGGAGGACGCTTGAGCCTCAACAGATTTAACGAGCAGCGGACCCTGTACACGGTGGGTCCTCAGCTACGAGTCCGTGACCTTGACCACTAGGCTATAGCGGCCAACCAGCACAAACAAGGTATTAGCATATTAGAAATACACTATACAAGACTAAAATTAAATACGAAAATATAGTAATTGGAGAAAAAGGGTTGTTAATTTTTCAATTAAAAATGTAGAAAATAACTTTTAAGAAAAATTAATTTCATATTCAAGTGCAAGGAATTTGTTTTACCATCCATTAATGTAGTTTATTAGATATTTTACCGAAGCACACAATATATATATATAAGAATTCGAGACACAAACCAAATGATTCAGGCCCATATTATAAAGTATTGTCAATATTTCTTTAAATCAGTACATTTCACGTAACACAAATATTTTTTAAGAAATATTTAATCTCTTACCAAACTTAATATTTGACCTTTATCACAAATATTTAATCAGAAAGTCAAATAAAGACGTGATAACGTTGTCATTTTCAGAAATACTTCAACAATATAACCCACGTATTCTCAGAAACAAGTTACCATGGAAAAGGAATTCTCTGTGCGTATTGAATAACATAACAATTGATATAGAAAGAATACACCAAACACAGAACAAATACGGTTTTCGTAGGCGGGAAAATAAAGAATGGAGTAATCCGAAGGTTCACTTCAGAACATTTTGTTAGATAAGAATGGAAATAAAACAAGGATCAACTGTATTTACAATAAATTGATTACTTGAACGCTTTTGAAAAATAATATTTTTTATTGAATATAATTTAAGCGAATAACAAAGGAATTGAAAATAACTTTAAAAAAAAGACAAAAAAATATAAAGGATGAGTCAAATACATTTCGTCCGGACTCGATATAAAGAAAAACAATAGCCAGCAAAGAATATTGAACATAAGAGATCCACTGCTGAGTTAACCCTTTTTCAACCGCATTATGATTTACTGCAGTTTTTTCCATGCAATATTTTTTTTTTTGAATCACTACATTGAAAATTAAAGGATATACGTAAATAAAATACTCAAGTTTGGGAAATTTAATTAGTCAGAGCTAATTAATTAATTACAGATATTCAAATGTAAAATTAGTTATACACCTTGTTCACTTAAAATAAATAGTCAAATCGCTTTCTAAGGTTTTCCTTAAAATACAAAAAACAAAAAGTCATTTTAATTAATTTGGCCAAAATAAGGCTTACCTTTTGACATTAACTATTTTTTTCGGAACACAAAAAACGACAATCTTCGCAATCCACTGAAAAAACACAATTTCTGCTGTAAAACTATTCGCCTTCCCCGCTAAAATACTCATTATAGAACCCGTGCTGCCATATATTTTGTGAGAGTGGATTTAAAAGAATATTCCCCCTGCGCTAAGTATCGCGTCAGAGTATTCATAAAAATAGTTATTCTATGCTGCGGTATAATAGCTGCGGTAGCCTAGAGGTCAAGGTAACGGACTCGTGGCCGGTGTGTCATGAGCTCAAGCCTAGTACCGCTGAAGTAAGGAAGCGATTCACGTTAAATCTGTCGAAGCTTAAACGTCCTCACGTTGGTGTGGAGTAAAATTTAGGAGAGGGGGACCAGCTCAGGTGTCGTCTTGCTGTAGTGTAATGGAGAACATTTGGGTCCCCCCTGCAAAGTCAAGTTTTAGGTCTCCAAGTTGGATTTTACAAAGGGTAAGTACTTGGTGGCAGTCAGGCTTTCCTCCCTCCGCGCGATGCGGGGGGCTGTACGCTACGCCACTGCGTCCTCATCATTTGACCATTGCTCAAAATTGCGAGGGAGTCACCAAAGGCCATCGAGTAGTTGGATAGGGTGACGGGTTAAATTAAAAAGCCGTGGTACCCTAGTGGTAATGATAGTTGACCCATGGCCAACGTGTTATGAATTCGAGTTAGTGCAACTGAAGACCTACCATGTTGAGAGGTTGATACACGTTAAATCTATCAAGGATCAATGTCCTCCCGTTGGCATATTGCGGAAGTTCGAAGAAGGGATGCCTACTCAGGTGTCGTCTTCGTCACTTGATCATGGATCCAAATTACGAGGTCCGTCACCAATAGCCTTAGTGTTGCTTCCCAGTGCAGCGTTAGTATGCACTCACGCGCGAAAATAAATTAAGCTTGAGAATAGAGTTCAATGTTTCTCAGCATTTCTTTTTTTTAAGATGGCGGCGCACTAAAAATATCTGATGGCACAGCTGAATCTTAAGTAAAAATGTAAAAGTTGTATGATACAAAGAAAACACAACTTATTTATTTACAAAATTTATTCAATGATAGAACTAAGCAAATTCAACCAAAATGAGGATCCAAAGTCGTCAGATAAAAATAAGTTCGTATTTTATCGTCAGTTTTTTTTGGACTTGATTTCTGTCAAAGCTGAGAATCCGAATTCACGGAACCATAAAAATGATCAAGTAAGAAGAATTTTAATACCTTTAAAGCTGATTTCAAGGTACAAATATTTTTGACATGAAGCAAAAGCTCGTCTAAATTCTTTCCAAAGAATATTGAACGATAAAACGCGTATCGTTCCTCATATCAATCATCTATCTTTTCTGTTGTTAAATTTGGTGCCTTAAAGATTATAAATGTGAGTTGATTAACCCACTCAAAACAACCAACTGAAAACGTGTGAAATTTGAAGCTAATTTGAATAAACACTAATTATGATTGAAAAAAAAACCCGTGGGAAAACTAAATTTAAAGTATAATTTTGTAACTGTTGTGAGGTATATGTAATTATATATGTATTATATTTCAAAGTTACAAGACTCATGCAACTTTAATTCCTTATCAAAACCCCTCGTAACACATTTGGCAATATCTCGTGGTACTCAGGTTGTGATAAACACAAATTTAGTGATTAGAGCAGAGGTTCCCAAACTTTTTTGTCTCATAGACCCCCTTGCCATGTTTTTCGGTATTGTCCTAGCGTAATTAATATTGAATTTTCGCAAATTTATCAACTTAAATGTCTTTTTGACAGCTAGTACTACTACTACTACTACTACTTGAAAGGAATTAAATTTATAACTTATGAAGTATAGAGTTAAAAGTTAATTAATATGAAGAGTGTTTTTTTTTCAGGTATAAAAGTTTAAGTTGGCATTATTTTCCAAGATGGCGACCGATTTAACAGCTGTCAAGTGATTTATTCTCAGTTTGGTTTGGCAATTCATCAAAACGATCATCAAGCAAGGCGTAGATTCGTCGAATGGGCCGAAAACGAGATTGCCGTTGTTCCCGATTTTCATAAGCGAATTTTGTTTAGCGATGAAGCGCACTTCTGAATGAATGGCTACGTCAACAAACAAAACTGCCGCATTTGGAGTGAAGCTAATCCACAAGTGTATGTCGAAACACCGTTACATCCAGAAAAACTGACTGTATGGTGCGCTTTATGGGCTGGTGGAATCCTTCTTCAAAAACGATGAAGGCCACAACGTTACAGTCAATGGGGATCGGTATAGAGCCATGATTACTAACTTTTTCATTCCTGAATTGAACAATCATGATGTCCAGGAGCTGTGGTTCCAACAAGACGGCGCAACATGTCACACAGCTCGTGCCACAATCGATTTATTGAAAGACACGTTTGGTGACCGCCTAATTTCACGTTTTGGACCTGTGAATTGGCCTCCAAGATCTTGTGATTTAACACCGCTAGACTATTTTCTGTGGGGCTATGTAAAGTCATTGGTCTATGCGGATAAGCCACAAACGCTTGACCATTTGGAAGACAACATTCGCCGTGTTATTGCTGATATACGGCCACAAATGTTGGACAAAGTCATCGAAAATTGGACGTCCAGATTGGACTACATCCGAGCCAGCCGTGGCAGTCCTATGCCAGAAATCATATTTAAAATGTAATGCCGCAAGATTATGTTTCGAATAAAAAAAATTCATGTCAATCGAATAATACATCGTTGTTTTATTGCAATTTAAAGTTCTATACCTCTAAAAAAACAACCTTTATAAAATAACTGTTAAATAAAATAACCAAACAACACACTATTGATTTTTATGGGAGGGATGCATCTGGTGCTACAATAACAAATTTTCAACACTTAGTATCAATATTGTCAGGTTTAACCTAAAATCGCCTGCGTTAAAAGTTTTCAGTTTTTTTTTGTGTGTTTTTGTTTTGGAGATTGGCAACTGCGCTGAAACTCCTTCTTACTAAGAAAAATAATTAAAAACTTCCTCACGATATTCCATAATTCGGGACAAACAACAGGTTTGCCTTTTTAAAGCCAAAATTGCTGGCAGCCGTTTCTAAACTTTAAAATCTTCATTGGTGCACATCACGATCAGTTCCTGTTGTCATGTGACATTTTTTTTTCAATATGACCATATAAATTTTCATTTTACCATAGTCAAAGCATTCCTATACCTGGTTTCAAAATCTTAATAAAAGGCAGTTAAATGTTGAACGTAGGTTAAAACGTGCTGACATATTTTCTGGGTTAATTTGAGAAAATTTTGGACTTCCAGTATTATACTTCTTAAGTTTAACTCTAGAAAGTAACGCTGAAATGGTTCCTGTTTTTAAAAAAATTATGCTGTCACCTTGTACGTGCAAATTAACCTCCTTAAATTTAGTAAATAAATCTGCTAAATAAGTAAAATTTGGTCCCCCCACACACACTTGATTAAATTTTCTTTTAAAATTAAACTCACGATCTAGTTTAATGAGAGCCAATATCACATACACCCCCCACTTACACCTTATTGACCCCCAAGTTATTTTTTTGTTGACGTGGACCCCTTGCAGGTCGTCATAGAACTCTGGGTGTCAAAAGACTACTTTGGGAATCACTGGATAAGAGAATATAAGATTGTTAGTTTTAAATATCATAAAATAGAAAAGAATTGATAGGTACATTTTTATAATTTGAGATACTTCAATGTAGGAATTTTTTTCCTGTCATTATCTACGGTTTAAATAAGAATGTTGCTGAATTCCATCGGCAAATTCAGAGGGGTGATGTAGGCAGTATGAGGATGTGAAATCAACATAGAACATGGGGTCGAAAACTCGTATAGTAGGTGAAAGACGTAATAATAGTAGCCGTTGGGAGGACGATGATCCAGACGAGGGGACGGAGTGCCGTGGTAGGGTTAAAGAATCCTATACATATGATAATTTCTCAATCGTCTGGGAAGAATAAAAGCGGGAGTATCTGCCACTCGCACCAGAACATGTGGTTTATCCATGATGGTACACTAGCACATTTTTCGATTGTGGTACAAAACAGGAGCGTAGCTACCACCGTATCAGCCGTATCAAAGATACGGGGTCCCCACGCTTTAGGGGCCCCAAAACGAATAAACAAAAACTCGTAAAAAGTTAAGGGGCCCCAAGCGAGGGCTCCCAGTGAATTTTTATACAGAGACCACTCAGGGCTAGTTACTTCAGGGGTGCGCAAACCCCATTGGACGCGACGAACCTGTTGCTTGGCCTTCACGCTCCCCGGATGTCACTCCCTTGGGTTTCTTCTAAAACCACCCGAAATCGCTTGTGTATAAGACGTTGGTGGCGGGATGGATCTTCGTTGCTTCAACTGACATCGACAGCACCCAGGATTTGCTTTAACGCGTCCGACAATCCTTTGTCCGTCGGTGTCGGATGAGCTACGATATACACGGCTGCATCTTCGATTCCTGTGATAATCACTTGATGTTGCACTTCTGATATCGACCTGTGATGCATTGTAAATATGTTTTGCGTCTAATAAATGTATTACTTATCTCTTATTTTCCCTTTTCATTCCGCTCGACATCACATTCGTCGTAACAGTTTTTGAGAATTACTCTGACTAAACGGGGTTGTTTGCCATCCCATGTTCTATGGTGATTGGTCGTCCCCATGTTGCCGACTATCACTCCTTTGAATTTATCGATGGAATTTGGAAACACCCTCTATATGAAGTTGAAAGGAATTACAGATGTGAAAACGAATGTCTAAAAGCAAATTTTTTAATCAAATACTAAAATTTGATTCATATATATTTTTCTTTATTGAGAGCCTTTATAAACCTGTGCACCACAAAGTATTACACGGGGGCTTATATAGAAGTAAGCGTGAAGCACACATCGCAAAGAAGAGAAGGATTACAACACAAACATCCATGTCTTACCCGGGATTCGAAGGGCTATGATAGCCCAGTGATCAAGGTATCGGATCATGGTAGGCATATCAGGAGTTCGAACCCAGTACCACTAAAGACCCGCCATGTAGGCCAGCGATGTACGTTAAATCTGTCGAGAGTTGAAACATCCTCCCGTTGGTGTGGTGTGGTAGTTAGGAGAGGGAGTGCCAGCTCAGGTGTCGTCCACGTCACTTGACCATGGTTCAAAATAATGTGGTCCATCGCTAAAAGCCCTCGTGTAGCTGAACAGTGCGACGTTAATATTCACTCATTTACCCGGGATTCGAACCCAGACCCTACAGCGTCACTAACCACTTTACCCGATGGGCGGCAATTTGTTTCATATAAAAAGAAATAATTCTTAAACTAAAACAAATATAAGCTACTTTTTGCACTATCTAGTACAAGAACTTGCAAAAACTGTTTAAAATATAGTTCTCCAGTGGTTTATTCTACTTATAAATTCATTTTAAGATTCTATATTTTCGTATTTTCAGCCATTCGTAGAAATTGAGTAAAAATCTCGGAAACTGAATCACTGTTTCTGAAAAGTGTCTTCTTATAACATGGATTGATAAGTCAGTTTCATAGCCTGTGTTGCTCTATATCCCCTTCAATCTTTCAATCAATCAATCAATCGATAAGTCAGTTTATAATTATAGACTTGAAAGTTATAAATTCATAACATCATTATTCATCATTATCAGTATTAGAATATATTTTACATAGAAGGTTAGTTAAATGCATTAATCAAAGTTGACACTATTTGTTTGACCCATAATGTCAAACTCTGAAATACAATCATTTCCAGAATATTTAGATGTTATGACCCAGAGCATTTGAGGTGCATTGGAGGAATGTTTCTATTCGAAATGTGCACGATAAAAACTTATTTGCCAGTGTTCTTACCTTCTCCCAGAAAAGTTTTTGTACAGCTAATTTTAAAAGAATAATATATTTTCAGTTCTCTGAGGAAAACCCAATACGATTCTGAGAGCTTTGAATAATCTTCAACAGCTTCAGCTGGTTATCATATAAATTGCTAATAATCCGATGAGTTAAATAAAAATAATGTGCATATACTCTTGTTTATTAAATTAATCAAATGTTTTTTTTTTATTTTTAATGGACTGCAGATTGGTGTTTGACCATTGCAGACCTAGTACATTCCCCGGAAACTAGTATCTCTTTTTAAGGCGGCGCCATATAGGCGAAAACCAATCGCCGTAGATAATTTTGAGATGCCCAATTTCCTCCCTAGAGGGAGGCACCTGAGCCCTGACGATGCGAACCTGTACTAGGATTTAATTTTGCTAGGAGCATCCAAGCCAAACAGACACTCTATTAATCTTTTTCATGTCGTATAATCATACGACATGGCCGCTGTCGATTTTCTGCATCATAAAAATCCACCAACTTGAGCCGGGGTCGAGCCCACAACCTTGGGTGCAGAAGGCCAGCGGTAAACGAACCACACCACCCAGCCGTCAATTAATCAAATTTTTATCTATTAATTTGTATTATTTGAACAATATACCTTTAAGAGGTCTCAGGGGTGTTAAATTTCTCTAGAGGGCTGAAAATATAAACAATTTTAAAACAGGTATAATTCTTTTAAATTTAAATTAAATTATTCGAATCTGGAATAATAAAGGAATATTAAAGGAATGGGTCTTCAGAAAAGTGTAAAAAATTTTTAAAATATAATCATGATTAAAAAAATTATAAGCATATAAAAATAAGAAACATTTCCATAAGAAATATTAATTAAGTTTTTACGTTGCACATGCTGTTTTATAAAATAGTAGCTTTAACTACTAGCTATAAGTTGATTTATAAAGTTAAATGTATCCTTATTACACTGTAGTATTTTTATATAAATAGAATAATAAATTATATATATTTTTTTAAAAAATACATTTTCAAATTTTTTAAATAAAAATTCAATAATTTTCAAATATTTTGAAATACAAAAGATATATACAAAGATATACTTAAATGATGTAGGGTTTAAAGAGCATGATACATTTTATAATTCTGTAAAGTTTTATACATCAGTGGGGCTACTATTTTAAAAAATAGCGTGCGCAACGCAAAAATTACTTAATATTTATTGCTGAATTTTCATATGCTTATAATTTTTAAAAGTGTGATTATAGTTCAAACATTTTGTACTTTTTTGAAGCCGCAATCTTTTTTTAATAATGTGTTCAAGATTCGAATTATTTAATTTAAATTTAAAAGAATTATACCTGTTTGAAAATTGTTTAAATGTTCATTTCTCGAAAAAAAATTAGCACCACTGAGACCCTTAAATTAATTTATTCTTAACAAGGAGATTTAGCTTTCATTTGATTTTCGCCAGAAACCTTTTGTTATCGTTTGAAAAATGCATTCTCCTCACATTCATTATTTTTCACAAAGACTTCACTTCTGATAACATTCTGCCTTTATCTGACTATTAAAATTACAATTAATCGATTTAACTATACAATTTTACGTTAAAAAAAGTAATATAAAAAAATGAAGTCAATTCCTACTTAGATCAACAAAGAAAATTTTTATTTTAGCTACTTTTTATTAAAAATAGTTACAATTAATATGAATATGTATATGCATATGACAGAATCACAACATTAAGTGGTAATTAATTTTTATTAATTATCATTAAAGTATCGTATTGTCATCCAAAACAATCGTGTATATAAAATTCAGTTCAACTGAATGATTTAAAACGTGAAAAAAACATTTTAAAGTTTTGACATAAGTCGCCACAATCGTAGCTAAGTCGCCAACGTGGCTGTATTTGTAGTTCCTTGAATAATTAGCTTTAATCAATCAATATTTATTAATTATAATTAAATTATTGTATTGTCATCCGAAATAATCATGTTTTTAAAATTTCCGCTCAACTGGGAGCTTTAAAATGTATTTTATTAACGATTGAAAATTCCACCAAGACAAATAAATAAATATAGAGAGAGTGTGAGGTAATTGTAGGAATTGGAAAAAAATAGAGGAAGGAAAAGCAATATATATAAAATTGGTCCAAAAATTTCAGTTTGTATACAAATAATAATAATGATTGATTTATAGTTTACAGTTAATGTTTATTTTTCGGACAGCAATTGCATAAGATGGAAGAAAAAGAAAGAGACTAGTTCTTTACCATACGAATATGGTACATTCTCGTTAACCCTTTAACTGCCAATTAAAAGTTACGCGATTCGCTCTCCAGTGCCACCGTTTTTCACAAAGGCGCGCGCATGCGGTGTATTGGGTTTGGGAAGAAAAAGGCACAAATATAAGCAATTTTTTCTCTGAAATAAGTAAATCCTTTACAAACACTATCAAGGTCATTTTATTGCAATCCAAAGCCTTCGGAATAGTTTTATTGACAGCAACGCTAAGATAAGAATCATATTTTGGAAAGCCGTATATACGCGTCCGGGGCACTCAACACCCTGGTTGAGTGAGATGGACGTATACGCCGGTGGCAATGATGGGGTTAAAATAAAGTAACACAACTAGAAAACAGAAATAAAAAATTGTAACAGATACTTTTGTTCCTAATGTTATTACTCGGAAATTTAATTTGACAAAAGATGTTTCTACTCAACACAAAGCATGTTCGAGAAAACATGCATATAGGAAGTGGAGATGTTATTTAGAAATGCATTTACATTGTCGAATCGTGCCTTACATTGCTGATTCATCATTTAGAAAATACCAGCTGGTGACTGATTAGCTTGACCAGTGGTACAACGGAAAATAATTGTGCGCCCCCCCCCGCAATGTCAGGTCTTGGGTCCCCAAGCCAGATCTTATACAAATGATTGCAAAACCATAACATATGTGCCTTTGCCGATCAAGTAAAAATACTTAAATATTAAACTTATAACTGGATATATAAAATCAACCTGAGTCTGAGTTGTTGTTGTGGCTAATGCCACCTGTCTGACGTAGTCAGAACGAGGCCCACGAAATTCATCGTGGCAAGGGCAAGAGGTACGCCTGTCGTTGGCCTTGAGCACCATACAGGTGACAGTGCGATTTAAGATCAGTGAAACTTCCCCGAAGGGACGATAGATGGCGACACGACCTCTATCTCCGCCTCCACAATTTCAGCAAGTGAACTGAAGGGAAATATTCTCCAGTTCCTGCGCTAGTGTGAATAAGCCCACAAGACTACGAACCCACTGATTTAACGAGCACGTACTCCGTGTGCACTCGGAGGGTATTTGGTGACATCGAGCATCGAACCCAGGCCTTCCGGTCTGGAGTCCGATGCTCTAACCACTAGGCTACCCACGGCCCAACGAAATATTTAACTGAAGTAACTGAGTAAACGAAGTAAATAACGTGTAACGTTAGAGCGTATTTATAGTATTTATTAAAATGAAAAATATATAGCAACAGTGTCGACACATAACTTGGTTTCAATAAAAACGATACACTGAGAAAGACACGAATACTGTAAAATATAATTTCCGATTTCAAATTTTTACGAAAAAAGATAAGGTATCACTTAACTTATTCTTCGTTTCTGAACCCCGGGATGAGTTTGACCTAAAATTTGATTATATTCTTGCATAAATGCCGCAGCTCTTAATAAGGAGGTATCTTTGTACGATGCAAAAATGATTTAATGAAAAAAAGAAATATATAAAAAAAATACTGATACATATTCCGCGTTCTAAGACAAAGACGCAACTATTATTACTAACCATTTCCAGGATCTGTTAATCAGGTTCCCTTGCATAACTATTACTAGCACTTGCACAGGATGATGTTCTTGCAGATAGTAAAAAGTTATCCAATTTTGTATATTTGCTATTAATATTATACTCCTTTTCCTTTCGGATCCGCTCATTTTAGGGGCGCGTTTCTTCTTGTCTTATTAACAAAATACCAGTATAAGAGAACTAGAATATATTAAATTCCGTTTTTTTAAAAAAAGTTCTAATATTGCACGAGAGAAGAAGTGAGATCAAAATGTTTTAATAGTAAAGGAACACGCTCTATATTTAAGTGCATTGAATATAAAAATATTGTTTCGTTGATTGGGGGTTCGAGGATTTTATGCCAATCAGTCGTAACGAACAAAACAGCTCTTTAAGAGCGATGAAAATTTATTGACGAGAATTCAATCCTTTCAATACACGATTCAGTAGCAATATTCACAAAATAAATCTCAGAAGGTCTTCACACCTTCAATAGCACTCAGACACAATTATCGGTGTTTAAAATACACGTATATAAAAGATTATTCATAAACAATCGCTCGTTCAACAGCCGAAGTAATCACTTCAACAATCCAAGCAATACTAACTGATCGCTAGTTAAAACCAGACTGACTTACTCTTTCGAAAAAAGCTCTTCCTCTATTTATATCCCTCGCGGATAGTTAGAGCAAAATACGTTTGCATCATAGATCTTGAAATTAGTCGATTTCTCTACTAATTTCAAGAAGAATCCAGAGGGTCCCGAACTTGCCAAAATGGTAGCCAAAGTTGCCAAATTGGTCACCAAATATGACGCCAACCTGGCTCTATAGCTAAGCTTTCGTCAAGTTCCTATTGAATCCCCATTATAACGTAAGGGATGGCGTTTGCTTGTGAGTATTACAATTTTGACGTAAATCAAATCTACTTTAGAGTAAGATAAAGGAAATGCACTTCCAAATACAAATTATTTACATTGACACAAAATTCGTAACAATATATGTCTGTTCTAAAAACAATTTTGTGAAACGTTTCTCTTTATGCTTCATTTGATTGAATACTCATTAATCTAGATTAAATAATCATTTAAAATATTTTTTTATGCTTTTCCAAGTTTTGTAATACTATTTTACATGAAAAAAGCATATAAGATGTTCTTTATTTACGACTTCGCTAAATCAAAATGAAAATGAAATACATTAGGGGGGGACTATATATAATGATGCCAATAAGTTACTCTACTGTTTCGGTAAGTAGTGTCTTTATTTTCTGTTGTTGTTGCTGTTGCACGCCCCATTGGTCAGCAATGCTAGACCAGGTCCATGACATTGTACACTTTCAGAAAGTCCAACACCAGCAAGGGAACGTCTGATAAGTCTTGCTTGGTGAGCCCTAGGCTCTCGAGGATGTGAGCAGGCGTGGCCGGCTCAGAAGAACAGTTCGTGCACAGTTCAAAGCTCTTGCGTCCATCGAAAAATTTCATTGATTTGATATGGCCACTTCGAAAGTGGACTAGAAGAGTTTGATCCTGTCTTGATAAACCGTGAGCCAGAGAGCTTCCAGCTCCCTTCAGCTAATGTAAAGTATACTATAATAATAACAGTGATGAATTTTTTATCTTCCTTGCATTTTATTCGATTCTTCGTCTGACTTTTGTTCTGTTAGTAATTAAAGTTTAAAATAAAACCCACTAAAGAAAACATCTCTCATCGCGGAGATTACAGCAAATCAAACAAAATGTTTTTTAATTTGGTTATAGGATCAAAGATATCTAATGAGCTTACTTAAGTTTTGATTTTGAATGACGTGTTAGATCGCCAATTGGAAAATCGCTTAAAAATTGTACTTTAAAAAATTGTAAAGCGAATTTTGAGAAAATTTACGTTAATGGCGTCAGTCAGTCTTTGTACCCCCTAGAAGTTTTGCCCCCAGTGCGGGGCTGTACATTACGCCACTGAGCCTGGCAATGATTTGAAAATAATTAAATAAAACTAACTTTTGTAGTACTAACTAATAATAATATTGTTACATAGATCCGGATTCGAGGATTTTATGCAAAACAATCACAAAGAAAATAAACAGTTCTTTAAGAGCGATGTGAATTTATTATCGAAAATCCAATCCTTTAAATACATGATTCAGCAGCAATATTCACAAAGTAAACCTCCGAAGGTCTTCACACCTTCAACAGCAATCAAACACAATAATCAGTGTTTAAAAATACACGTAAGTAAAGATTATTCACAAGCGCAGCCGAGCTAATCACTAGTCAAAACAACCCTCACTACTCGCTGGTTTAATCAAGACTGATCGCCGTAGCGGTGAGCATCTTTTTATAGGCGTGACAGAAACTTCCAGACATATAACCTCTCGTGTCATTGAACGTGACACTAGCAGAGAGATCTACTACTTTCTAGAAGATTCCAGAGGGTTCCGAACTCTCCAACATGGGCGCCAATGACACCAAAATGGTCGCCAAAGTCGCCAAATTAGCTCCAAAAATGATGCCAACTTGGCTCTACCACCAAGATTTCGCCAAATTCTCATTGAATCGCCATTATAACGTAAGGGGCGGCATTGCTTGTGAATAGTACAATTTTAACATGAAATAAATGTAAAATAGAGTAATATAAATGCATTAAACACTCAAATACAAATTATTTACACTATTTACACAAAATTCGTAACAATATAAATATAAAAGCCTTATTTCATTATGTGTTCTGATATATTCTGCATGTTCCACACATTCTTCCAATAAATGCGTGCTATGCTGTAAAAAGACAATTTGAAAATTTCGGTACTTTTATTAATGGAAAAATATAAAGTTTCACTACTGAATTTAATTATATATTGCATTAAAAGTAAATTTGACTGAGTATTAATGTAAAACTACGAAAGCTATATGATAGAGACCGTGTAATTTTGAATCCCCGTCAAGTGGCACAAAGATGAAACCCCTCAGCTAGCACACAATTCTTCAAACTTTCACGCCATATCAATAAGAAATGAGGCACGAGTCCGCAATCAGGATTACTCCGCTACTGTGGCTGCGTAAGTTTTAAAAATTTACTTTTATAAATTTTTATGTTTGAGTAGAAGTGACTGCACGGATAGTAATATGCAAAATGTTATATTTATGAATGTTGTGACGTCGTCGATTGTTGTGAATCCCCGTCCTTCGATTCACGATAAGTTTTATAGCTTCATCAGCTGTTAAATGACAAGTACGACGTCTTCGATTGTTGTGAACTTACACCCATCGATTGTCACTAAATTTTATAGCTTCACCAGCTGTAAAATGACCAGTGCACGTGGCCATGGGGCCATTGTTGTCTGAACTTGGGGAGTGACGACATCCAGACTGGTAACCATAATGGTAAAGGAGAGCCGGCACCCCAGTGACAATAGGCGAAGCCTGTCTTCAAAGAATCGTGTCGTCATTTCTGATGTTGAGAGAATGGGATATAATAGAAACAGGTGGCGTGATGAACAAGTGTGTCCAGATGTTGGACAAGGAATTATGGCGCCTTGGGCCAGACGGCCCGGGTGTGTATTGGTGTGTTATGCGCAAATAGGACGAGGGAGGCCGAGATAGACTTTTGTGACCTGCCAATAAGAAGGGACGAGGGGCGTGTTGTGGACCCACCCCTGGTGTTTAAAAGGTTTTTTTTCAGGAGACGAGGGGGAGGAGCCCGGACCTGGATGGAGAAAAAGGAACAAACCCTGCCCTGGATCGAAAAAGCATGAGAGGAGAGCCCTGGTTGGAACGGACTGGAAAGGAAGGAAAGACGATGAACGCCCCGGTGATAGAATATAGACTGACTGCACCCAGCTTGGCATATGAACTGTAATTTATTGCTTCACTAACAAATTGTTTAGCAAATAAACAATCCTTTTATTTTCATATTAGGCTGTTATGGTTAGCTACTCACGACGTTACAATGTATTTTAAGGCTGTTTTCGGTCAATGTTAAAGGATAGGGATGAAACGGCAAAGACATTTGTGGGCAGGAAAAAGCTCCAATGATAATAAAAAATTTTATGGATATAAAGAAAATAATTGTTTAAAGGATAGTGTTTTTGAATTTTGATTTTTTGGAAAATTACACAGTTTTCAGCATTTTTGCAAAATGAAATTTGACTTTTCTATGTTAAAGTATAGGAGGTGGAAACGCAAAAGACATTTTAACAGAAAAAAACATTTTTTTTTTTTTAGAGTAGAATTAAATAGTATATAAGAAAGCAAGCTTCCCTCTTTGGACTAGTGTAGCCAGAATTAAGTTTTATGTTTTTCTTAATTAACTTTTTTTAATTTTAAGTTCATTCTGAATTATTTTTGGCGTAGTTAGGACTATCTCAAACAGATGGCACCACCATCGTTTGAAAAGCGAATTTATTCTTGGCTACGAATACTTATTTTTGGCGATATCTTTCTGAAATATAGTCGCCAGCTGAAATTATGGTAACTTGCAAATTGTTACAAATAGTGGACAATGGAAAAGATTTATGATGTACAGAGATTTAACATCTCAAATCTGACGAACTTTCCGATTTAGGAAAGTTTTAAATATTTTCTGCATGTGTGCTTTAAAAAAAATCGTTTATAATTATACAGCTTAGATTTTTTTTTTTGTCTGTTATTGAAGGAATGTCTGTAAGAATATTTAAATTCTGCGAAATGACTTAACGAAGAAAGAAAGTATACTTACTTTATACTTGATCGAAAGTTGTGAATTAACTCTAAAGAACACAAATTACTACTCCTTGCTCACAAATTAAAATTTTAATCAAATTATTGTAATGCAATTATTATTATTATATTATTATTTTCTTTTTAACTAACAAAAATTTTTTTCCATCGATTTTATATTTGACGTAAAACTTTACCATAAACCATTGGAACAATTATTAACACAAAATATTGTTTTCTAATTTAATTAACAGAAACTTATTTTTTCAATTAATTATGTTCAGATTCTAAGCCGCACCCCAAATTCTCAGCACATTTTTGTGAAAAAAAAATAGTGTAAAAATATATTATCGATATATGATATATTTACGGAATGAAAAGTGGCTGCGATACCCTAGTGGTCAAGGTAACGTACTCGTGGCTGGCGTGTCATGAGTTCGAGCCTAGTACCGCTGAAGTTCTGTCGTGTAGGGGAGCGATGAACGTTAAATATGAGAGCTAAAACGTCCTCTCATTGGTGTGGTAGTTAGGAGATGGGAAGTGCAAGCTCAGGTGTCGTCCTCGTCACTTGACTATGGTTCAAAGTTACGAGGTCCGTCACCAAAAGCCCTCGTGTAGCTGATCAATATGACATTTATATTCAATCACTAACTAAACGAAATAAAAAAAATAATAAAAGGCGAATTAATAAAAAGTGAATAATTAATTTACTTTACCAGCATTAAAAACTTTTTTTCAGTCTTCGAATCTAAGCTGCACCAGAATTTTGTAGCCTAAGTATCGGGAAAAAAAGTGCGGCTTAGATTCGAATAAATTCGAAGAAAATTCAGTGTAATGAATGTTCGCTACATGTCTAAAGACATGTGCCAGTACAGATATACGATAATTTAATGGAAAACCATCTTTCAAAATTAAAAGTACAAAATATCTATGATTTAGAGAGCGAAACTAGGGGGCAAGCATCTTCTGAACGATGGAGATATGAGAGATCGTTGAGACTCTAATCTTCTTTTTTCAAAGAAATTGCTTGCAGGAAAAAATCTACTCCGTGTTCGAAGCTTGTAATGCGCATTGTGTATGGTAGAGACTTATGCAATGCAGCAATGAAATATGGATTGGCAAACGAAGAGATCGCTCGGAAGCAGTATGAGAGGGAATATTCAACTGAAGTAAAAATATGTGGCTTATTTGTGGACAAAGATAAACCCTTTTTGTGTGCTTCACCCGATGGATTGGTTGGTGATGATGGACTCATAGAAATTAAATGCCCTTATTCTGCGAGATTTGAATCAAATCTGCTGGAATTTTTAATTACAAAAAAAAATAGTCTAGGTTTCAAATTTTCCAATGAAAGGGGAATCTATTTACCATTAAATCATAAATTTTACTTTCAAATACAAGGTCAGTTATTTATTACACAACGGAAATGGTGTGATCTGTATTTATGGTGCAAAAAGGATTCGTTAACTCTGCGTATAGAGGCAAACGAAGAGTTTTGGAAAGGAATTATTCCAAAACTATAGAAAAGTTTTATTTTAAATGTGTTCTTCCTGAAATTCTTGATGGAAGAGCACCACGAAATATGCCTTTGAGGGAGCCGTTATATGTAGAGGAATCTAGTAGAAGCAAAAAACAGAAAATGATTGATATAGGTTAGGAAATGAAACCTATATATTATCGAATGATTATTTGATTAACGGCAAGCTTTGAAGCTTCACTGGGACTATCGCCGACCTCGTCATTTCGATCAAGTGACGAGGACGAAATCAGAGCTGGAACCGCAATCTCCCAAAATTTCCACCATTAGCAACATATAGTATCATCTACTTCAAACATCTGCTTTGAGGTTCAGCCTTCTACATAGCGGACGGCCGCGGTAGCCGAGTGGTATAGGTATCGGACCGTGGCTTGCCTTGCCACGAGTTCGAGCCCAATACCATTAAAGACCCGCCGTGTAGGGCAGCGATGCACGTTAAATCTGTTGAGAGCTGAAACGTCCTCCCGTTGGTGTGGTGTGGGAGTTAGGAGAGGGGGGTGCCAGCTCAGGTGTCGTCCACGTCACTTGACCATGGTTCAAAATTACGTGGTCCGTCGCCAAAAGCCCTCGTGTAGCTGAACAGTGCGACGTTAATATTCAATCATTCAATCAATCAATTCTACATAGCGGATCTTCAGCAGGACACCAGAATTCAAACCGACGACGCAACACCACGTCGATCACGAGTTCGTAACCATGAACTCTTGCCTACTGTGACCTCCTATATCTTCTCGAACAGGACACCGTAAAAACTGTCCGGGATATATATTTTTATAATTAAGTATATTTTTACTTAGCCATTTATTTGGATTCCTACATAGAATGAAACTATTATTTTGTTACCAAATATGCCCAAAAAATTAAACAATAATGCAATTTTCTTTGATTTAAATATAATGTTAACTTCCAAATTGAAAAAAATTGTTATTGACATATATTCATTAAATAAACATAAATTTCTTAGAAAAATAAAAGCAATGTTTATATATTATATGCTTGATTAATTGTGCTTGATAATTAATTGCCAGCCTATTTTCTCTCCCTTATAATGATATTTTAATCGTTCTCTAAAGTTACAAAAGTAATTTTAATTTCAAAATATCTCTTTCTTTCTTCCTTTTTTTTTTTTTTTTTGCTGAACATGAAATAATTTTGTAATGCTTATTTTCATTTACGTACCATTTCTTATAAAAATTATTTTTAAATTTAAAAATTATTTTACAAACATACGTAAAATAATGGTCAAAACCATAATTAACCAGTTTTTAATGAAATAGCTGCATACTATCTTAGAAAAATATCGAAATTGATAACCTTTAACCTTTTTTATAACATTTAAAACTACTTTTTAAAAGAAAACTCTATTCAAAATTGTTTCCCTTAAACCTTTAATAATGTAATACAGGTGTAAGTGTATACCTAATTGGAAATTTCTGAAACATTTTTTTGTACATAAGAACTTTATTTTGTAATACTTTTAGAAACATTTATTATTCCATTATAAAAGAATATTAAGTCGTTTTTCTTTATATGTAGTGCCTACTAGATTGTGAATATTCCATTGTTTACTGTACCGGGACCAACAAAACAAATTTATTCACGTTAATACATTGTTTTTGCACAACTAAATCGTTTTGTAATGGAAAATGAACTTTTTTTTATTTGTGGATAAAAACACCTATAATCAAGGAGAGCGAACAACTTATTGACATTTTAAAAGACATTTGACGGTAAAATCTATATTAAAACAAGAACAGCTCCTAAAATTTAGATTGCAAAATACATAGGATTTTTCCATAGTTAGAAACGAATAAAGCATTCATAACAAATTATCAGAATCCATGAGTCGAAAAAGTAAGAAAGCCATTTTAGATCTCTCTCATGGTCAAGAGTCAACACTATTTTACCCCCCAAAAAAAAAAAAGAACAAGTATTTCGTTTCACAGTCGTAAAGACTGTGGCCCTCTTCCTCCTGCAGAGAAAGGGGAGGATTCTATTGAAGGAAGTGCGCTACACACACACACACAGAATTTTTTTTTTTTTTTTTTTTTGCCTTTTTCAAAATCAACCAAAAGCGGAGAGCAGAGTGCGCGCGATCTTCTCTTTTCAAACAATTAAATCTCACCAGCAATGGCATCCAATAATTCACAAAATAGCTGTAAATTTATGTTTCGAGATATCTCTCTTTCCGATTTTTTCGAAATTTCGCAATTGTCCATAATTCTGGAGATCTTCGTATAATAAGGACCTGCCGCGTTGGGTGGTTAAGCATTCTTCATCACAACACGGTTGAATTAAATAACAATAAACATTTATTAACTTTAGATTAAATGTGCAATTAAGAGGTAAACTTCTAAAAACAACAACACATGGAACCAGGCACGCTACAATAATAACAGATCAATTCAGTTCAGTTTTGGAGTCGTTATGTTGAGCTGTAAGGTCGCTGCATACTCCCCTTCCAGTGTCAACGATACCTAGTTGGAAGATGAACTTTGCGACCAGAACGTGTAGATGGCTGGGTAGGCGTTGAAGCTGTTGGATCAGATTCCACAGTAGCAGGTGTTGAAGCTGTTGCATTAGGTTCCACAGTAGCAGGTATTTCATTCTTGGTTTGAGGTAGTTGCAAGTCCTCAGTGTTAAGAAAGAAGGCAGGTTTGCATCTATCAATAGATACAGATACCCGTTTACCATTGATGTCAAGGAAAAACACTTTATCCTTCCTTTGTAAGACTTTGAAAGGGCCATCATAGGGTTGTTGAAGTGGACGACGTAACATGTCTCGGCGAAGAAAAACATGTGTTGCTTCCAACAGTCCTGGATGGATAAAAACTGGACGTTTGCCATGGTGTTTTGGTGGTTTAGGGTGAAGTGATTGCATGTGAGACTTAAGTTTCGAAACAAAATTCACAACATCATCGTCTGGCTTGGAAGAGTCAAACATCTCCCCTGGCAGTCGAATAGTGGTTCCAAAAACTAATTCAGCTGGGGTACACAGAATATCTTCTTTAAGAGAAGCTCGTAGACCTAGTAAGATGATAGGAGTACTTCTGTCCAACGCTCAGTAGCATGGCATTTGATTGCACTTTTCAATGGGCGGTGCAATTCTTCGATCATCCCATTAGCTTGAGGGTGGTATCCAGTTGTACGACATTTCTGAACACCAAGTAGCTTGCTAAGAGCTTTGAAGAGCGAGGACTCAAACTGCCTGCCCCTGTCGGTTGTGAGAATTGAAGGAGTTCCAAAGCGAGACACCCAAGAGGAAAAGAAGGCCTCAGCCACAGTCTCAGCAGTTATGTCTTTGAGAGGTTGGGCCTCTGGCCATTTCGAAAAACGGTCAATCATTGTCAGGCAATAGGTGTAGCCATTTGATGGAGGTAGAGGTCCAATGAGATCCAGATGAACATGATCAAAACGTTGGGAAGGTTCTTGAAATGATGAAAGAGGTGATCTAGTGTGACGATGAATTTTGGATTTTTTTGGCAAGCTAGGCAGTGTCTTGCCCACTTAGCTACATCTGATGAGATTGATGGCCAAACAAAACGCTGCTTCATCAAATGCACTGATCGACGTATGCCAGGATGAGATAAATTATGCATAGCAGAGAAAACATCTTGGCGATGCTGTTTGGGGATGTAGGGTCTGGCTGTGCCCGTTGATAGATCACACATAATTTCAGTAGACGAATTGGGAAAAGTTACCTTTTTGAGTTCCAAGGAAGTTCCAGATGCTATTAGGGTGTGAAGCTCCTGATCAGTCTGTTGTGTATCAGCAATACAGTCATAGTCAATTTGACTTGGGAAGGTGATTGCAGAAACACGAGAGAGAACATCAGCAGCAATATTGTCAGATCCTGGAATGTGTACAATATTTGTGGTGAACTGAGAGATGAAATCCAGCTGACGGATCTGCCGTGGAGAACACTTGTCACTTTTTTGCCTAAAAGCATAAGTGAGGGGCTTGTGGTCAGTAAACACTGTGAAATCTCTAGCTTCCAGCATATACCGAAAGTGTCGGATAGCCGAGTAGATAGCAAGGAGTTCACGGTCGTAGGCACTGTAAGACTTTTCAGATGAAGTAAGTTTTCTGGAAAAGAAAGCCAATGGCTGTAGCTCAGAGTCCACAACTTGGTGAAGTGCACCTCCTATGGCATAATCAGAGGCGTCCACATGAAGAGCAAGCGGGGCAGAAGGTGAAGGATGAGCAAGAAGTGCAGCATCAGCAAGAGCTTGTTTACACCTCTGAAATGCTGTAATTGCCTCAGAAGACCAGTTTAAAGGCTTTGAGTCCTTCTTACCTTTAGAACCTTTTAAAAATTCACTTAAAAGATACTGTTGTTCAGCTGCTTTGGGCAAGAAACGTCTATAAAAATTTAACAGTCCTAAAAAATTTTCTCAGAGAGCCAACAGTCTCTGGTTGTTTGTAATCAAGAACTGCTTAAACTTTGTCAGGCAATGGCTTAATGCCATCAGGAGTGATAAAGTGGCCAAGGAAAATGAGTTCAGTCACACCAAATACACATTTAGAGATATTTAGTTTTAAACCATATGAGCTCAGTCTTTTGAATATAGTTCTTAAGTGAGAACGATGCTCCTCAGCATTTTCTGAGTAACACAAAATATCATCCAAGTAGACAAAACAAAAAGGAAGTCCTCTTAGTACTTCATGCATGAATCGCATAAAGGTTTGTGGTGCATTCACAAGGCCAAAACACAAATGGGTATATTCGTAAAGACCCCATGGAGTTGTTACAGCTGTCTTAGGAATATCACACTCAGCTATAGGGATTTGGTGGAATGCCTTAAAAATGTCTATTTTGGAAAATATCTTCTTGCCATGTAGTGCATGAGCAAAGTCATTCAAATAAGGCATGGGGTAGCTGTCGAACTCAGTAACAGAATTCAGCTGCCTGTAATCCCCAACAGGTCTAACTGTAGAGTCAGATTTGGGCACAACATGAAGAGGAGAACTCCAGGGACTTTTGGAAGGTCTAATAATGCCTTGAGCAAGAAGAAATTCAAATTCTACCTTCACTGCATCATACAGTTTAGGTGTAGCCTTCTAGGCATGGCAGTGACTGGTGGGCCAGTAGTAATAATATGGTGGACTGTGCCATGTGATGCTGATTTGGAAATTAAAGAAGGGTTGCTGAGGTCTGAAATTCCGATAAGATGTTTTTAAAACTGATGTTTGCATCTACAGTGAGGATTGAGGGCTGTACAATATTTGAAAAAACACAAGAAGTGAAAAGAGAAGTTTCCACATCCACCAACCTTTTTTTCTTAAGGTCGATTAAAAGGTTGAAGTGCTTTAGAAAATCAGCACCAATTATAGGAGATGATACATCAGCAATTATGAAAGTCCAGATAAAGGTCGCCTCAGACCCAGGTTCAGTTCTTTACGGACCATACCATAGGCTGGAATTTTGGTATTATTAGCAGCAAATAAGGAGAAGTTAGACTGAGGTGATTTATTCATAGTTGGAGAAGGTGGGATGACACAGATTTCACTTCCAGAGTCTATGAGAAATTTCTGGCCAGACTTGCGGTCTAATAAAAATAACCGGCTGGTATGTTGCGAGGGCTCTGCCATTCCAGCTATGACAGAGCTTACTCGTTTTTTTGCACAAATGCACAAGGTGAAACACACTTGCGGGCCCGCTCTTTATAACGGCGATGATAGTAGCAGATGCCACTTCCTCTATTGACACTCCTAGAGCGTGAATGTGATCTCCGGCGGTCAGAACTATATCGTTGGTGGCGAGAGGAATTGCGCTCTCTTGTCAGTTCAGCAACTTGTAGAGACAGCTCTTGGATCTGCCTGGCGAGAGAGTCCATGGTTGGCTGAGCATTGCATGAAGATGACTGGGATGGTGGAGGAACAGTTTTGGCCGCACAGATAGTCGAGGATGCACCAACAACCTCAGAAACCTTATCAGCGATGATAGCCAGTTTATCCAAAGGCTCTGAGGATGCAGATAAAACAGTCTGGATATGTGTGGCATTCTTTGAAGCCACAAACTTTGCAGAAAGTCATCCTGGAGTTGGCCATTAGACAGCTCTTTCATTTTTCGCAACAGGTGGCTGGGCTTCTCATCTCCCTAGCTGAAGGTCAGTAAGCAGTTTCTTAATTTTTTGAGTCTCCGAGTCGCTAAATTGGGTGATGAGCCGCTGCGAGAGAGTGTGATATTTGTCACTGTTCGGAGGGCTTAACACAATGTCCGACACGTAGGAGAGAGTTTCAGCATCCAGGTTCGCAACCAAAGCAGAATACTTAGTATCATCACTGGAGATACCACTGAATGTGAATGCATGGTCGCATTGCGCAATCCATAGACGAACGTTGGATTTCCAAAACGGCGGCAGCCGCAACGCAATACGAGCGACTTCAACGGTTTCACTAGTCATATTGTAGAATAAGCAGGAAGCGAAACGAATCTCCGAGCAGATGCTTCAAGTGGCCTTGAGGGAGAAGGAAAAAAAAATCTTTCGCTACGGGGTGATCATCCGTAGTAGAAGAATTTGTATTGCATTCGCCATTAGAACAGAATAGCTTACGTGTTTTTAAGTCCAAAAGGGGTCACCACTGCCGCGTTGCGTGGTTAAGCATTCTTCACTACAACACGGTTGAATTAAATAACAATGAACATTTATTAACTTTAGATTAAATGTGCAATTAAGAGGTAAACTTCTAAAAACAACAACACATGGAACCAGGCACGCTACAATAATAACAGATCAATTCAGTTCAGTTTTGGAGTCGTTATGTTGAGCTGTAAGGTCGCTGCAGACCATTATAAATTTATCATCTTCCATCCTCTCAAAAATTGACACATTTGTTGAGTAATTCAGAGTACCACTGAGAATTGTACCTCTCGTGAAATAGGTTGCCAACCCCAGTTCTATTGTATAAAAGTAATATTGTATCATACTGTTTGTTCATTGAAACGTGAAATTTAATTTTCATTGCTTTAAATCCACCTATTCTTCCTTTAAAAATCATTTGTTCAGGAAAAATTTAACAGTTTCGTTCTGTACATCATTTATCTAGAGAATTGATCGACAAACTGTGTTCCACGAGTCCCAATAAAAAAAAATGGGAAAGAAAAATTACAAATATGTATGCAAAATGGATTTATGTTCTCATGAAATTCGTTTAGCCACAATTATCTAAAGATCATAGACTAAAATTAAAAATTTTATTTATACATAATTTGAAAATTTTTTTAAACTTTTATTGTAATATAATAAATGAATTTTAAAACTTTATTTTATGCAGTAGATTGTGAATATACTATTGTTTGCTATCCCGAGTTCCACGAAGTAATTTTATACTAGTTAGTACAATGTTTTGAAACCTTTTACATTTGTGGGGGAAAAACACCTATAATGAAGAAGGTAAAAAAAAATTTATCGACATATGAACAGATTCGATGCTAAAATTTAAATTTAAGCTAGAAGACCTATATCTTAGGTTACCAATTCATGCTATATACGCAGAATTTCTCACACAGCTATGAACATTTTCATGCCATTCACAAAAATGTATTTAGAAAGTGAAAAATATTTTTAACGCGATTGGCAACAAAAACAAAATACAAAAACGAATTGAACACGGAATATGAAATGCTACTGCAGATAATTTCAAAAAGCTTATACGTCGATAGTTTGTGTAAAAATTGTGAACACATATCTCAGTTACTAAGTATAATGCATGCGTAGGTGACATTTGGATCACAAATTTATATTATCAATGAGTAAATAACATTAAAATTACATCATAAAAGTTTTTAATAAAAAATAAAATATTTTTTAAAATTGTCTTTACATATAATATCAAAAATATGTTTATCTATATACTTTAAATATTATTTTAAGATATATTCCCTTCAGCGAAGAAGGGGTTTCCTCGAAAACATGTTACAGTTCTAAGGGGTCCAAGAGTTGAAAAAGTTTGATGATTGACCAATGTCCAGACATGAGGAGTCTTTCATGGTCAAGATTCACTCTGCTGCTTTAACCCCTCGCCCGAAAAAAAAAAAAAAAAAAGAGCTAACATTTATTTTACTAGTTTGACGACCATCACCCTCCCTTAGCCCCCCCCCGCGTGTTCCCTTTCACTGAAGGGGAGAATTTCATTGAAAAGGTTACCCGAGAGAGAAATTTATTGCCCATCTTGGGAATCTTAACACAAATATTTGTGCCAAAAATTTCGCAATAGCCAACGCCATCTAGATGTCATGTAAGGTGTTAAACTAATGGCCCGCCATCACCTTAATGTGAATCAATAAAATAACCAGATAATTCCACCACTCTTCATCTCAATAGTAACTTTTATCAATTTCTAAGAAATATTTTACTGGCATTTATTCAAAATAAAATAAAATTTCAAGTTTATGCTAGTAATTAGTTCTTAAACGTATTTAGGGATTAATGCATTATAGAGGAAAAAGTGTTGCATGAGTTTTTCTTTGAAGAGCGTGAATATAGGAATCGAAGTTTAAATGCTAAGTCTTAATCAGAAATGTTGATTTTGATGAAACGAATAAATGAGTAATAAAAACTTCGAATTAGAGTTTTAAAAAACTCAAACCTTAGAAAACAAAGGCAATTATAAAAAATTTAAACTTATTGTTTGAAATGTTTTCTTTCTACTTTTACCCAATTTAAAGTAAATATGCCTTAGAACAGTGATTCGCAACCCCTGGTCTGCGGACCAGTATCGGTCCGGGGATCAAATGGTGCGGGCCGCCTAAAGAACATTAAACTATTTCCATTTTATTTAAAGGGGTGCATTTCTCTCGGATTTGCGCAACTTTCCACGGAAATCTCGTTATATTCCATATTAAATCACTTTTATTCATTTTGGGTGTAACTATATTTTATTCTGAACGCATATTTAAATGTAATTAAATTAAAATTGTGAAATCAAAACAATCTAAATAAACAATCAACGTGTCCCACCCTCAGCGGGACGAGGTAAAGTTTTCAAATGTTGACCGGTCCGCAGCGATAAAAAGGTTGAGGAGCACGGCCATAGAACACCTATGAGGCCATACCTTAGAATATTGAATGACGGTCAGTTGACGAGGTTGATTCTAAGTAGGGTTTCTGATTTCCCGGGTTTTTTCATTCCTGGGAATTTCCGGAAAATCCCGGGAATGTAACTGTCATTTCCGGGATTCCCAGGGATACAATAAAATTTCAAAAAAAATTAAAAACAAGATATTTTTTAATCAAATCAGTAACAATTATATAAAATAAGAATACACATAAATTCCAAATTAAAACTTTTTTGTATAATTAGCTAAAAAATACAAAACATATATCATAAATGGATTATTTATTTTTAAACTAAGATTTCAGAAAACATAAGTAATTTATACTTTTATGACTCAGCCTAGTTCTAAGCTTTGTGGCGAACAATCCGGATGGCAGAAAATGCTCTCTCGGCTTCAACTGACGTTGGAGGAATTGTTTTTAAAGTTTTATATAGTTTTATAACGTTTGGTGATGGATTTTCAGTCGAGTCGAACAACTGCATCTCTTGTTTTATGATTTTGTTGAAACTGATACATTTTTTGGTTGAACAATTTAAAACTTTTGTTATAAATTGCTTTATATAATTTTCCGTCCAACGTCAGATGTTTTTATTTCAATATCTCCATGATCTCTTCTTCTGAGTGCGAAGAGTTGGATATTGATTCCTCCACTTTGCAGAAAAGCCTTGTCCCTCTCTCTCTCATTTGGGCTTGTCTAACCAAACAATTTAAACCTTGCAATCGCGAAATATCGTCAGTAACTGCAACTGTTGCGTATTTCCTTCCAAAACTCAGGTATTGCATTAATCCTCTTAAATTAACGTTGCGAATCTCATTAATTCTTTGGATTAGAGAATAGATCATATTTTTCTCAAATGCTGAATTTTGTTCATTCAATTCTCCAATAACGAAAGAAAATACACCTTCTGCAATTAGCAAAGTTGCATTTCGACTGCATAATTTTTCTAAGCCAATTTTTACTGGCCTACTACAATTCTAGTCACAGTTTTAAACTTTACATTGGCCATCATTTGCTCTTCTTTAATGTCAATTAATGCTTTTAAAATTGCTGACATTATTTCTAAAAATCTTTCAAACTTTGTGATGTCCCCACCCCTGGGGACACCCTTTCTACACTATCCATGTGACCTGTGTCTATGGAGAGGAACGAAGAGCTACTAAAGTCATTCATACTAAAATCTGTTTATCAAGATCTTAGCTTAAACACAATACAACTACAAGAATAATCTAAGGAGTATGATCAAGAACGAGAAGACGCAACACGTATTACCAATCGATAGCGCAACTAACCACTGAATCTAACTTTATAGATTAAATACTATCTCAGTAGTAAATGCTTTATACTTAAAGTTGAATTTACTAAGCTCAGCACTATATCCTAGATAAACAGCTATAGTCCTTATAACTTCTGTTCTGGCTTTAATCCGGCTACACTCCGTTGGGCTCGGACCCACTTTTGGTTAATCTGCAACGTCACTGTCTGGCTAATTTCTAGGATTAAGATTTCTCTTCTAGACGACTATATCTCGTATAGTCTAGAAAGGTAGTTACGACTACCTTTCTACTTAGCAAACACATCTAGCATCTCCACTTAGCGACCTCGCGAATGCTAAACTTCCCATACATATATGATTCCTAATTTACATATACATGTTCTTCTTGAGTTGGTTGGAAAGAATTGCCATTCTGGCCCCAAAGCAATCCCTAGAGGACAGTTAATTGAAATCGTGATGAATGTTCCGTCATAACATTGCCGACAAACTGTTCCATCGTGTTTTGGTATCCAAACAAACCATTATTTCACAACCAATCTCAAACATATTTTTGTGAAACATCATTCTTGAGAGATGATTTTCTGAATAATATTACTACATTTCTAATCTTTTTTAGATTCCCTGGAAATCCCGAGAACGAAGTATAATTCCCGGGAGTTGAAAAGTACAGAAATCTTATGAGTTCCCGGGAAAAATACCCTAATTCTAAGTAGGGACCACATTTCTGTATCTGAGTTAATGTAATATGAGAGCTTTGAGCCTAGAGTAGCTAACGTGTATCATCCACTCTACATGAAGTATCTCTGGTGGAATCAGGACTTGGATCCATGACCTTACAGATGCGTTGTTGAGCAAAAAAATACTCGAACTTGACCATAATGATGCCGCTGCAAACAAAATTTATTTTTGTGTTAGATTTTGCCAAAGTGCTTTCAAAGCTCTCTATTACTTCTAATGACAAAGAGAAAATTACTTCTTCCTATGAAGATGATAGGTTATATGAAAAAGAGAGAAAAAAATTTCTCAAACTTTTTTCCCTATAAGCTTTTCTATTTTAACACAATATGAGTTATGAACAGATATTGTATTTCTTAACTCTTTATTATTTTTCTAAAACATTTAGAAATGAAACACTAGTATAATTTTTCTGAATTGAAGCAATTTTGAAAAAGAATTTTCTATAAACAAAGTATTAGAATACCTGGTTTAATTGATTTTCACTTCAAGAGGGTAATTAAGACTATGTGAGCTGCAATAATTGTTTGGATTAAAGTGAAATGAAGTAAAATAAACCTATGTGTTACTCAACTCAAAATGGCTGATTGTATTTTGTTTACGTTTTTAAAATTATTTTGAGTGTATGATTGACAAAGGAAATCCATAAAATGTAGCTGTTTCCCTAATTGAGTAATTATATATATTTTCATCCTTATATTCTTTAAAATAATTTATTGAATTGTTTAAAATTTTAAAAAAATATTATGCTTGACAGTTAAAAGCATAATGTAAACATTGATTTTAAAATCGCAATATCATCCATATTCTCGCATCTGATATTTGTGAAATTTTTTTCATCAATTTATTTCATTATTTATATTTTTTGCGGGGTATTTTAGACGAGAAGTGATTGTTATAATTGCTATTAAATCTACTTTTAAGTTTAAAATAGTATCGTAAAAATATGAGTAGGTTAAATATTTATATTTCCGAAAAAAAAATGTAAAAGCAAATACATTTAAAAATCTCAGAAATCTATCATGTTTTCAAGTTAACAAATTATTTAAAAATGAATGGAAATGCAATAACTACTGATCTTGTTTATTTGTAGTGATGCAAGAATTTTATTTTAAATAATTAAAGTAAAGGACGTTATTTCTGAAACTAAAATTTGTAAGAAACCTTTTGTTTTAAACTTATTATTTTCAGAGATAATATATTTTAAAATTGTAAGCAATTTCTTAGCTGGTCCACAGAGGTTAGCAAAAATGTATTTTGAACATGTAAACTATAGTAAGGATTCAAAATCATGTGTGATATAAATGTATTAAATTTCATTATTTTTTGTAAAAATTTTGGTTGAATCCTATTTTAGTGCTAATCATTATTTTTTGTCCAACTTAATGAATTGTCATGTTGGACTAAAATCCAATACAGGAAAATTAGCTAGAAACCAATTTTTTTCTCTCTTATCAAAGGTGTGAACTACTAAAATTTTCTAATTTGATATCAGTTTCTAAAATTTTACCATTGCATTTTTTTTTTTGTGTGTGAAATGTATGTGTGCATATATATACAGTTGGATACCAATTTAACTAATTAATCAGTGCCAAGCAGTTTTTTCATTGATTAGGGGTTATTCATTACAAAAACAAATACAAATTTTTAGTACGTACGTACTAGTGTCACCGCAGCAGAATTGGTGTTACGTGGGAACTAATTTGATATTGAGGGTAATTGTGCCTAGATGTAAAAAAACAAAGATTCTAATGTGTTTTATATGAAAAAAACACCCAATCAGTTAAGAGTTTGGTGTAAACTGGTGCGATTCATTTAGCACTAATTTGGCTGAGGTGATGCTAACATGAAAGTAACAAATTTTTTTATCTTTCCTTTTGGAAATTCTGCTGTTAAACAACTACACCACATAAAGTACCCATAGTTAGAAATTACACACTTTTTATTTTGCAGCTGAAAGTACTATTAGGGAATCAATAAGTACCATTTAATTGAAAAATTTTAAATACAAACTAATAGATATTTAACTATCTTTTTGATTCTTGACTCGAAAGAGTTCATTTTCGACTTTATGCAGTGAAGAAAATACTGCTTCATTTTTATCCTGCTGTATAAGGTATGCTTTCACAGTGGTACTTGCATATTATCACAACAGTCTCCAAGTCTATTAATAACTTGCCAAGTTGGCAACCCCGATTTCCTATGTGTCATTCGCGCTGATTTGGCAATTAGATGCTTCGTTTCATATGATATCGCCAATAGGTTGCGATAATTTGTAAGTACCTTCATAGTTTCCAAACAATATAAAGAGTTAGAAAATGTAACAGTTTTGATAGAAGTTTCTTTCTCAATGCATCAGAATTGCTATTCATTGGATCTAACTAATCAACAATTTCCTCAACATCAGTTGCACAGGTAAGTTATCAGTCATTGAATATAACATAATCATAAAAAATCTTAA
This sequence comes from Trichonephila clavipes, assembly GCA_019973935.1. Classification (NCBI taxonomy): domain Eukaryota; kingdom Metazoa; phylum Arthropoda; class Arachnida; order Araneae; family Nephilidae; genus Trichonephila; species Trichonephila clavipes. The sequence continues at coordinate 125,672 of BMAU01006585.1, forward strand.
AATATCCCCTGCATTGTAAAATGGGTTGAGATAAGATAAAGGTTATATTCAAAACTAACAGGATAGGTTTCATTCATCACTCATCTGCCCCTGTAAAGTCTAATAATGATCCACATCCTTTTGCGTCAAAATTTGCTGCTTACAAGAAAAATCTTTTAGGGACTAAAAGAATGTGTCATTTTTATGAAAAATCCAATTTTTTCTAATACAAGCTAATGAAAAAAAATTTAACTGTTGAAATAATTTGTTAATTCAGGGTTTATTATTCATGTTAAATAGGGTTTTTGCTTTCAATTTAATTGGGGAAAGAGAAAAATTTGTTTAATTGGGGTTCGTTAAATCAGGGTTTGATTTTATTTCAACAAGTAATATAAAAAAAATTTTTAAGTCAATTCCTACTTTGAATGGATGAATAGAAAATATTTTACTAACAATTGAAAATTTGAATAAGATATATATATGTTGTCATCAAAATATGAAATCCTGCATTCTATAGAATGCCTAAAACTAGCCGGCAATGTATGAAATGATTCTTATTTCACACATTGCCTAGGCATTCTATAGAATGCCTAATGAGAAACCGGAAAAGTATGAAATACATCTCCGATTCTTTTCGAATATTGTGTGACAAAACATGAGACTTTAAACGCGTGTCTCAGGCTCAGAATTTGTCAGTTGCACACATTGTGGTTTGTTCGGGAGTGTCAAAATACTCAATTTTACTTAAACTTGTTCAGTAAAAAATTGGTTTTTTTCCCCTTTTCTGCATGAAAATGGAGAAGTAAGTTGTAGTGTTGGAGAAGGAGTTATGGTCTCTAGCTAAGGTAGGCAAACTATGGCACACGGTACAATTATCAGTGGCACTCGGCACTACTCAACAAATTTGTCAATTTTTGAATGAACTTCATAAATTTGTAATAGACCTTATTTGTGGCACACATCTCCAGAATTTGGACAATTATGGAATTATATAAAAAAATTTGAAAGATAACTTCAAAGGTAAATTTACAGTTTTTTTTGTAAACTATTGTGTGCCACAGCTGGAGATATTTAATTGTTTGATGAGAGAAAATTGCATATGTATTCTGCTTGTAGTTCTACATATCTAAGTGAAATATCTTTTCTCATACGAAAAATATTCTAAGTCCGCAAAGGAATTGTTTAAGGTATGTGACTACTCAAAATTAACATTTTGGTGAAAACTTTCAAAATTTCATTTATGCTTTTATTTTAAAGCCCATACATTTTTGAGATTCCAAAAACACTCTATTTTTGCTTCTACGATATTTAGAAGCAAAGTTATAGCATAATTAGTGAACCGGAAATGGAGTGTACAAAACAGAAAGTTGACCCCTACACAATATATTGAATTGAAATTTTCAAAGCATGTTTTTTAATTCTATCTGTGTTATGAATCAAAATCTAATCTCTGTGCATGTATTTATGTACTTTATTCCTTTTTTATAAAAAAATTATTAATTTTTTAAAAAATTGTGTTTTTGCATAAAATTTGGAATATTTAAAAAACTTTCAAAAGTATTACAAATATTTTAATTTCTAGCATATATAAAGATGTTATTCATGTACTGTATTATTTTTGTACAAATATTATTTGAATACATATATTAAAATTTTGTGTAACTGCAATTTTTCATCAAAATTTCACTAAAAATGACAATTGTTATAGTCTATAAAACTCCCCAGAAAACAGCAAAAGGTTAAAAAAAGAAGTCCAAATTATTTAAACATGAAGCTAATGAAATCTTGACCTATAAATATGGCGAGTTTAAAAAATGTACAATTAGTAGAAGCATTTTTATACTGTATTAAAATCTTTAAATGCATTTTCTGAGAAACTATGTTTTTCAATTTTTTACTTCTTGGTAAAGTTCACTACAGGTTTTCTTTTTAAGATATTGAATTGAAATTTTCAGAAAATGTTTTATTTAGTTTTATCTGCACTCCATACTATTATCTAATCTCTGTGCATATATTTATGTACTTTATTGCACTTTTGGTGAGAAAAAAACATTAGTTTCTTGCATAAAAATTGACATATTTCAAAAACTTTCAAAAGTATCAAAATTCTTATAGTCCCAAGTGCAAATAATGATGTTATTTATGTACTGTATAAATATTATTAAAATATATTAATTAGAATTTTCAATACAAGCCTTACCGTAACTACTGTTTTTCACTAAAATATCACTCAAAATTCCCAATATATCCAAAATTATTTTTAATTTTGTCGAAATTGTACATGATTCTTAGTTTTATGCCATATTTCAAATAAAAAAGTGTTTATTTAGTTGTAACTTTTTATGTATTTCAAAAAAATGTGCTCCGAAGGTAGTCACATACCTTAACAACTGAATGCTCAGAATCATATCAAAGTAAAAGTTACAAATTACACCACATTTTTTGCAATATGAAAGTAGAGCGAAGCAGCACTAGGTTCACACTAAAATTTTTATCTAACTGTAATCGGGGGAAATACTTATACTTTACGTTGTTTATTTCTTATTTTAATAAATATGTTTAAAAAACATAATATATGTACAATTTCGAGGGTTGTTGAAAAAACAGTTATATATTTTATGCTGTTTATTTTTATGTTAAGAAATATTTTTAATTGATTCAAAATTAATGTGTGATAAAGCTGTAAATCTATGTAATTGAACTCTTTTCTCTAACTCTGTATACATTATTGCGGGAACAGAATTGTATCAAAAAACCTTTTCATGACCTTATTTCATACTTTGCCTAAACAGCTTTAGTCATTTTATAGAATGCCTAGGCCAAGGATGAAATAATTATTTTATTTCATACTTTGCCTAAAAACGTCCGGCATTCTATACAATGCCGGCATTTCATACTTTGCTGCTAACATATATATAACTAAGCATATATATATATAGAGAGAGAGAGAGAGAGTGAACTAATATAGTAGGAATTGAAAAAAGAGCATGATTTGTCTGCATTGTTGTAAAAATGCACACCCGATTTGTCTAGTTTGGCTGAAAAACCGATTTTTGATGCCAACTTTCGTCATTTTTTTAACAGCTACATTGTTACACCATAGAGATGAATCTAAGTTGGCATCAAAAAGCGGTAATTAATTTAATTTAATTAAATTAATTAATATTTGAAAAAAACTGTAGTAACATTAAGTGTCATCCACTACAAGTTTAAAAAAAATTATTTGAACTTGATTGGATGAATAGAAAGTATTTTATTAATGATTGAAAATTTGAACAAGATAAATATATAAATAAATATATAGAGAGAGTGATCTAATTGTAGGAATTGAAAAATAAAAATATTTACAAAATAAATATCAATAGACCCATAATTTTGTCAATTGTTTTATCTGTAAATGAATGTAGTATGAAAAATTCTGTCTAACAATGCAAAATGTGATCAATATTCTTAGGATTGTTGTTTAAAATGCAGTAATAGGAAGTACACATCCCAATTTTAATGTAATTTTGAATGGAAGAAAGGTATTCATGGGAGGAAATTTTGTTACATAATTTTTTTAATACTTGTTTATGACTATAGTACAGTTACAATATGATTTGAATCTTTCTTTCTTTCTTTGGCTATCTTTATTCTCACTATATTTAATGTCAATATTTATGCTTGATGGCAAATGTTACTTCTCTAAGGAAAAATACCAAATTTTATAATTGTAAGTGTGTTTTGATGTATATTTTATGTAGTAACATTTTTTTCTAGGATACTGGGGATTTCTAAATTCTTTCTCTCTTTTTTTCCCCTGGGGAATGCAGTAGTTGAAAAGATAATTGTAAAATCGTTAATAATAATTTTTCTTTCTTAAATGAACTATATTTTTTGTTATCCCGTAGTTAAAAAAATGACAAATTTTTTGGAGTTAATTTTAATTTGCAGACCAGGTAAATTAATTATAAAGATATAATTATTTTAGAGAAATTGTAACTCTTGATGCATTTATCATAACATATAATATTGCTTTGAAAATTTTTTCTTTTTGTGTTACTGTTCCTTCTTCCTTCTGTTCTTTCAAAATTTAGATATTTTTTTCCCATGTAATTGATTTTTGATTTATATCGTTATTAAAAAGGATACTTTTAATATAGGATTGAACAAATAAGATTATTTAGCAATAAAAATAAAATCTGTGTGTGCACGTGCATTTCCTATTTTTGAAAGTCAGTAATTAAATTTCTTCATTAGTCTGTAGCGATTCCATGCTGTATTAGGCCTAAGCTACCATTTTGACTAGCAAAGTGAGTTTAAACTATAACACAAACTAATCTAACTTACTATCAGTAAGGTTTCCAGATGTACATTTTAAAGATACTGGTTTAAAGAATCAATTCTGCATAATTAAAAAAATAATATTTAATATTAATCAAGTAACATTTAAATTAGCGTAACTAGTTACATCAGAAAACAAAAAGATAGAATTCCAAAAATATGTTGGTGCGTAAATCCAAAAGTGTAATCCTAATAAAAGATATACACATTTTTCAGTCTCTTCCTATTGGCCGGGAAGAAACGTGACGCAAAAAACTTTGAATAAAAATCGTTTTCAGATTCAACTGGGATGCCACAGTACTCCCCCTCCAGTCACACAGACGATGGCATTTGAAATCGCACGAGTCGTCGGGAACGTCTTTCACTGCGAGTGATGACATCTTTCGGCGATTTTGATGTGGGAATCGGAGATGACGAAGTGGATTCACAGTCTGAAAAGGAATGTGCAGCTTTTAATCTGTCGATCGACACAGACACAGCCTTTTCATTGATTTCCAGCTTGAACACCTTATCAGTTCTTGAGAGCACCTTAAAGGGACCAGCATAAGGAGGTTCTAGAGCCCCCCGTACACGATCGATCCGCAAGAACACATGAGATGCTTGCAACAGATCTTTGCTGATGAAAACTGGATTGGATCCATGGTGTTTCACTGGAACTGGGCGAAATGAACGAACATGTTGCCGTAGACTCTGCAAGAACAACGTAGTCGAAGTAGTTGCAGGTGTGTTTACAAAAAATTCTCCGGGCAACTTCAGCGTAGTTCCATAAACCAGCTCCGCAGATGATGCTTCCAAATCCTGTTTAAAACTGGATCTGATGCCAAGCAATACCATAGGAAGGTAGTACAACCAACTCTCTGGGAGATGCGTCATCAAGGCACTTTTGAGATGCCTATGGAAACGCTCCACTGCACCGTTACTCTGTGGGTGAAAAGATGTTGTGCAGATCTGCTCCACTCCTAAAAACTTTGAAGAGAAGAAAAGAGATTACTCTGGAAATTAGTACCACAATCTGAAGTGATTCTTTCTGGTATTCCAAATCGAGCAATCCATCCAAGTAAAAATGTACGTGCTATGGCCGTTTGATCCGGGATAGGAAATACCTCAGGCCATCTTGTAAATCTGTCTACACATGTCAATAAATACGACATTCCACGTACCGGACTAAGAGGTCCAACAACATCAATATGCACATTCGAAAAGCGTGCTGATGGTAGTGGAAAAGTGCCTACTGGTGACTTAGTGTGACGAGATACTTTTGATCTCTGGCACCGAGTACAGTTTTTGCACCATAATGCACAATCTTTATTCAAATTCTTCCAAACAAATCTAGCTGAAATTAGTTTTTGCGTAGCTTTAACTCCAGGATGCTATAGGTTATGAAGTTGATTGAAAATTTGACGACGAAATTGTTTTGTGACATATGGACGAACTGTGCCCATGGATACATCACAATAAAAAGGTTTGTCGGAATGAGCAAAGTACATGGGCCTGAGTTCCAGACCGGTAGCAGAACCCATCACAATGATTGCAGTTCCAGATCAGAAGATTGATCTTTAGACAAACGACTATAGTCATTGGAATTCAGTAAGTCAATTTGAGAAATTCTAGAAAATGTATCAGCTACAACATTATCACTCCCCGCAATGTAACGAATGTCAGTTGTAAATTGACTGATGAACTCAAGATATCTGATTTGACGTGGAGTACTGTTGTCATGTTTTCGCGTAAATACAAATACGAGTGGTTTGTGATCAGTGTAAATTATAACCTCACGTCCCTCAAGCATATGACGAAAGTGTTTTACAGATAAATAAATGGACAACAGCTCACGATCAAACGTACTGTATTTCTTTTCGGTAGCAGACAGCTTTCGAGAAAAGAAACCAAGAGGTTCAACTGTAGTCTCAATATGCTGTTGAAGCACAGAGCCAACAGCAAAATCTGAAGCATCCGTCATTAATGACAACCGGGCGTCTGCTGCGGGAAAAGACAATGCAGTTGCATTAGTAATCAATTTCTTACAAGACTCAAAAGCAGATTATATTTCACTTATCTAAGATTTTGTTAAACATTTTTTTATGAATTATTATTTTCTTTCATTTCAGGCCCTAACTAAAAATAATTGATATGTATTTATATGGGAAATTGTTCATCGATTACTCAAATTCAATTTATGTGATTATTACTCAGTTCCACCTGTCACATAAGTTTGGGGTACTACTACTGTACTTATGTATTATACCTTTGATCAACTTTGTAAAATCAGACATCGCTCAATTGCAGCAATATACAACCAATAGTGGAAACAGTTCTCTTGTGCATGTTTGAAAAAAGTAATAATGATAGCACTTCTTGACAGCTTTTTTTGAATTGATGTTGTTTTGTTTTATGAAATGGGTCAACGGTATAATATGTAAGTACCAGATTGTGAATACATTATTTTCTTCTAAAAACTGATACCCTTGCATTATCTGAAAGGAAAACTTTTAACTGTTTAATCATAAGCACTAATATTAGTTGTGTGCAGTATAATATGATGTTTGTTAATAAGGCAGGCATCTTAGGGATAGCGGAATAATTTCTGTATATTAATATGTTTTTACATGTTCTATTTATAAGTTTGCTTTGGAATGTAAAATAAATTAAATGGATATAGAATTCAAAGCTTTTTAATACCCTGGATTAGCAGATATTTGGTTAAACTCTTCAAATTTGTTCTTGTAGAAATTTGCCTAGCTGTGAGGAAGATGTATAGAGGAGGCTCTACTTCTAACCTTTGTAATATTTGCTTGAATGAGGTTCAGATATAAACTTATTTTTTCTGAAAACTGAAATTAATTTTTGTAGGTATGTATTGCATATTACTATTTGCATCAATCTGTATTAAAACGGTGTTCCTTTTATGGGGGATTTTTTTTAAATATAAAAGGCATTCTCTTAGGCATTGAATATCTTTTCTCTGTTTTTGTAATAATCTGGATAAGTGTTTTTATTTGCATAGTTAAGAGTTAATTTCTGTGCTTATTTTTCCTCCCTAGTCTGCTTGAGAAGTATTAATTTCTGTATTTTATGTACGATTTATTTTAAATCAAAATTTTGTTCAGAAAATACACTTTGTTATGTCGAGAGAGTACGTTGATTCATTAATTTAATGTATGTGATTTTGTTAATTAAATCTGGTTTAAGATTAAATTAGAAGTTTTATATAATTAAATAAAATATTAGAATTGGTTTTTACTATTTGTAGCATGGGCGGAGCTACTTCTTGTATCAACGATATGGGACCCCGAGCTACAGGGGCCCCACCATGTATAACTATAGTCCTACTAACAGGACTCTATCTAACAAAAGAGCCCCAAAGGAATTTTGATACAGGGCCCACTCAGAATTTGTTATGCCAGTGATTTGTAGTAAATTATAAATATATGAATTTATAAGATTAAGATTGGAGATTATTTTTAAGATAAGATAAAATTAAAGATTTAATTTTTTTTGTTCAGTGCATGTTCATGTGTTATTCAAAATAATAAAACATCACAAAAATTAATTCATCATTTAATTTGTTTATATTAATTTTTGCAAAAGAGTATTGAAAAATACCTATTACAGTACACCTATTAATGAATAAGATTTAAAAAAAATTGTTTTCTGTAAATTTAATTTTTAATTGTGCTTTTTCCTTTTACCACTTTGAATTTATTAAAGTTTTATTTTCATCTTTAAAATCTGAAAATGAATAATATTATTAAAATTGAAATTGATCAACTTTGATGAAACTCAGTGGATTGTTCGTCCGGAAATGTATTGTGTTAAATTTTTATAAAATATGTCATGTTAGATTTTTAAGAAACAGGCTTTTGTTGGCTCATTTTATGTATCCATTTTTTTTTGACCACTCAGTCTTTCATCCCTTCAGTGGGTCAGTAAATGAGAACCAAACTTGCTTGGGAACTAAACACTGGGGATTTCGCGTCAGGACTGACCACCTGACCGGAACATCTACTTATGCATCTCAGCCACGTAAGCTGAAATGGGCACAGTAGGCCTTGGCCTGTATAAGCTGTTGTGCTGAGTTTAGTTTTAGTTTATTATTATTTTTTAATGTGGCATATTTTTGCTTTCAAATTATAAGAAAATTATAATTTTTTCTCTTTGATTTCAGAATATGATTATCGTTTGAAACAGAAAAATGCGGGAAAATAGAAGAAATTATCCTAATCACAGTTCTCGAGCTGTCCAGTTTGAGTCTCCATCTCATATGGGAACTTTATTAAGTGGTCTCAACACATTGCGGAGTAAAGGGTTGTTGCTGGATATAACACTTATTGCAGGTGGACAATCTTTCCAAGCACATCGAGTTGTTTTAGCTTCATGTAGTGAATACTTTCGTGCCATGTTTACAGATGAAATGAAAGAGAGTCAGCAGAGTGAAATTTGTTTAAATGGTGTCACTGCTGAAGGCATGCGCTATCTTCTTGAATATGCATATACTTCCAAATTGGGTTTGAGTTTAGCTAACATTCAAGATGTTCTTTCTGCTGCAAACCATGTACAGTTGATAGCAGTTGTTGAGGCATGTTCATCATATTTAAAGGAACAATTAGACTTAGATAACTGTGTGGATGTTGCTACAATAGCAGAGATTTATTCACTCCATAAGTTACTTAAAGAAGTATATCTGTTTATATGTGGTAACCTCAAAAAATTTGCAGAAAAATCTGAGTTTTTGAGAGTATCTCCTTTTCAGTTAGAGTATATTCTTAAATGTGACTTTCCTGTGGATTGTTCAGAAAGAGAAGTTTTGAGTATTGTACTGAAGTGGATAGAACATCAACCTCATGAAAGATTTAAATATATTCACCAATTATTAAGATACATTCATTTTAATGAAATATCCTCAGTGGATATAAGAAGTTTCTTTGAATCGCCAGTTTTGAAGTGCCTTTGCTCAAATAGCAGCTTATGGAGTCGCCTGTGGCATGTCTCTGGACATTCAATGTGGCAAGAACAACGAGGTATGTCACTTATTAATTCCCGTGGGATGGAATTGGCTATTTTAAAAGTTGGAGGTTTTGGTATTAGTGGTGTGACAAATGATATTGCTTATTACCTTTCAAGTATTGGCAAATGGCGTTATTTAACATCTATACCTCATGTAGAACAGTGCAATTTTGGTACTGCAGTTCTCAATAATGAACTATATATTGTTGGAGGATGTTTTAATCAAAGCCTTCAGGAAAATGTTCATCCTTTTGGTTTCCGTTATAATCCTTTAACAAACTCCTGGTCAACAATGGCACCTATGCAAAAGGAAAGATGCCGCTTTTCTTTAGGTGTTGTTAATAACCATTTATTGGCTGTTGGTGGAGTTGGAGAATCTGGAGATTTTGATGTCCTAGATGACAGTGCACCATGTGAGAAATATGATCCAACAACTGATGTATGGACTCCAGTAGCTTCTTTGCCTGGATCTAGAGCTCAACATGCTGGAACATCATGGCGGAACTTTTTTTATGTATCTGGTGGCTTAGATCAAGATTTAGTTTTGAACTCTTTATGGAGGCTTAATACTGAGACTGATCACTGGGAAATTAGGGCACCTATGATTACACCAAGGGCAGACCATTCTATGGTTTGTTGTGGTGATAAAATCTATGTATGTGGAGGATGGTATGAAGACGAAACAACAGGATCCAGGGTCTTAGTTGATTCTATAGACTGTTATAGTGTCACCAGAGATGCCTGGACAGTGATAACTAGGGTTCCTACTCCTCGCTATCATGCTGGTATTGTTATTATTGGTAAATGGTTATATATTGTTGGTGGATTTCATAGTGCTACAACTTTTGATAGGGCCAGTGGTGTTGTAGAATGCTATAATATGGAAACAGGCATATGGACTGTGGGTGATAACTATCCTCAAGATATCTGGGAACATGCTTGCTGTACATTATATGTGCCTCGATGTAGGGATGATCTTGAAGTTATACCAGACAAGAATTTGATCTGAATTTGCTGGTGATATTCTTGTTTTTAATTGTTAATACTTTGAACAGTTTCTTTTTATACTTGACAAGAATTTTACTGTTTCCTGTCATGAATCGTGATTTTTGCATAAGATATATATAAATAATTAGAAGATTATCAGTGATTTTTCAGCTGTTTATTTACCAAGCAAAGTTGAAACATTTGTTTTATTTTCTAATGATATATTTCTAAGAAACAGTTATTATTTTTCCTTATTTTTTTTTTTAAAAAAAGCAGCCTTTTGCTTTTTATATGTGTAATATTTTTTTTTCATTTAAATTTTTGAATTTTAATATGTAGCTACATTAAAATTATATTATCCTTATAATAGTTTTTAATATAATAAAATGTTAGGCTATATTTTTAACTGGTGATTATTACATATTTTCACTGATAAATTATTTATTGTCAATAATTTTTTAAGTTTTTGAAATTTCTGTTAACAGTAACATGAATTTTGTTGGATATATTTATGATGATTTTTTATAAATTGAAATCTTCAACAGTTAAATTTATGAAATACCTGTTAATTTGAAATGAAATATTTAAAAGTTATGGAATTTTTTTAATTAAATTTAAATTTATTAATTCATAAAATGCATGCAAATTTACTAAATTTTAGTGTTTTCTTATTTTAGAGGGATGCATTCAACAAATTATTGTGCAGTTCATTGGGGTATATTCAAATATAGATTAAAAATTCAAAATATCAAATATTTTAGCTTTGCTTGATGTTTTGTACATAAAATATATATACATGTGTATATTTATGTAACTATTATCTGCTTGAATGCACAAACAACGATTGTTTTACATAAATTATATAAATATGTATATTCTGTATGTGAAAGAGGATTGTATTTTTCTGCAAGTTGCCATAAAGAAAGTGTATGTAAATTGTTAAAATTAGTCATTATATTTTTCACTTGAAGTGTAGATGGAGGTATTGTTTTCTTTCAGACATAATTAGAGATATTTCTGAGCAATGTGAATTGGTGCTGAATATTGAATCTAAATGATTTTATTAGGAAATTACTAATCGAAGAATCTCGATTTCATCTTTCCTCATTGAGAAAATTGAATCACCAAACATTCATGAAATCTAGTGATATATTTCAACTTGTGCCTTTGATAAATGTGTTTTTAAATACTCAAAATATATATTATAAAAGTAGAAAAATTTGATTAAAGCATATTTTATATTCATAATTTTTCTTTCTAGCAAAATATTCGTATTATTATTACTTCAAAAAGGAACAATATATTTGTTGTCTGCATTAAATATACCTCATAATATATAAAATTTTATTATGGGTTATTTATTTCTAGATTTTTTGTATTATTTATATTACCTACATGAATTTCACATACATATAATAATAATTTGAAATTTTTTCAAATTATTATTTGCTATTATAATCTGAATTTCATGTTTTGGGTTCTAATATAAGGAGAAACTGAAAATTGTTTTCTAGTCAATTTTTATTCAAAGTTAATTTGATTTTGATTGATATTTATAAGATAAATTATTTGAAATTGCAATTTAATTTGATTTTAACAAAATTAAGTACTTTAGAGTGTGTGTGTGTTGATATGTTAAATAATTTATAATATTAAAATATTTTAAATAATTTTATAACATATAAAAAAATTAGATACTATACTAATTTCATTTAGTATAATTCATAATTTTTTATGTATTTATCTTTAATTCAAATGATCTTATATTTAAAAGGAGGCAACCTCTTATAACTGTTGTATGTAATTGATCTTGAACTTTGGGTTCATTTTTCAACACAGTAAACAAATCATTGGTTTCTTTTTGTGTGTAAATTTGTACTATTTAAAGTTAACCTTGTAATCTTAACTACTAAATGAAATTTTTATTAAATTCCAAATTTATCTATTAAACAAAAACAAATGTTTCAGAAAAGTTGAAAATTAAATTTTTGCATTTAATGCCAAAATTAAATGACTATCAAAATGTCATTCTAATATTACTTAAAATTGAAATTGTTATATTTAATATACATAATATGCACTTAATAATGTTCATGACAAATGTTATAAGTTAATATATTTTACTCATATTCTCTCCATTTCTTAGTATTTTTAACTTGTATGTGAATATCTTCTTTTAAGATTCTTTTTTTCTCAATGGAAGCTCTTTTAATTATTACTGTCAAAAGGTAGTTTTCTTTGTCAGTTTAGCTAGCCTTTGTCTGCTTTAGGAACATATATTCTAAAAAAAGTTAAATTTTTATGAAATTATTTGAGATTGAATTTTATTATTATGTAATAATGATAATTTTTTAATATAGTTGACAATATATTGTTTAAAAAGAAAAGAAACTATGCATGACATCTTTTTATCAAATGTGATAAGTTCCTAGGTTAACTTGAGATTTATTTGAATCCTGATTGATAATAGTATTATTCACCATATTTATTCAAATCTAAGCCACCATCGATTCTAAGCTGCACCCAAAATTCTCAACATATTTTTGTGAAAAATGGAAAAATAGTTTATCGATATCCGATATTTACCAAACTAAAAAAAATTAATAAGTGAATAATTATTTATTTTACTAGTATTAAAAACTTCTAAATACATACATGAACCTGTTATTGCTCATACTGTCAGTATTATGTTAAATTTTCTCCAACCAATGAATTCTCTTTTGATTCTAAACTGCACCCTATTTTCAGTAGCATTAACATTAAAAAAAAGTGCAGCTTAGACTTGAATAAATATAATAATTGAATTTTATTTTTTATAATTTATCAATCAATATTAAATAACATTCAGTGGAATTGAATACCATTTTTTTATTTTAGCATTATTTGTAGACTTAATATAAAAATGCAATATTACTCTCTTAAGAATGATTATTTAAGATTTTTTTAAAAAAAATTTTTAAAGCTTGAGTGAATTTCTGATTTTGAATATTTCTTTATAAATATGATAAATGATTTTATGATATACCTCTGGAATGTATAGTAATGTTTATGGATGTAGATTTTCTAAAATAATCAGATGTTATTCACTATATGGAATTCACCATTTTTCATGCTTAACTACCTCTTTCAATTAGAATTCTTAGAATATTATGAAACTAATAATTTTTGAGCAGTTTTAAAATGACTATTTTTGTGATAAGATCTAAATTAAATAAAGGTAAATGTTGTATGCATGAGAATCTGTGATAATCTCTTGAGCAATATTTTATAATAAATTTTATTGCTTTAAATTTGTTGTAAATTATTTGTGTGAAGCACCTTAGAACAAAACTGTTAAAATATAATTTGCAATAAAATCTAGTGAGGAATTTTTTTCATGAGTGGTTTTCTGGTATATATGAAATGACTTGTTTTTTAAGATTATTTATTATACAAAGTACTCAAATTTTATCTGTGCTATAACAAATTTTTTCAAGATTTAGATTTTTGCTGTTATATATGTTCTGTATATCATTTGTAAAAAGCTCTTACTAATACTTTTTGAGTTAAATATTTATACAGTTAACATTTTTTTTCTTTGCCAATGTAATATTACTACATTTATTTTCCCAAAATTTATATTACGAATTATTCATGAATTAATTCATGATTATTCATCCTTAAACTATTTAAAGTAACTATTTTCCTTTAAGCTTTGGAAGATCTTGTTTCATTAGTATTATTTTTTTGAATTATTACTTTTATAAATTTTATGTGTTCCATTTTTGTTTCATAATGGTAATGTCGATATAATTTTCTGCATTTTTTTCCAATGAATAAGTATTATTTAAGTGTTTTAATATTTAAATTTGGTTTTCAAAGTATGTGTTTTAATATGTCTTTATTGCTAATTAATTATTCTTTTTTTAGTTTTTGTGACTCCGATTTTGTTTGTGTCATATGCATAAAAGTTTTCTAACAGATTGAAGTCATATAGTAACATAAAATTTTATTTTTTCTATTTTGGATTGGACAAGTAATATATAAGTCAACTACATTTCCCCCAAAATGTTTAAAGTAATTTATTCAGCATTTAGTTAATAATAAATAAATAGATAAATATGATGTGCTAGAACAATCATAACTAGAATAAAAATTTAACCTATATCTGTTATTCAATAATTTTTTTCTATATGTTTGTATAGAAAGTGTGTTATGGGTATAGTTTTAAAACTACTGAGAGTATTTTATTTGTATACAATAAAAAGGGACTTTTTAACATTTAAAAAAAATCTTTATTTGAATTTTTTGAAGTTGTTCATTTCACTTAAATAGTGTCAAAAAATGTGTAAATGATGTTAATTTTTTTAAATAAATAATTATACTGTCTTGAAAGTGTTCAAATTGTTATCAGTGTATATTTTTTAATAATTGTAACTGATCGAAAGATTTTGAACATTTAAAAAGAATTATCAAACAATATAAATTTGAGTATATTCTATTATTTGGCTGTTATGTTGTCATTGTATTTAAATTAATTTCCAGTTTTTTCAAATTTTTCTGTTTAAAACTAATCATGCATAATATAATTTTAATTCATGTTTTGATATAAATTAATTTTTGTGGAATACATAGAGCATTTTATGTTTTATTTTTGGGGTATTATATTGTGGCATCATTTATTTTGTTGGTAATTTTATTTAATTCTTGGAAATAGTTTTTCTTTCTTTAAAGTAATCATAACGCTGTAATAAATTTAATTTATGAATCAATAGATGCATTTATTTTATATTTAGGAGGTCTATAAAATGTGTTCTTTTACCAATTGTGAAAAATATTACTTTTAATTTATTTTAAAATTTTCTCTCTAAATTTGAAAAGAATTTTAACAATATTCTTTGTTCAGTTATGTTTACAATTATTTATTATATTGTTTATGGTTTTATTACCTTCGATAGTTGATTCTTATACGTGTAAAAGCATGAAATTTAAACTTATTTTTGTGTGTAAACAGTTATTGTAATGTTGCACCCACGTTTGTAATGCCTTAAATGCAGCAGGTATATTTAAAATGTTTTCCATTGCTTCTGAATGTATATATTGCTCAAATCACATTAAATGTTAAATAATGTTTGTTTATTTTTTATGCTGTTGAAATTTAATGTGTGATTTTTATTAACATTTAACAACTCACAATTTCATCAAAAAATTTTTTCCCTTATGCTATGCATGTTATACCACTCTGCTGTTTGAGACATGGCATGTATTTTAAAATCTATTTTCTCACTTTTTAATTTATTAAAATTTTATTTTGACTTATTCTAAAGAATTTGACGTTTCTTTAAACATTTATACTGCATTCATGTAAAATCAATATGCATATAATATTATTTGAAATCAATTTCAAAAATTCATTATGATCAATTTGGGACATGAAAACAATTTGATGTAGATATATAAAAAATAAAGACAGAAACACACACACAAATTACAGTTGCTTAACATTGATGAGAAATGATTTAATTTTTACACATAAAATATTTTGTGATGACCTAGGTATTGAATTTAAGAATGTGACAAATATTTATAAAGTACAAGATTTAAAATAAAACAAGATTATAAGATGTTTTATTCCATATTCTTAAAGATATTAATCTAGTGTTTTTTAAATAAAAAATATAACATTCTTTGGCACATCAGAAACACACACATATATATATGACATGTTTTGAATCAAAATCAGACTTAATTTTAAAAGGGAACTTTATTCAATCATTTTTACATCTCTTCTGATGCTAAGAGCAGAGTGGAAAAAGTACGCCACAGGGTGTTTTAAGTGTGAACCCACCTAAAACACAGATGCGGTAAGTATCGCAGATTTTATGATTGAACTTGAAAGTTGATGCTGATATATAGGGCTATTAAATCTAACGATCTGGAATTACATGTTTATTGGCTAGGCCATATGTTCGGAAGAAATAAATGGGTGATTAGTTTAATACTTGAAGATGAAATGAAAAGTATGAGTGAAGTGTTAGATAGGGAATTTAATTTTTAATCTAATTTAATTATCTTTATATTTGCCCCCCAATTTTAAAAGGGAGTCATGGTGTGGTTTTTCTCTTTTTACAAACTTAATCAATTTTCAACAAAACAATATATAACATCATTTGGAAATGCATATTACACACAGTATAAATATTTAAGTAATAGAAATACAAAAATCAAAATGCTCTAAAATTAACGAAACTAACAACAAACACAGTAATAACACTTCCAAAATTTTTATTGATAAAAATGAATTTCCGTACATATAACTGAAGATTAGCTTGTTCAAATCTATTTGACATCCAGAATAAGAGCTCATGTTTCCTCCTATTCCTTCATAATAATAGATTCTTATTATAGCTAGCAGATAATGTTTTAAAAAAATTTCATATTGGGAAAATAATTTCATATCAAACAATAAGATAGTAAATATAAAAGTACATGGTATCATACAAATATTAAAATACTAATTTTGTATAAAAATCTACTCTGGTGCCATCATAGTAATTCCTTATTTTTTATTACACAAAATTTTGCATATATGAAACACATTTTTAAAAAGATAAAAATATAGACACTAATAAAATTAAATTATTAATATGAAAACAGTGCACAGCAACCTTTATATGTACTATTCAACACAATAAACAATATTTTATTTCATATGTGTTGTAAAATATAAGAATATAAAAATTATATGAATATAGAGAGAGAAATAAAAAAATATATGACTTATAAGAATAAAAGAGCTCTTTAAATAATTGTGAGTTGGAAATGTGGACTTTCTTCTATCATCACTTTTAGTATTTATGAAAAATTTTCACAATACTCACTGTAACATAACAATATCGCATACAATATTTTGAATCTCTGTAACCTAAGTATTAGTTTCATAAACTAAATTCTTGACTTTCTCTTACATCACACATTCACTAATATAAACTGTATCGCACTACTTAATTTTGAACACACCTCTGAGAAATCTGCATGATCAAATCACAGATGTTCAGGGATGCCAATAAGAAAACAAGAGGTGTACATACCAAACTAAACACGTTTGTCCTCTTAATGTTTCAAGACATATATAAAATTATAATGATTGTATTCTCGCTTATATCCACTGTATATTATCCAAAAATAAGCTTCAAGTTATTAAACTAATTTTAAATTTAGATAAGGAAAATTTTAAGAAATAGTGAATCCTGATATATGGCTGGTATATCAAAACACACAATTTCAAAATAAAAAAAAATAACTGACATGCAATAAGATTATTGCTGAATAAAATAATTAACAAAACAATTAAATTCAGTGGAGAAAAAAGAATACACGTGACTTTACTTTTGTTTCTTATAAAAATCAATATCATTAGTATTGGTACATTAGAGTCATTTCTCTAAAAACTTAATTTATATCTTTCAACTTTAAAATACCAATTTCTATCATAAATGTTAACTCATTCGGCATCTAAAGATAAAATTATGAGAAGTACATTAAAATTGCCTCAAAATTTTGTATAATACAACACATACACTTTGCTTTCTCAATTAAAGTATAAACAATATCTATTTTAATACAAAATATACTATAAAAAATTAAATATTATATTACTCTTCTCCGAAAAGTTTTGTTAACAGAACTCAGTTACTTCTGTATTAAGTAAGAGGTTTCTTTTAGTTATATTTTCTTATTCTCTTTATTATGGGTATTTTGTTGAATGTAATTCAACCAAACATTTTCAGATGGATGAAAATGTCTTAAACGGACTGAATGAACCAATTCAGTGTCAGTTTTATTAAGGGCATCGGGTCTATCTGTTTCAAATAATACATCAGAGCATTTTCTTAAAACGATATAAGGGGGACTTAATTTCCTTGTATTGGGGTACTGAAATTCCTCATACATTACTAAGTCATCAACCTTGAAATCAGCTTCCTGAAAATTTTTTATCATATCTAATTTTATTTATTTTATAATATTGTTCGGTTCTTTCTTTGGCTAATTCTCTTGCTTCTTCTATGGGAGCATATATCATTATCTTTTAATGAAATTTCGAAAGGTAAATTACCATACATTAAGTAAGTTGAAGAGAAACCTGTTATTGTATGTGGAGTTTGATTATACTGATGCGTTACTTTTTCCAGAATTTTTGTCCATGGGACTTTACTTGAACTGTTACTAATTTCACACTTTAAGCGGGTAATGATGGTTTGATTTACACGTTCAACCTTTCCATTGGTTTGTGGTCTGTGAGAAGTAGTTAATAATTGAGTGATATTGTTATGTCTTAATGCTTAAATTTTTTGAAGAGGTGAACGCAGTATTTCTACCACTTAAAATTTTTCCCGGTATATGATTCTGAAAGATTTCTCTTACACAATTTATGTAAGTATCTGTTGCATTTTTTGATGGGAAAGTCCAAATGTACCTAGTTGCATGATCAATAATAATGTGCAAATATTTTTTAACAGAATTGTAATAATTTAAACCATCTACGCTATCTATCGACAGAAGTTCAAAGGGTTTTTCACAAAGGGGAAGTGATTGCATCAGTCCGTATTTTTTCTGATGTGACTTCTTATTTAATTGACAAGTTTCACAGTGTTTCACATAATTTCATATATAAGTAATAATTTTTATTCAATAATATTGTGCTGATATTAATTTTAACATGGTGGCTACACCAGGATGACCAAATTTTTCATGAGTTGTTTTCAGTAACTTCACTCTTAGAGCTTTGGGTACAATTATTTTAGCTAAACCTTGTCTTTTTACTACAAAAACACCATCTCTCTTAAAACATTTAGGAGCTAATATATTTTCTATATTTTGAAAATGACTTATTTCATTGATATCTAATAAAGGCTCTGGGGGTGTATTAATTATATGATAAGCAATAGGATTTCTTGTTAACATATCAGCTTCAATATATATATATATAGTGCTACCTTTCTTATATTTTATATCAAAATCATACATAGAAACTTTTAAAGACCATCTAAAAAGTCTACCCGTGGGATTTATGAAATTTTTAAGCCAAACTATGCATTATGATCAGTATGAACTGTGAAATGAGATACATGAAGATAGCAATGGAATTTATCTAAACTATCAATTATAGCTAAGCATTCTAATTCAGTTATTGTATAATTAGTTTCATAATTTCTCAGTCGTCTCGAATGGAATGCAATCGGATGTTGATTTCCATTGGGTTTTTGTTGTTTTGAGGATACATGAGATCGCAGTTTTCGATGCATCTACATAAAGATGACAGGGGTAATTCGGATTGAATATAGCTAAAATGGGCTTTGAAATTAAGCTGTCTTTAAGTTTTTGAAAAGATTGTTGACATTCTGGGGTTCAATTCCAATTTTGATTCTTTTTAAGATTATTTAAGGGTGTTCTTAATTTTGCATATTGAGGAATGAATTTATAATAGACATTAATAGTACCAAGAAATCTTTTACATTTCTAGGGGGTAAAAGTTTTTTTAATTATTTCGACATTTTTGTATTATTTGGAGTGTAGGATCCTTGTTTTATTTCATATCCTAAGAAATCAATTGTATCTTTACCAAATTTACACTTTGAGAATTTTAATTTAATATTATTTTCTTGGATTTTTTGACGGGGGTAGAAAGTTGGAGCATCCTGTCGCAAAACTGCTGGTCGTGGTGGCAATCATTGGTTTCTCGGATACATGGTCGGCCGCTTAAGAGAAAAAGATGGGTGATGATTAGAAGGTGATGGGAGCTGAGGAGAGTATACATTGTACCTTGAACCGGTCATGGTATCCGGATAATCATTTCTCCAATTCCATCTTCCCTACTGTTGTCTATGGGAAAATTGATTCGTATTGTCACTGGATACTTTGGGTATATAACTTCATTCCTTTTTGATTTTTCTTGGATATCTAAAAGTTTCATTTTTTCCTTCAGTTCCTCTATGTTGCTGCAGCTTTGTAACCGTATTTCTATAGATCTATTTTTCTTTTATGAAGTAGAATTTTTCAGCTTCTTCCATGTTTATCCGGGATGCGATTTCTTTTATTCTGTAAAAGTATTCTATGTGGGTCTCTTTTGATGTTTTTTCTGTTTTAGATAATTGAAGATGAATCTCCGCTGGATTGACTTGTGTTCCGAATTCACGTGCTAAATTATTTTTCAGTTCGTAAAATCTTTTAGGGATTGATTGTGATTTCATGTAAGTTTTCTCAGCTCCATCTACTAACTTGGTTATAAATAGGATTTTCTGTTTCTCTGTTATATCGAAGGAATCGCACGCACTTTCAAAATTTCTAAGGAATGTTTGGATGGGCATTTCCGGGTTACATTTTGGGAAAAAAGTCTGTAGCTCTTCGAATCAAATATCATTTTTTGTAATGGTTATAGGTTGTCTTAATTTTTTTTCATCTGTATCTATATTCTCTTCTTGCTTAATTTTATTTTCGTTCTTTGCTTCCATTTTTGAAATATAAATTTCTAAAATCTTGTTAGGTGAAGACGATGATTCTAGTTCTTTGGCGGTAAGAGCGATGTTCTTCCGGGGATTAATAGCACGTTTCTTCTTTTTTCCTTACCGTAGAGTATTCCTTCTAATTCCGGCAACCCGACGTCTTCAACAAAGATATGTAGAGTGCCGTAGGTGTTCCATCAAATTCTCCATAGCATTTGGTCGTTGGCGTTCGTTTTTACTTTAAGATTATTTTAAGAATATGTTTAAGTTTAAACTCTGAAATGTGTCTTTTCAGGAAAATCCTGCCGGCTTTAATTCTGTCATACTTTGAATCAGAATCAGACTTAATTTTAAAAAAGGAGCTTTATTCAATCATTTCTACATCTCCTCTGACGTTAAGAGCAGAGCAGAAAAAGTACGCCACGGGGTGTTTTAAGTGGGTTAACACTTAAAACATAGATGCGGAATGTATCACGGATTTAATGATTGTACTTGAAAGTTAATGCTAATATATAGGGCTATTAAATCTAACAATCTGGAATTAGACATGTTTATTGGCTAGTCCATATGTTCGGAAGAAATAAATGGGTGATTAGTTTGATACTTGAAGATGAAATGAAAAGTATGAGTTAAGTGCTAGATAGGTAATTTAATTATCCTCACATATATAAATCATTAATAACAAACTAAATTGCTATAATTCTAATTTAACCCTAAACTCTTTTTGTAAGAATATACCAAGACAGCAAAGGTCAAAGTAGAATGGTAAACTTTTATGCTTAGGGCTAAGATAGCAGTAGTTTAACAACTGCTATATTTTCAAAATCTTTTTTGTAGGAGTTATAAAACGCAGATATTTCATTTTAACCTTTAAAATCTTATTTACATTACTTGAAAACTGAATTTAAGATCGATGTTTCACCTTGCAGTTCTATCAGACATTTTCCACTTGATTTCAAAATAGTTATATAACGTATAAAAAATTCACTTAATCAAGCTACAGCAGGAGCCCAACCACAAAATTAAAATTTTTTACATGATATTGGTTTACCTACAAAGTCAGGTTTTATATGCTTCTCATTTATTAATTTAATGTTTTTTAATTTTGTATTTGACAGACAAATTGTTGCAAGATGAATAATGATTGTCAAAAAAAAAAGAAAGAAACCAATCAATCGATTAATATGAGATAAAAAATGGTCGAAATTCATAGATATGAAAATGCTATGTATACTTACGCTCAATGGATTTATATATATATATATATATATATATATATATATATATATATATATATATATATATATTGTTTTACATTAAGCATATTTTTCTAAGTAGTGAGGAAAGTACCAGGATTCGGAAATCAAAACACTCACAGCAGATAGAATAAGAGCTTATTTATTTCTTTTTAGATTCAATTGACTAAAATTACAAATTTCTGAGCTTGAGAGATGCAGTAAAAAATAAACATCGACTTGTGCCGAAAAAATATTCAACTTATAGAAATGGGAAGTATATAAATGAAAATTGCAATTAAATTAATTCAGGGCTAATAATTATTTCTGAATTCTTAATATATACGTGTTTATAGACGTATCCCGAATTAAATTTTCCCTCATGATCATTCGTTATGTAAGACGAGAATTACGATCCCGAGTGATCTTTCTTTTTTTCCGTGGAGATTTAGTTTCTTTAATTAACGCTGGCTTATGCACCTGGGAGGCCCTAATGATTTTCATTTTTAACTCCACTCCTTCTCATAACTTGTCTTTTCTCACTTTTATGGTATATTATCTAGACCAGGAGTCAGCAACCTGTGACACGCGGTAGAATTCTTAGTGGCACTCTGCGCTATTGTAGAAATTTGTCAATTTTTTGAGTGGATAGAATTCGATTAATTAGTAATGAACATTGTTTGACAAACATCTTCAAAATTATAAACATTTACGAAATTACAAAAAAAAAATCGGAAAGATAAATGTACAGCTATTTTTTGTAAATTATTGAATGTCATTGCTGGAGAGATTTAATTGTTTGAAGAGAGAAAATTGCATATGCTTTCCACTTTTGGTTCTAAAGAGTGTTTTTTTTCCAGGTATAGAAGTTTAAGTTGGCATTGCTTTCCAAGATGGCGACCGATTTAACAGCTGTCAAGTGATTTATTCTCAGTTTGGTTTGGCAATTCATCAAAACGATCATCAAGCAAGGCGTAGATTCGTCGAATGGGCCCAAAACGAGATTGCCGTTGTTCCCGATTTTCATAAGCGAATTTTGTTTAGCGATGAAGCGCACTTTTTAATGAATGGCTACGTCAACAAACAAAACTGCCGCATTTGGAGTGAAGCTAATCGACAAGTGTATGTCGAAACACCGTTACATCCAGAAAAACTGACTGTTTGGTGCGCTTTATGGGCTGGTGGAATCCTTCTTCAAAAACGATGAAGGCCACAACGTTACAGTCAATGGTGATCGGTATAGAGCCATGATTACTAACTTTTTCATTCCTGAATTGAACAATCATGATGTCCAGGAGCTGTGGTTCCAACAAGACGACGCAACATGTAACACAGCTCGTGCCACAATCGATTTATTGAAAGACACGTTTGGTGACCGCCTAATTTCACGTTTTGGACCTGTGAATTGGCCTCCAAGATCTTGTGATTTAACACAGCTAGACTATTTTCTGTGGGGCTATGTAAAGTCATTGGCCTATGCGGATAAGCCACAAACGCTTGACCATTTGGAAGACAACATTCGCCGTGTTATTGCCGATATACGGCCACAAATCTTGGAAAAAGTCACCGAAAATTGGACGTCCAAATTGGACTTGCAGCGACCTTACAGCTTAACATAACGACTCCAAAACTGAACTGAATTGATCTGTTATTATTGTAGCGTGCCTGGTTCCATGTGTTGTAGTTTTTAGAAGTTTACCTCTTAATTGCACATTTAATCTTTAAAGTTAATAAATGTTCATTGTTATTTAATTCAACCGTGTTGTAGTGAAGAATGCCTAACCACGCAACGCGGCAGTGATGACCCTTTTTGGACTTAAAAACACGTAAGCTATTCTGTTCTACTGGCGAATGCAATACAAATTCTTCTACTACGGATGATCAGTACGTAGCGAAAGATTTTTTTTCTCCTTCTCCTCAAGGACACTTGAAGCATCTGCTCGGAGATTCGTTTCGCTTCCTGCTTATTCAACAATATGACTAGTGAAACCGTTGAAGTCGCTCGTATTGCGTTGCGGCTGCCGCCGTTTTGGAAATCCAACGTTCGTCTATGGATTGCGCAATGCGACCATGCATTCACATTCAGTGGTATCTCCAGTGATGATACTAAGTATTCAGCTTTGGTTGCAAACCTGGATGCTGAAACTCTCTCCTACGTGTCGGACATTGTGTTAAGCCCTCCGAACAGTGACAAATATCACACTCTCTCGCAGCGGCTCATCACCCAATTTAGCGACTCGGAGACTCAAAAAATTAAGAAACTGCTTACTGACCTTCATCTAGGAGATGAGAAGCCCAGCCACCTGTTGCGATAAATGAAAGAGCTGTCTAATGGCCAACTTCAGGATGACTTTCTGCAAAGTTTGTGGCTTCAAAGAATGCCACCACATATCCAGACTGTTTTGTCTGCATCCTCAGAGCCTTTGGATAAACTGGCTATCATCGCTGATAAGGTTTCTGAGGTTGTTGGTGCGTCCTCGACTATCTGTGCGGCCAAAACTGTTCCTCCACCATCCCAGTCATCTTCATGCAGTGCTCAGCCAACCATGGACTCTCTCGTCAGGCAGATCCAAGAGCTGTCTCTACAAGTTGCTGAACTGACAAGAGAGCGCAATTCCTCTCGCCACCAACGATATAGTTCTGACCACCGGAGATCACATTCACGCTCTAGGAGTGTCAATAGAGGAAGTGGCATCTGCTACTATCATCGCCGTTATAAAGAGCGGGCCCGCAAGTGTGTTTCACCTTGTGCATTTGTGCAAAAAAACGAGTAAGCTCTGTCATAGCTGGAATGGCAGAGCCCTCGCAACATACCAGCCGGTTATTTTTATTAGACCGCAAGTCTGGCCAGAAATTCCTCATAGACTCTGGAAGTGAAATCTGTGTCATCCCACCTTCTCCAACTATGAATAAATCACCTCAGTCTAACTTCTCCTTATTTGCTGCTAATAATACCAAAATTCCAGCCTATGGTATGGTCCGTAAAGAACTGAACCTGGGTCTGAGGTGACCTTTTATCTGGACTTTCATAATTGCTGATGTATCATCTCCTATAATTGGTGCTGATTTTCTAAAGCACTTCAACCTTTTAATCGACCTTAAGAAAAAAAGGTTGGTGGATGTGGAAACTTCTCTTTTCACTTCTTGTGTTTTTTCAAATATTGTACAGCCCTCAATCCTCACTGTAGATGCAAACATTAGTTTTAAAAACATCTTATCGGAATATCCAGACCTCAGCAACCCTTCTTTAATTTCCAAATCAGCATCACATGGCACAGTCCACCATATTATTACTACTGGCCCACCAGTCACTGCCAGGCCTAGAAGGCTACACCCTAAACTGTATGATGCAGTGAAGGTAGAATTTGAATTTCTTCTTGCTCAAGGCATTATTAGACCTTCCAAAAGTCCCTGGAGTTCTCCTCTTCATGTTGTACCCAAATCTGACTCTACAGTTAGACCTGTTGGGGATTACAGGCAGCTGAATTCTGTTACTGAGTTCGACAGCTACCCCATGCCTTATTTGAATGACTTTGCTCATGCACTACATGGCAAGAAGATATTTTCCAAAATAGACATTTTTAAGGCATTCCACCAAATCCCTATAGCTGAGTGTGATATTCCTAAGACAGCTGTAACAACTCCATGGGGTCTTTACGAATATACCCATTTGTGTTTTGGCCTTGTGAATGCACCACAAACCTTTATGCGATTCATGCATGAAGTACTAAGAGGACTTCTTTTTTGTTTTGTCTACTTGGATGATATTTTGTGTTACTCAGAAAATGCTGAGGAGCATCGTTCTCACTTAAGAACTATATTCCAAAGACTGAGCTCATATGGTTTAAAACTAAATATCTCTAAATGTATATTTGGTGTGACTGAACTCATTTTCCTTGGCCACCTTATCACTCCTGATGGCATTAAGCCATTGCCTGACAAAGTTCAAGCAGTTCTTGATTACAAACAACCAGAGACTATTGGCTCTCTGAGAAAATTTTTAGGACTGTTAAATTTTTATAGACGTTTCTTGCCCAAAGCAGCTGAACAACAGTATCTTTTAAGTGAATTTTTAAAAGGTTCTAAAGGTAAGAAGGACTCAAAGCCTTTAAACTGGTCTTCTGAGGCAATTACAGCATTTCAGAGGTGTAAACAAGCTCTTGCTGATGCTGCACTTCTTGCTCATCCTTCACCTTCTGCCCCGCTTGCTCTTCATGTGGACGCCTCTGATTATGCCATAGGAGGTGCACTTCACCAAGTTGTGGACTCTGAGCTACAGCCATTGGCTTTCTTTTCCAGAAAACTTATTTCATCTGAAAAGTCTTGCAGTGCCTACGACCGTGAACTCCTTGCTATCTACCCGGCTATCCGACACTTTCGGTATATGCTGGAAGCTAGAGATTTCACAGTGTTTACTGACCACAAGCCCCTCACTTATGCTTTTAGGCAAAAAAGTGACAAGTGTTCTCCACGGCAGATCCGTCAGCTGGATTTCATCTCTCAGTTCACCACAAATATTGTACACATTCCAGGATCTGACAATATTGCTGCTGATGTTCTCTCTCGTGTTTCTGCAATCACCTTCCCAAGTCAAATTGACTATGACTGTATTGCTGAGACACAACAGACTGATCAGGAGCTTCACACCCTAATAGCATCTGGAACTTCCTTGGAACTCAAAAAGGTAACTTTTCCCAATTCGTCTACTGAAATTATGTGTGATCTATCAACGGGCACAGCCAGACCCTACATCCCAAAACAGCATCGCCAAGATGTTTTCTCTGCTATGTATAATTTATCCCATCCTGGCATACGTCGATCAGTGCATTTGATGAAGCAGCGTTTTGTTTGGCCATCAATCTCATCAGATGTAGCTAAGTGGGCAAGACACTGCCTAGCTTGCCAAAAATCCAAAATTCATCGTCATACTAGATCACCTCTTTCATCATTTCAAGAACCTTCCCAACGTTTTGATCATGTTCATCTGGATCTCATTGGACCTCTACCTCCATCAAATGGCTACACCTATTGCCTGACAATGATTGACCGTTTTTCGAAATGGCCAGAGGCCCAACCTCTCAAAGACATAACTGCTGAGACTGTGGCTGAGGCCTTCTTTTCCTCTTGGGTGTCTCGCTTTGGAACTCCTGCAATTCTCACAACCGACAGGGGCAGGCAGTTTAAGTCCTCGCTCTTCAAAGCTCTTAGCAAACTACTTGGTGTTCAGAAGTGTCGTACAACTGGATACCACCCTCAAGCTAATGGGATGATCGAAGAATTGCACCGCCCATTGAAAAGTGCAATCAAATGCCATGCTACTGAGCGTTGGACAGAAGTACTCCCTATCATCTTACTAGGTCTACGAGCTTCTCTTAAAGAAGATATTCTGTGTACCCCAGCTGAATTAGTTTTTGAGACCACTATTCGACTGCCAGGGGAGATGTTTGACTCTTCCAAGCCAGACGATGATGTTGTGTGAATTTTGTTTCGAAACTTAAGTCTCACATGCAATCACTTCACCCTAAACCACCAAAACACCATGGCAAACGTCCAGTTTTTATCCATCCAGGACTGTTGGAAGTAACACATGTTTTTCTTCGCCGAGACATGTTACGTCGTCCACTTCAACAACCCTATGATGGCCCTTTCAAAGTCTTACAAAGGAAGGATAAAGTGTTTTTCCTTCACATCAATGGTAAACGGGTATCTGTATCTATTGATAGATGCAAACCTGCCTTGCTGAGGACTTGCAACTACCTCAAACCAAGAATGAAACACCTGCTACTGTGGAACCTAATGCAACAGCTTCAACACCTGCTACTGTGGAATCTGATCCAACAGCTTCAACGCCTACCCAGCCATCTACACGTTCTGGTCGCAAAGTTCATCTTCCAACTAGGTATCGTTGACACTGGAAGGGGAGTATGCAGCGAGACCTTACAGCTCAACATAACGACTCCAAAACTGAACTGAATTGATCTGTTATTATTGTAGCGTGCCTGGTTCCATGTGTTGTAGTTTTTAGAAGTTTACCTCTTAATTACACATTTAATCTTTAAAGTTAATAAATGTTTATTGTTATTTAATTCAACCGTGTTGTAGTGAAGAATGCCTAACCACGCAACGCGGCAGACTACATCCGAGCCAGCCGTGGCAGTCCTATGCCAGAAATCATATTTAAAATGTAATGCCACAAGAGTATCTTTCGAATAAAAAAAAATTCATGTCAATCGAATAATACATCGTTGTTTTATTGCAATTTAAATTTCTATACCTCCAAAAAAGCAACCTTTATATATCTAAAAGTAAAAAAAAAAAAAATTAATAATAATTCCCCACATATGGAAAATATTTCGAGTCGGCAAAGGAATTGTTTAACAATTGAATGCTCAAAATGGTATCAAATTGAAAGTCACGCATTGTACCCCTGTTATTGCGCTATGAAAATACAGGGTGTTTATAAATGAATATCGGAGTTTTAATGCTTTATAGTATTTTTTGCATGTAACTTATATGTATAACTCATTCATCGAATGAAAGACCAATTGAAACAGTTCTGTTTTCTGGAATGTGTGCGCATGCGTTCGAAACGTATGTTAATTTGTTTCCCTTCCCGCCAATCAGCGCGCTAGTAGAAAAATGGTGACTAGAGAACAGAAAGCATTTTGTGTCCTCCACTTTGCAAAGACAGAATCTGCTATTACTGTGCAACGAGCGTTCCGATGGACACCTCAGTGGACATGTGAACGCTCATAATGTGCACATCAGGAGCTTAGAAAATCCCCACGAGGTGCTAGAATCGCAACGAGACTCACCTAAATTAAATGTTTTTTGCGCCATTTCTTGGCGGAAAGTGTATGGGCCTTTCGTTTTCGGAGAACCAATTGTAACTGGTTCTGCCTATCTTGAAGCTCTACAATTATGGCTTGTTCCCACTGGCGTAGCTAGCTCTAAGGGGTCCCGTACCAAAATTCCTTCGGGGCCCTTTTTTAGATATGGGAGCCCTGTTAGTGGGACTGTAGTTACACATGTTGGAGCCCTTGTAGCTTGGGAGCCCCGTATCTTTGGTACGGTGGTAGCTACGCCCCTGCTATTTCCTCAAAGGGAAGAAAGTGAACCAGATAACTTTATTTGATAGCAAGATGGTGCACCGCCTCCCTGGCATATTTCAGTACGCGATTGATTGAG
The DNA here is from genome assembly GCA_019973935.1 of Trichonephila clavipes. Lineage (NCBI taxonomy): Eukaryota > Metazoa > Arthropoda > Arachnida > Araneae > Nephilidae > Trichonephila > Trichonephila clavipes. Next base: position 154,869 of record BMAU01006585.1, read on the forward strand.
CATCACTGTACCCAAACAAATGATTGGCCGCAAAGGGCCTCACAATAAAGCTTGTTTCACATGGCCTTTACGTTCACCCGATCTGACGCCATGCGAGTTTCATCTGTAGGGGTTCATTAAGGATTGTATGTACGTACCTCCGCTACCAGCTGACCTTCCACACATAAGACAGGATTGAAGCAGCTGTTGCAAGAATTGCCTCAGCTGAACAAAGTTAGGGATGAATTCGCCTATTGACTTGATGCGTTCCGTGTGACGAAAGGAGCTCACATTGAACATTTCTAAGCTTGTAGGTAAAACTGCATCAGTTACTTTTTCCTTCAATGTAAGAATTGTACTTGTAAGTTATATGTAATAAATACTATAAAACGTTAAAACTCCGATATATATTCATTTTGGAACACCCGGAAGAACAGTGTAAGCACTAGATTTGCATTCAAATTTCTATTTAACTATAATGAAGAGAAATACTTGTATTTTTTTATGTTGTCTATTTCTTATTTTAATAAATATATTTAAAAATACAAAATCTATATATATATATATTTATATACTTTTAATTTTTTAAATTTTTTTTCTTGAAGAACAGGTACATTCTATGCCAGGGGGGGAGGGTGAACCTTTATGGATCAATGAGCCATTTTTTTCTAAACTAATACTTAATGAGGTACAGACGTGCCATCAAATAATTTTGACTTGTAATTATTGGGAAAATAATAAAACTAATTGCTAACAACTTAAAACTCTTTATTCCCTACGAAAAAAGTTAAATTTGTCGAGAGCTGAAACATCCTTCCGTTGGTATAGTGTGGTAGTTAGGAGAGGGGGTGCCAGCTCAGGTGTCGTCCACGTCACTTGACCATGTTCAAAATTACGTGGTCTGTCGCCAAAAGCCCTCGTGTAGCTGATCACTGCGACGGTAATATAAAATCAATCAATTCTTACGAAAAAATACATTTTGTTCTTTATAGCAGTCAATGTTTTATATATGTAATTCAAATTATATAAAGTAACATTAGCGTGATTTCTGCTGTTGCAGATTAGATGTTACTTTGTGCAGATTGCATGCTGAATCGGAGTCATTTGCCAAACGGTTTCTAAATGAGTCTTTTCTTTTTTTTATCTCTAAAAATAATGGCTCACACGCATTAGTAGATGGAAATATGGTTAAAATAGCATGCTCCAGCTTCTTCAAACAGTTAAATGGTGTCTGGTATCGAATTCCATGTTTCTAAAATTTCATTACTAGCATTTTTACTTATATTGCTTGTTTATATCTTTCAGTTTCAATTAATTCCAACTTTCTCCTTTTTTCCAACAAATTTTTGAATCGGCATTGAACTAGATTGGAAATCATTCAGAGTTGTGCATTTCAAACTTTTCAATTTCCAACCAATCGAATTGGGTAAAGTTCAGTTTTTTAAATGAAGTCACATCAGGGTACATAAAAAATTTGAGCGTTTCCGATAATTCTTTGAACCGAGAAAATCTCGCGGAAAACTGCGATCTATCACTCGCGTTTGTTCGTAATACTTTATATTGCACTCTGCCATTTTGAATGAAAATGCAAACCGTTTTGATCGGGGGCGTGCCCAAAATATTGTGTCATGTGCCATTGATGGCACGCGTGTTATTGGTTTGCCATCCCTGTTCTATGCTGTTTATTTTTATTATGAAACTGTAAATTTATATTCTTGACCTCTATTCTCTAATTCTGCAAGCATTATAGCGGGAATCAAATTGTTTAAAAAATGTACTACTGAACCAAAATGCCGAATCATATTGGTTGATTGTGGTGTTGGAACGCCACAGCTAAAAGGTTTTGTCAACCCCTAATCTAGATCATAGATATTTTTACATGATGCCTTTTTAATTGCCAGTAAATTAATGAGTGTTTGGCAAAAATGTTGCAAATATGTCAATCAGTGGCTTACAGATCCCCTTTTATGGGGAAGGGAGGGGGCGTGGGTAGCTTGGTGGTTAGAACATCGGACTCCAGATCGGAGGGCCTGGGTTCGAAGCGCGATCCCACCAAATACCCTCCGAGTACACACGGAGTACGTGCTCGTTAAATCAGGGGGTCCGAAAGTCCTGTGAGAAATCGCAGCAGAAACTACGGTTGCAGGGGTCTGGAGAATATTTCCCTCCCTTCTAGCCCATGCCTTAATTGTGGAGGCAGGTGGTGTCGCCATCTATCGTGTAAAAGTCCAACCTGTCTCAGATTCTGGCAACTTTCCTTCTTTCCCTTCGGGAAGGACACAACAACATGGGGAGGGAGGTCCCATAATTTAAAAAAAAACATGTAGAGGAAAGCATCGAGTCATAAATTTCCTGAAAACTGAAAGTTTGGTGGTCTATGGGAGGGTCGATGTAAGTCACTGGTGCCAAGTAAACTAACCATGTCAAATGTGTGAGTTAAAATAAGAGGACATATTTCCTTTTGCGTTTTCTCTTCCACTACTCTCTTTAAAGTTACATAGAATAATCATTGCTACGAATACTCTGACGATACTTAACAGGAATATTCTTTTAAATCCATTCTCCAAACATATATGGCAGCACGAGTTCTATGATGAGTATTTTAGCGTGGAAGGCGATAAGTTTTATAGCAGAAATTGCGTTTTTTTTCAGCGGATTGTGAAGATTGTCATTTTTGTTCCAAAAAAAATAAAAAGACAAGTGTCTTATTTTGTTTTTTGTATTTTAAGGGAAACCTTAGAAAACGGTTTGATTCTTTATTTTAAGTGAACAAGGTGTATAACTAATTTTACAGTTGAATATCTTTAATTAATTAATTAGCTCTGACTTATTAAATTTCCCAAACTTGAGTATTTTGTTTATGTATATCCCTTAATTTTCAATGCAATGGTTAAAAAAAATATTATATGAAAAAGAACTACAGTAAATCATAATGCGGCAGATAAAGGGTTAAATTAGATTAATTGCTAACTAACTTGAAGCAACATGCGGGATATTGTATATAGCCGTTGAATTCTGATTCATGGTTAAGTGAAGAAGACCTCACCGGCTGGTTATATCGAATTGGAGGTTAGTCTCTTAATGCTATTAGATCTACCGTGTAGAGATATTAGAGTACGCTTAATCTGTCGAAGCTCAAAATACATTGGTGTGATCAGTGGAGTAACGGAGAATATTAGCCCCCCCCCTCCGCAAAGTCAGGTTTTGCCTACGCTGGATGTCTCTGGGCATATGACTCACGAAGCAAGCCTCCATCCCATATCATAGAAAGAGTTGTTTCCTGGGGAAGTAACAGGCCTGGGTGGAGAGCGAACAACCTGATTGGTCGTATAATCACGAGAAGTGGGAGTGGTTACGAGGTGCCTGGAGACGAAGTTATAGTGGAGAAAAGTTTATCCTTGAGTGGCTGATAGTCTGCCTTGTGACTAAGTCGGGTTTTGGGCCCCTAGCCGGATCTTACAAAGGATTGCAAAACCATGGCATAACATAGACTTTGGGCCCCTCTAAAATTCTGCCCCGGCGATTCGGGGGAGTACGTTACGCCACTGGGTGTGATGTGGAAGTTAAGAATGTGGTTTGCCTGCTCAAATGTCATCTACTTTAACTTGACAGAGGTTTGAAATCACGAGATCCATCGCCAATAGCTGTAGTTCTGCTTCAGAGTGTGTCGTAACTAATAAAGAAAAACAAGGAAAAAAAATTCTTGTCAGAAAAGTAACATATTTATTATCAACTATCAGGGAATTCCTAAAAATACTGAGGACTCAAACTCTTAGCCAAAATGAAATTCGACATTTTGATGACATTTTACATAATATATATGTTCCACACACTTTAAAAGTTTCTCTCCGAAGTTCGAAACAATTCAAAAGTATTGATGAAATGTCACTGATATAAACTCAGTGCTAATTCGAGTTGTCATCAGAAATGTTCTCATCTCTGCCCGAGGACTTTTTGAAGAGTCTAATAGCAATTATTTAGAATCAAGGTAATCAGTAATGGACTGGTACACCATCAGATCGAGAAAAATATTATGTGAAGTATTCTCAGAGCTAAGAGTTTTGTTGGACGTGCTGGTTCTGGATTGAATATATCTGAAATAAAATACAGGAAACGAGAATTTGAGTATTTATCTTTTAAATAGAAAAATAACTATATAAAATCAAGATCATAGAGATAATTTCATAACTAGTTACGTGTTATGAAATATTTGATCATTCAATTTATTTTTAAAAAAGCTGTACTTATTATTAAAGTGTAAAAATAAATTTTTGGATAAGGTTGTTAATGAAAAGCAACATTTATTTCTCAACTTTTAATTGCTTCATTCTTTATTAGGTTGGCTTAATATAGGAAATGAACAAAAGCATCTATTAAATATTTTATATTATAACTTTTTAAACTGTAGTTTTTTAAAATTTTACTTTTACTTATATGAAATGGAAATTGTTTCCTAAACTGTAATTCTTCATAAATAAGCAATAATTAATTTAGAAGCTCACTTATCACGAACAGGAACGTCTTAAGTGAGTGAGTGAATATTAATGTCGCACTGTTCAGCTACACGAGGGCTTTTGATGATGGACCACGTAATTTTGAGTCATGGTCAAGTGACATGGATGACACCTGAGCTGGCACCCCTTCTCCTAACTACCACACCACACCAATGGGACGAGGTTTCATCTCTCGACAGATTTAACGTGCATCGCTCCCCTACACGGTAGGTCTTTAGTGGTACTGGGCTCGAACTCATGACATGCCTGCCAAGATCCAATGCCTTAACCACTGGGCTACCGCAGCCCAGCGACGCCTTAAGATATGGACTAACTGGGCCTAGGTCCAGGGCTTCGCCCTCGGGGGCTTGTTTCGTTCTCGACTGTGTTTTAATAAGATCATGATCCGAATAGTTTTAATGGTCAAATATTATTCCCATACATATTCTCCGAAAAAAGGGAATTTCAATCTGAATGTCAACTGGCAAAAGTGGTAAGACTGTATTATTATGTGATTACCCTTGTCTATGTCTAGGTCTAGGCCCAATACCAAAAACTCACTTCGAAATGCAGCCATTGGTCGAGCCGGTGTGTGGCCAGGTTTATGAAATTTGTGAGTCGTATACATTCATTTGTTTCAAATTACTGTATGAACGTGTATTTAAGAATATGTATGATATATACTGTCTACTTTTAAATATTTCAGGTAGCCCCAAGGCCTCGAACAGTCTTAGACATCTTTGATCACGAGATTTCCGGAACTGTTAGACCTACAGACTTGAGAAACTTAATAAGCATGTTTATTTTTACTTATTTATTTTTCAGATCCAATAAGAGCAGGTTTTAGGGAAATCTGCTCCCAAGGGGGATATGGGATCGTTACAGATAAACGTTGTCGTTTTTGAACTATTAGATCAGATATGGTAGACGTGTTTCTTTTGTTAAATAGAGATCCTCTAAGAACACGTTTTGCGGAAATCTATTTCCAAAGTGTGACGGGTCTTTACGAGACTTTCTACTAATAATCCTCTTAGGGAATCTTTGGGACAGCAATCACGTTATTTCACAGCCATCCCTCTCAAGAAGAAACCATGATATGCAGATTAGCTAGTGTATATATAGTTAAAGTTTAATAATCGGATATTAGAAGGAAAAGGGAGCGGAATCGATGAAAGCAGTGCTGATACGGTAAGAACCAGATTTACGCCGCGTTACTATTGGACGCATTTTAACTATTGAAATAAATTAGGGACGTTAGGAATATTAAGATAACATTGATTAAAGTTAAGCTAGTCAGGCTTCGGGTGCTTATTCATATAGGGTTTGAGCTTTCTTTGTATCACTCTAAAGTTTCCCTTTATAGTTTGCTTGTCTTGGAATATTATCTTTGGTAATAATAAATTGGATTTATTATAGTTAGTCTAGGTCCTCCATCTTTACCTTCTACAGATTGTGACGGGTTCACGCGTTTTTTCATTAACATGTCCTTTTGGGTTCTTTGGAGCGAGAATAAATGGCAATTCTTTTCCTACCAACCCGAGAAGTAAAACGTGAATGAAAGATGCAAATTAGGAAGCTTTTAAATAACAGAAGTATAGAGTAAGCGAGGTGGCATTTGGGGAGTGTTACGATAGTCCGTGTTGCTAGTGTGAAGAGTATTTCGAGAAAGTAAGTGACAGTCAAGAGAGGTTACCCGAGACAGAGAGCCTTTTAGTCAAGGTGAAACAATTCCACGCCAGTGAACCGCAACTTCAGTTAGGATCCGGTAGGTTGCTGCTTCTTTGGACATTAAGGTAGGAGTTACCATTTGAATATTCGGATCTGTGTTTACATTGAAATTGAGCTTAGGCGAGTTAGTTATTGATAGTGGGGGGTTCGGGTTACATTATTTCGGTATTATCTACTGTGTGTTTCGCCACCGTAGATTCTCTCACATATCGTATTATTACCTAATCTGTTATTGGTTTAAGTTAAGATCTTAATAAAGTGATAGTAAGATTATGGCAGCTTCTGGTTCTTCATTTAATCCTACACCTCTAGCTCACGCTGATAATCTAGGAAAAGGGCACCCAAGGGGTTCGCCCTTACAAGATTTGGGTCGATTAGATGACAAGAAAGTGTCTCCAGGGGTGAGGACTTTACATAACGAGTTGCGGGGTTGTAAGAAATAAATTTACTTCCGTATTTGATATTCAAGTCTTGCCCTTTTTTTCAGATATCAATAACGTAAAAACACATGCAACATCATGAAATATCCAGGGAAGCGGGTGGGTAAAAGCTAGTTTGTTAAAAAAAATTTGCATAAAATAACGCAATCTTTGCTTTTTTTGGAGGGGGGGGGAAGGGTTGAATGATTTTTTTAGTACATGTTTAACTGATCTAAAACTCATTCTAAAACACTTTTTACGCGTCTAAAACCTATTTTAAAACTTTTAACACTAATACCCGATAAAATTTAGAAGAAATTTTATTTTTACCTTCTACAACAACTATTTCTTTGAATTTTTTGAATTATCAATTAATAATATGATAGAATTAAATTTATATGCTTTAGTTGTTACATTAAGATTTCAGGAATTTTTGTGAACACAGTATTTTCTAGATTGATCTTTTAGCTGTTCTCATTCAGTGATCCTCAACAGTCATACATCACAAATTTTATGATTGATTAACATTTATAGTTGAAAAGCTTTTTTTTTTTTTTTTAAGTAATTACTCTTTCATTCGCCGATATGACTGCATTTTACATAAAATAGACGTTAAGTGATTCTTATGACGAAAAACATCTTGTCTACTGAGCTAAGATCAACCTAAATCTAATATTGTTCTAAATATTACATTAAGTTAATTTGGGAAAATTCTCAGCAAAAAAAAATATATCTTTAATCAAGGAAGCCTTATTCAAAAATTTTTTTTGGAGACAGTAACAATAAAAATAATTTATGTTTCATATTCAGATTACATTATTAAGTTGATTCTGAAAAAAAAAAGTCAGTTTGACCAGCCATTATTTTACAATTTTAAAAAACTTAGAATTTTTCAATTTTTTCACACTTTTGTAAAATGTTCACGTTTTAAAATTTTTTAGTCATTTTAAGTTATTTATGTTTCTTAGGTTATTGCGAACAAGAGTTATTATGGATTTGAAAATTATTCCCTTGTTGATTTTTCAATTCCTACTATTAACTCACACTCTCTATATATTTATTTATTTATATTGGTGGAATTTTCAGTCGTTAATAAAATAGACTTTAAGGCACTCAATTGAGCTGAAATTTTATATAAATGATTATTTTGGATGACAATACAGTAATTTTTAATTATAATTAATAAAAAATTAATTGATTAAAACTAATTATTCAAAGAATTACAAATACATCCACGTTGGCATTATTTTTGGAGACTTAGCGACCATTATGGCGACTTGGGTCAAAACTTTAAAATATTTTTTTTTCACGTTTTAAAGCATTCATTTGAATTGAAATTTTATGTACACGATTGTTTTGGATGACAATACGATATTAATATTTATATTTATATTAATTGTAACTATTTAATAAAAAGTAGCTGAAATAAAATTTTTCTTTGTTGATCTAAGTAGGAATTGACTTTAAAATTTTTTTTATATTACTTGTTAATAATTATTTTTCTGAAAAAAACTTGGAAAAAAAACACGAATATTTTTTAAATAGTAACTTTAGCATTTTTCTGAAAATAACTAGGGACCTCAACCTTAAATCCATACTAACTTTATAGAACATACATTTGGGAGGGTGAACTAATAGTAGGAATTGAAAAAATGTGTTTAATCATTTTTGAAACATTCCAATGCTGTGCAAAATGTTAGTTTTTTAAAGTCCTATTAATCTTTCGTATTAAGCATTGATTGTTTATTAATGAGGCACTTTTAAGCTATACGGCGTTGTTGGCGACAGACTTCGTAATTCTGAACCTCAGTCACGTGACATGAACGGTGCTGTACTTATAAATAATTTTGTGTCAAATTTTGTCAATTTAGATGGCGTAAAAGACTATAATGACAACTACAGGGATACGATTACCAACTTTGTCCAATCGATCCCAGGATTTCAAGAATGCGATGAAGATATAGAAACCTAGATGACAATAGAAGCAGAAGACTCAGTGAATTTCAAATGCTAAATGATGACGAGATTGTGACTTCCATGCAAGTGGAATCCGACCCTGTCGACGATGTATAGGATGACGAGGACAACAACAATGAAAGAAGCAAGGGTCCATCAAATGCTGGCACGTTTTCTGCGTTACAGACAGCCAAGGAGTGGTACGAACAACAATCAGAGTGCTGTTCTACTCAACTACTGCTGCTCAAGAGAATCTGATACCTTGCAGCGAAAAAACGAAGGTGTACAATGGTACAGCGAAAAGTAAGTGATTATTTTTCACGATGAAGGTAAAATTGCGACATTTTGCTTTTTCTTCAAGCACGTTCCCGCATATGATGATTTTCAATATTCGTATAGTGTCCGATTTCATATACTGCATGGATCGTATTCGGTTTTCGGTTATCCTACCAATCGCATATGCGACCGGTGTCCGGTCTCTATTGATTCGGATAAACGACGTTCTACTATATAAGGATGTATTAAAATTAACGAAATAAAAACATTCACAAGAACTTAATGAAGTTTAATACAAAATTTTCACCTTCAGTTTTTGATCAGAAGCCTTAAGAAACTCCATCTTCATTTTAAGTAAAATAGAAGTTTGCTTTTCCACTGAGCTCTTTGCCGTTGTGCTAGTACAAACAAATCTTGGGAAGTAGAAAATAATATGCTAAACAAAATCACTAATTTTTACTCAAACTGTGAAGTAATCGTCACCGAATTCTAAAGCTAACTTATGTGAGATAAAATGGTTGTGTGTGGCTGCAGGCGTGGATGAAAAGTTGCTTAAACAAACAAAATGGGTTTGTCATAGGTTATTCCGAGGATACTTCAAGGACAAGTTAGTCTCCTTTCTACGAAACACGTGAAATTACCTCTCCTTCTCATTTCATACCCCTCTTAAATTTTTCCAGCGTGACTGGGTTTTTCGTATATTGTTTCATGTTAAGCGATTTTCAATTCATGTTAAGAGAAAAAATGCATGAAATACATAGTAGTCTGTTGTGATCGTTGTGTTTTTTGTGTTAACTGATATTTCGTCCTAAGCGTTTTCCCGTTAAATGAATTTCACTGTACATCTTTTAATCTTAAGAAAATGAGTATACAGTAAAGGAATTAATTATTATGTATTTTTCACTGTAAAAAATAAACGTTTTTATTTAATACACAATTTACGTCTTTGGGAAAGCTTAGAAATATAGAGAGGATGTCCTCTTCATTTACTACTTATTTCTTTTACAATTTCTGAACGGTAATATTATTCACTTGCTATTGTAGTAGTCGTTAAAATAATAGAAAATATAAAATTAAATCGAGCTTTTTATGTTTTATAGGAGTAAATACTTTTTCAAATTATAATACAATACAATATTTTATATTTTCAAATCATCAACTATTAAATTCTTAGCGCTTTCCAAGTCATTATCATGAGTTTATTTTGCTTCAGTTTAGTATTTTATAAAATATGGCTTTCTTTTAACAATCAAATATTTATTTAAATTACTACAATGAACATTACATTAGATGAACAAAAAATCTAATTATAAGTGGATTTGAGACATTTTACTAGAAATAAAATGAATTTTAAAAATATTTCATAATAACAATTATTGTTTACACATATATAATTCCTTTTTTTATATAAATACACGGAATTTTATAGATCTAGCAAAATAAAAATTTTCTATTCAGTAAAATAAAAACTCTTGAAACAGAAATTGATAACTCTTTGTATTATGAGAACATATCAAATATAAATGAATCATTTTAAAAGATTTTTTTTCTAAAGGATTGCTTTCGAGCAAAATACCTCTGTTAACTTTCTATATATTTTCCTTAAAGAATTTCACATTTTTTCCAACATATGGAGTTCTTTCCTTCTGTATGATGAAAAAGACATGTACGAAAACAATTGCGCATGAATTCTTTTATTTCTTTATTCGATGAAGGTATCTCTCCATCTAACTTTTCTTTGACGGGTCGGTATCTAGAAAAATAACTCTAAGATACTATGGGAAAGATGGTAAAATGTTACCAGTGAAGATTTGAAAACTTCTTCTTGCTGTATGTGAATTTTGAATTGTCTTGGAGAAAGAGAACGTTTTTTAAATCGATATGCTATTTTATTCTTCTCCAAAACTTCATTGCAGTATGCTGCACTAATTACATATCGGCCATGAAAAAAAAATAGATTCACACAATACCCTGTGAAATTCTCTAAGAAATTGCGAGAATTAGAAATAATTTTTTCTTTTAATGCAGTAGTTACACTTTTTTTGTACTCCATTTAATACAGGATCTCTTTGTTTCCCGGATGTAACAGTGCCCTAACATTTGTCAAAAATTAAAATCATAAATGTATTTTCTGCTTAATAAAGAATAAAATTCCGATGCCTTTGACAATTTCTGTACTTACCACCTTTTGATTTGCATTCAAAATTCGAGGCCCACTTACTTAAGTGAGGTTTAGCAAAATTGCAATTTAATTCAAATAATGTATTGACCACTTCCATAACTCTCGTGCTTGTTTCGTCACTAATATATCACTAACTGCTATCTATTGGTCATTGAGAATAAGAACATGAATTTGTCGAACTTTCATTTAAATTAGGTTTGTTTTAAGCTGATGATTTTCAGAAATATTGTCAACTTTTTCACGAACATTTTAAAATGAATTTTATCATGTATACCTGAGACTTCTATTAAATTTCAATAGATTTAACTTTTTAATCCTTTAACAATTTAGATAATATTTGTTGTGAAACTTCACATGTGAACATTAACGCCTGTATAAATTAATATACACAAAAGAAAATGATTCCAAACGATTATTTAAACTTTAAGTAAATCATTATCTTATTAAAATCGTTGCTGCTATTAAAAAGAAATTATCGTTTATATTTGACTAGCTGGTATACCCGTTCTTCACCCGGGTGAATTTAAAAATTAAAAACTACAGACTGAAGGATAAAGAAGTTTTTAATGAGTTAATTTTAGGTGAAATGTATACATTAAACAAAAAAATAGTTTTTACATAAACAGCTGAACAAAAAAACCATGTTTGCTAAATTTTAAGTCTTTAGGTATAATTGCTGATTTTTTCATTATTGTTATTATTTATGACGCCCGTAACTTTCTTGTGGGTCGATTTTTGAAAACCCCTACCTGCTCAGCAAAAGTAACACATTGTTACAAATTTTGTGTAATAAACGCTAAAAATAGTGTAAATAATTTTTATCTGGATGTGTAATACGTTAATATTACTTTCTGATGCATTTATTTTATGTTAAATAGCTGTTACCCGTGACTTCATCCACGTGGAATTTAACAAAAAAGTGTTTATTCACTCCGCAGAGTTTACGAAAACTTTTCTTCTACTTTGTGAATCTATGTTTCTTTTTGTTTCCTTTTTTTTCTTCTTTTCTTTCTGTTGAGCAAGGAGTGAAAGAGACGCATGACTTTGACACTGTCAATGGGGTGATGACTAAAATCTTTAGGATCAAAATAGGTCTAAGTAGCAAGTAGGGTGAAACACGAACACAGACGAAGCCGCAAGGAAGGGGGTGAAAGAGACGTATGACCTTTGACAATAAGTTAAGGACTGTAAAATCATTAGGATCAAGACATGAACGGGAAATGTCGCGAATGGCAGCAACCTAATCAAAGAAAAAAGTTTGATATAACTGCTAGCAATCGTGGAGACAGAAGGCTCGCGAAATAAAATAATCCATATTAAATAAAAATAATCCCTATTGAATAAAAATAGTCCCTATTGAAATAAATAATCCCTATTTGTATCGGATATTGCTCACTATTTCATTGGTTTTAATTTTATTTTCTCGGAATCCTAATTTTTTTTCTAAAATAAAAGTAGCCTAAGTTATTCCCTATAACATTAGCTATCTGCCAGTGAAAGTTTTATCAAAATTGGTCCAGCCGTTTCAGAGATTAGCCGGAACAAACACACAGACAGAAAGACAGACAGACAAAAATTTTAAAAATTGATTTTTTCATGTAAGTACCGTACATACCTTTAAATGCATTTAGTAAAAAGCTGTTAATTTCAAATTACAAACAGACACCTCATTTTTATTTATATGTATAGATACTAGCCGTAACCCACCCGCTTCACTGGGTATTTCACGATGTTGTACATATGTATACTGTTTACATATATATTAAATATTGATATCAAGCATTAAGAATTCGAGTGTATTGAAAAATATATTTGTAGCTGTTACACTCTCGCCCCTTGATATAAAAAGAACATAAATTATAATATCTAATTTCTATTTATATCTAAAATAGAAGGAGAAAGATTGTTTTCGCTCACTTAACCTAACAATCAAGTGGATTTCCACCAAAGCAACTTTCAGTGGATCTCTGCTCCATAAAATAAACATGCGTGCTAAATTTCAAGTCTAAATCTAACAGAGCAAAAACGGAATTTTTATTATCAATACCTCGTTCACAGCATTCTTAGCGGATTCCAATTCAACAAAAGAAGCATGCAAACCAAATTTTATTATTATAGTCTTAGCAGTTCAAAAACGGGAATTTTGTCTATCAATACGCCTCAATAACTCTCCCCGCTTCCCCCTGGAGTTGATTTCCGTAAAATCCATTCGTAGTGGAACTCTATTCAACTAAAGAAAAGTCTTCTACAAATTTCAAGTAAATGAGTTAAGTTCAAAAACAGGAATTTTTCTATAACGCGCCTTAATCCCTCGCAACCCCACTCCTTTGGGGGTCCGTTTTCGCAAAAATCTTTGTAAAAGGAACTTTATTCCATGAACGGAACATACCTTCCAATTTTCAAGCAGGTGGTTCTATTAGTTGAAAAGCGGAAATATTTATCTATTATGTCCCTTAATCCCCCTCAGTAATCCTTGAAGATCAATTTTCCCGAAAACTATTTTGTTGTGGATCTCTACACCATGAAAGGAAATCGCTTACCAAATTTTAAGACTGTACGTTGAATAGTTTAAAAATGGAAATAATTATCTATAACGCCCCTTAAGCCCCTGCAACGCCACTTAGGAAACGATTTTCACAAAACCCATCTTATGACAGATCTCTAATCAGTGAATGGAATCTGCTTACTCAATTTCAAGATTTTACGTCTTATAGTTTAAAAAAGGAGTTAATTGCCTATAACGCCCCTGAATTCTCCACAACGCCACTTGGGGTCGATTTTCGCAAAACCCATTTTGTAGCGGGTCTGTACTCTATGAAAGGAATTCGCTTATCAAATTTCAAGACTGTACGTCAAATAGTTTAAAATGGAAATAATTATGTATAACGCCCCTTAAGCGCCCTCAACGCCCCTTGGAGGTCGATTTTCGTAAAAATCATTATGTAGGGAATCTCTACTTTATGAAAGAAATCTATGTACCAAGTTTCACGACTGTGCATCTAATAGTTTAGTAATGGAAATAATTATTTATAACGCCCCTTAAACCCCCGTAACGCCCCTTGGGGTTCGAACTTTGCAAAATCCGTTCTTATCTGACGTCTACTCCATGAAGGGAACCTACCTACCAAATTTCAAGTCTGTAGGTATAATAGTACCGGAGATATCGTGATTAGTCAGTGAGTGAGTGAGTCAGTCAGTGAGTGAGTGAGTGAGTCGCTTTTCTCCTTTATATATATAAATTACCTTTCATAAATCTTTATAAGTTTAAAAGAACTAGCTGTATGGATTTTTTCTCTATTTTTTGCTTAACTCATATTCAAATTATAAAAAACTGGTTTTTTTAATAACGAAATATTTACTTTGATGTAATAAAAATAATTTTTGCCGATTTCCCTTTTTAGAATTAACGTAATCACACATACACACAGTATATTTATATATAAAAATAATATCTTTGTACACACATTTTATTTGGGCATATTCTTGTTTATGCATTATATATTATTTCATATAAACATGGTTTATGCATTATATATCATTTCATATAAACATGCGCTTGTTTATACATTATATATCATTTCATATAAACAATCATATCACCACATAAGTATACAAGAATATTATTTTTATACTATATTCTCAAGAATGCAATTTCGGTATAGTTCCAAAAGAATTTTAACTAAAATCCGTTATTAAATTAAATGAACCTTAAAAAAAGGGAAAAATAGTAAATCCAAATATTAATAATACAGCACAGGTTAAGTTCATTTAAAATTTTGCTTTACTTATCCATTTCTTTTGGTTTCAAAAATACATTGAAAGTTAATCTCAAACTTTACAAGAGTTTTGAAGTTTTTGCATTTTAGAATTTTTCTAATCGCGAAAGAAAGAGGTGATTACAACCTCACAAACAGGAATAGCCCTAAAAAGTAATTGTACAGATAAATTATTATTATTTTAATAAAAATTTCACGCAACAAAATCAAATAAGATTAATTGAGGATTGTTGGCCCCTGTATCACGCCTCATACAATATTAAAAGGAACCGTTTTTAGTATTTAAACACATGCAGTTAAGAAACCTTCAGGACTTAAATTTTCAAAAATTGAACTCTAAAACAAATTTATAAATAATCACCATTTAAACTTCTATTACGATATAAAAGAGTATTCGAATGATACGAAAATATATCTCAACCAATGAAAGTCTTTACCGAATTCTTTTTTACAGATGAAAGGTCGTAGAATATGTTTATAGGGTGCCCACATGATAGATAGCCATTTTATTCTTTTCCTTTCGTTCAAGAAACAGTTTTTGCAGAGGCTCGAGCAAAATAGACACTTTATGTAACACTTCTGGAGAAGAATTTGTTTTTCTGTAAAGATATCATTTATTTTACTGGGAAAGGTGTCAAAGTGAGTATCAAACATGTCAAAAAGAAGTTATAGAGAAAGTATGCCAACAAGTCAAGTTGCTTTTGTAAGGGAAAATAAAAACATATTTCAACAATGTTTAACCCCCAATCCATGAATTCTGCTTTCAGTTCATCAAAGTTTATGTTTTTTTCTCGCTTTTCTTTGGCCTCCAGTGCTATACTGACTTGAAGCCTCTGAAATAATATCTCTTCTTAGTTCTGAAAGATAAAACCAAAAGTAAAAGACATTTTGTCCTGGCTCAGTAAAAAAAGATTTAAGGGCACTTACGTCACACAATTGTTCCTCAGAGACCTTTAGATATCGTGAGCTAAATTATTAAATAAGTATCTTAACACCTGTATTAAAGGAGAAGGCAACAATGTTGGGAAAAAATACCATTATTTTTTCAGGGTCAAGCCCTTTCCTTTTGTTATTTTTTCCGTTGATTTCTTTCCATGTATATTATATGAGAAGTAACTAATTATTTTGTAAAAGTTCTTTCGTAACTCGATTCTGGAGGAAATTATTTTTCTTCTGCAAATGCTTTGGTTTTTTTTTCTCTTTTAAAAGGATTCCCCGTTATTTTAGCTCAATCTTACCACTCAGCGTTTCGTGGATAATACAACAGACATTATTTTTAAAAACCTATTCTCCAGTGTAAGGAGAACTAAATTTTTTTATTTAATTCAGAAAACTGTTTAAAAAAGGCATGTATAATCTGCAGGGTGATTTTAAATCACCAGCACATTATTCACTTACCTGTGGATTTAGTAGGAACAATATTCATAGTTATTTAAAATTCAGACAACCATCGAATTAGAAGTTTTATTCATGTTTCACTTTGAAACTTGATTTATGGAAAAATCTTCTAAATGTACAAACCCAGCTGAAAAATTAAACTGTCTCTTAAGAGTAGTTTGCTCCTCATTTACAAACCCAACTATTAATAATGTGTAGATTTTCTTAACAATTTCAAATTTTATCTTTATTTAAATGTTTTCTTCCTATTCTAAATTATTCTCTCACTGCGATCCAAAATCGTTGAATTGCAGTTCTTCTCTGATTGGCTAATGATACTCCGCCCACTTTGGGCGTCTTGTTCTTTTCAGATATTCGAGCTCTTAAAAGAGCTCTCTATCCTACTATATTATAAGTTAATTTTTACTTCCCGTAAAAATCTTTTGCATATTAATGTAATTCTTTTCAAATTCAAATTCCTTTTTAAAATGGGCAATTGTAAAACTCGTTACAGTCATCTAAAATTCCAGGATAGGAGATTAGAATCCGACAGGACTAGGCGCTCCAGTCAAGTTCTTCAACGATCTTATTTGTTAGCGTCCCCTTTGAAGATACATGACGCTATCCGATTGTAGTCTTGAACCCCCAAGTGTGATGAGAATAACACTGAAGCTAGTTACCTAACCTTGAAGCATCCACACAAAGCCAACGTAACGAATTGGGTCTTGAAAAATGTAAGTACCATCTATATTTCTGCACAGCAGGTCTTTAATAGCCTCTCAACTCAAACCAATTGCTTGACAAAGGCGACGACAGAGGAAACACCAGCCCGAGTTCGGAACCATTTGGACACTGAGACCTTGGTAGATATATGGAAGGAGATTTTGTTAGAGTAGGGGGCTTTTTTCATACATGCAGAAAAGAATACCTACAAAGAATTGAAAACGAGCTCGGACATTTCTTAATTTGCAGTGATCCCTTCTCCTACAAATTGCCGTTAATAAAGGACAGGAATAAAAGCGCGTAGTGAATAGTCCGAAGAAAGATACCTTTTCATCTCAGTTATCTAAAAGCCCTTTCATACGAGTCAATTTTTTAAATTACTTAAAGAAGGAGCAGAAGTTCGAGAGCTGGTTCCTAATAGAAATTGCCTGATGCAACTAGTATTCCCTCATCAGTCGGAAGAAATCACAAAAACTTTCTCAATTTTCAATACACTTGTAGCTGCGTGTGAAGAGCATAGTTTTTCCACAATAACCTTTTAGTTGAGTCAACTAGAGGAGAGGAAAACGTGGTTTTCTAGTGCTTGAGGGAGTGGTGCCGCGATGAGTAGCAGTGACCAAGAGTGAAAGAAGCTAGGGGATTTCTATTCAAAACTAGCTCCGGACTGTATGCTCCTTCTGTTAGGTGTAGGTCAAGCTGACTCATAAAAAAAGTCCTAACGCATGTACAGTATAGCTAGGGTTTGGCAGGTAGATGGTTTGAACAAAGCCCTCATGCCAAGGTCAACAGCTTCTACCGAAAATGGATACTACGTAGAAATTTACTGCCATTTGTTTCACTTTAAGAAGACTCAAAATGGAAATTACGATTAGATAATGTTCCACGTTATATATTTGTGTATTTAAATAAATAAAGTATTAGTTTACAAGAGACAAAAAGATTCGTGTTATATATATCTTTGCTAAACCTCGTCCCTAATCATAACTCCATAGAAAACCTGAGAAATTATTTGCCACGCTAAGAATAACAATATAATAAAAAATATCGTTTAGCATATGAATTGTAAGTCGTATTATGGAAAAAATGCAAAAAGATTCTGAAATATTTCTTTAAAAAAATTGGTAACAACTAGATGCAAAATCACATATTTCAAGTTGCTCAGAAAAATAACAAAGTAATATCTAATTAATTTGTTAAAACTGTTTCCGGAGCAATTATTTTTGACGTCTTTTTTGTTATACTGTTTTTTTTTCGAAGTAGATTTCTTACATTGTACAGCTTGCTACATTTTATTGAATTTTCATTCACATAGAGTGCTTGGATTTCTGAATAAAATATTTCATTCATTGATTAAACAGCAACAAATCTTTTGATACTATATTTTCGTAACATATTGTACACAGGCAATTTATTCATTTAATAATTAATTGTCATTGTTAAAAGTTTTTGTCTCTGTATAATGATAAATCAAAGAAATGATTAATATTGTTGTTGTTGTTTCTAATCCCAGATTATCCAGCAATGCTAGACAATCTCCATAAATCCAAAAAAATCAAGAAAGTCTAAAAACAGAAAAGGGCCCAGAAGGACCTAGTCCTTTTTAAAATTCAAGCAAGTCAAAATGTTGGCAGGAGAGACGAGCTCAGAATAACACAAGTGGCACTCTGGAAATATCTTCTGACCCTGCCAAAAAGTGAGAGCTTTTATATGGCCACTCACAAAGCGCGAGAAGGCAGACTGGTATTTCCTAGGCATAAGCTTGAATGAACCTCCTGGATTTCTTCCGAAGTACCAAGGATGACTAGGAGAAGTTCTTCTAAGATGATGGAGCTCAATCTTCTTAAGGGAAGATAATTCACTGAATGTAAGATACCCAACAGGGCTCACCTCCTCTTCAGCCGCAGTCCTGGCCAAGAAATCGGCCTTCTCATTACCATCAATCCCCACGTGGGATGGGACCTGCTGAAAATGTACGCAATGATTAGAAGAAATCCGATCAATAAGATTAAGGATATCTAGGCTAGTTTGGTTCCCTATAGATGTCCAATTGGAAAGAGATTGTACGGAAGCACGGCTGTCAGTTAGAATCCAAACGTCTTGAAACTGAACCTCGGTTTCACATGCGTACTGCAAACCTCTTCTGATAGCAATAAGCTAGATCTAAAAACTGAGCAAAAGTTTGGATTTTTCATCTTAATGTCCATGACTCCGGTAGAAGTAAGAATGTTAACTCCACTACCAGAAACTAATGGCCGGGCCCTTCCTTAGATTTCAAATTTTCTAAGAAACAGATCCATTAGAGTAAAATACAACAACTCTTTGTCTGACCCAATTCGGCCTTAAACAGGGAATTTCACAAGGTTCGGTTCTTAGCCCTGTTCTGCTTTCCTTATATGTTTCTGTGATTGAGAGAGTATTGCCAAATTTTGTAAAGTGGAAATATTTGCTGATGACATTATTATATGGAACTCTGGCTCTGACACTGATTCAATTGAACGATTAATATTGATTATATATAGTCTCTGTTTTTTATTGTCTTTATTTTTTAATCCTTTCTGTTCTCGAATATTTGTTTCTAAAATGTAAATCTTTATATTTGGTTATGTATAAAAAATTCCATGCTTCTTTAACCTTTAATCTAATAAACTGATGTGTAAAATTTAATGATATAAAAATCGAGTTTGGGAGAGGGGAGAGGGGTCGATTGCTTGAATGTTTAACCTATTTTTATATAATGTTTTGAAAGTAAATTATTTATATTTATATATGATATATCCAAAACTTTATCCTTTTAGCCTAACATTAACATTATAAATTTGTGAATAGTTAAAAGTGAATATTTCACTACAGTGTGGTAATCTCCTACCCCATATTATTGTAAAATTATTGAATGACATACTTTTTCTATAATTAATAATTGCCATAGAATCTTCCGTAACAGTTTAATTTTTATTTTGGCAAACACAAAAGCATCTAATTTTGTTCTATTATTTACTTCTAAATGTAAACAATTGTTTTCCTAATTTAAAATTATGATTAAACATATTATCAATATTATTTACCTTTGATACAAATGTAATATATCTTTTTATCATTTGCCGTAAATAGAATTTTTAAAATAATGCGTGATAGAACAACTATTGTTGAATTCTATTTTCTGTAGAACAAAATTCGATAAATATTTAGAAATGTGAATTAACAATCAAAACAAAAAGTTACCTCCGTTTTTTTTTAAAAACGTTTATCGCATTTTTTCAATCAAAGTGTTTTGTATTTTCATGAATTTTCATTCAACGAAGTGTTTATGTTAACATATGTATATTTTTATTAAATAACACGATTTCTGTGTATGCTGTATACAAAGTAGAGCTAACATTTATTCTATTATCTTTTTTCCATTATGTTGTTTTATTCTCCTGAGAAATAATATTCTGATGCTCTTAATGAAAGAGAATATGGAATAGAATATCATGTAATATATATATTTATGATGAGATATTGAAAATTTGTATTCTATATATATATTTTTCATTCTATTTAATAAATGTAAATAAATTTCAGGAACAAAATAATTATGTTCAATTGGATAAACAGTTTACGATGCCAAAAGTTTTATAATTTTACTTTTGCTTTAAAATTTATTGTTTCCAGTGATATTTGAACTATTTGAATACGAGAATAAAAATTATCATATTTTTTTGTTTTACAATAAAGATATAAAAGGAGATTTTAATTCCATTTTAATCGTAGAATTTTTTTCTTTCTTTATAAAAATTTGTGTCAATGATTTTTGAAATATAGCAAATGTTATTATAAATATATGAAAAGTTTCAGTGTTTTCACGGCAATTCAAATTCTGCTATAAATATATTCATTATTCTAATTTTACTCACAGGTAAACATATTTTTGTTTAAAAAATTTATTGTCTCCAGTGATATTTCAAGCATTTGAATATAAGAAAAAAATTAGCAAATATTTTTTTTTGTTTTACATTAAAGATATAAAATAAGATTTCAATTCTATTTTAATCGTAAAAGAATTTATTTCTTTATAAAAATTTGTGATAAAACGATTTTTGAAGTATAGCAAACGATATTATAAATATATGAAAAGTTTTAGTATTTTCACGGTGATTCAAACGATGCTATAAATATATGCATCATTCTAGTTTTATGCATTGGTAATCACGTATTTTTGTTAACTTTAAAAACTTTTATA
Source organism: Trichonephila clavipes (assembly GCA_019973935.1). Classification (NCBI taxonomy): domain Eukaryota; kingdom Metazoa; phylum Arthropoda; class Arachnida; order Araneae; family Nephilidae; genus Trichonephila; species Trichonephila clavipes. Next base: position 175,997 of record BMAU01006585.1, read on the forward strand.
CATAACCTGTGCTACTCTTTCATGAATTTTGAAAATATTCGGAATTTCTTTTTAAATCGAGCGAAATAACAACAATAACTCTAACAACTACAATAATTCGCACAAAAAGGTATGATTATTTACCTTGAGCAATTTATTCCATTACCATAAAAAAAACTCCGTTATATTTGGAATAACTGTCCTGAAATTTTGCTAAGGCATGACTACATATGTATGTATGACAGCGTTTCCCAAACTGTGGGGCATTCCCTCCCCCGCCCCCAGAAAGGCGTCATAACTTTACGAGGGGGAAGGAGCATATTGAAAATTGAAAAAAACGAGAGAATATATTTTAAAAAATTACTAATTTACTGAAAGTAAGCAAACACAATACATTCTGACATAATAAAACATGAAATACACATTTACACTAATAAAGGGTGTTTTTTTTGAGAGGTATAGAACTTTAAATTGCAATAAAACAACGATGTATTATTCGATTGACATGAATTTTTTTTTATTCGAAAGATAATCTTGTGGCATTACATTTTAAATATGATTTCTGGCAAAGGACTGCCACGGCTGGCTCGGATGTAGTCCAATTTTCGATGACTTTTTCCAACATTTGAGGCCGTATATCGGCAATAACACGGCGAATGTTGTCTTCCAAATGGTCAAGCGTTTGTGGCTTATCCGATTAGACCAATGACTTTACATAGCCCCACAAAAATAGTCTAGCGGTGTTAAATCACAAGATCTTGGAGGCCAATTCACAGGTCCAAAACGTGAAATTAGGCGGTCACCAAACGTGTCTTTCAATAAATCGATTGCGGCACGAGCTGTGTGACATGTTGCGCCGTCTTGTTGGAACCACAGCTCCTGGACATCATGATTGTTCAATTCAGGAATGAAAAAGTTAGTAATCATGGCTCTATACCGATCACCATTGACTGTAACGTTGTGGCCTTCATCGTTTTTGAAGAAGGATTCCACCAGCCCATAAAGCGCACCAAATAGTCAGTTTTTCTGGATGTAACGGTGTTTCGAAATACACTTGTGGATTAGCTTCACTCCAAATGCGATAGTTTTGTTTGTTGACGTAGCCATTCAACCAGAAGTGCGCTTCATCGCTAAACAAAATTCGCTTATGAACATCGACCATTATTTTCGAAATAAAATTGCACAATTTGAAAGCGTTGTTCAGGCGTGAGTTTATTCATGATGAATTGCCAAACCAAACTGAGAATAAATCACTTGACAGCTGTTAAATCGGTCGCCATCTTGGAAAGTAATGCCAACTTAAACTTCTATACCTGGAGAAAAAACACTCTGCATATTACATTTATAAATATATCATTACTGCGCAATGTATCTTACAATTAATTTAACAATACTAAGTGAAAAACAAGTTTAATAATTACCAATGACCCCATGGGCTTGTCATATATAATATTATACACAAAGATTAGCACTTTTCATGATAATATGCGCGGTTTATAATTAATCCCTAAATGCCGATTGAAAGTTACATGATTCGCTCCCCAATATCACGGTTTAACCCGTAGTTGAGAGTATGTGGTGTATTGGGGGGGATAGAAAAGGAATATAATACGTAAGCAAATTCTTTGAGATAAGTAAATTGTTCGCAAACACTTTCAAGGTCATTTTATTGTACTCCAAAGCCTTTGGAATAATTTTATGGATAGCAGTGCACAGAAAAGATCATACTTCGGAAAGACGTATGTATACGCCGGGAGCAATCAACGATTTGTCTGAGCGAGACGTTTATATACGCCGGTGGCACTTAAGGGGTAAAAGTCATAGTATTCAAAGCATCAAAGTATAGCATTATTGAATTCAATACATTCTTATTGTCAGGAGGAGGGGGGGGCACAATGAAAATTATGATTGAATATTGGGTCGCAAATATTGAAAATTTGAGAAGCACTGATGTAAGCAAATAATGATGTTTTAAAGAAAATATAGAGGATATTATCGAAGAAAAATATATTCACCAAACACCATAAGATATTGTGTAAGTACGAATTAAATGTAGTAAGTAATAAATCCGAATTTAAAAGCTCAAAGTATTAAAAGAAAATGACTCCAGTATAGACTGAATTCTTAAAAAGATATCCGAGTGTCAGGAAACATTTCTAAACTTTGAAAAGCATTAATAAATGTTTAAAAGAATCTTAATTGTAACATGTTGCAATGATTAGCATCGATTTAAGTTTCGTTTGTCGCATTTTAAGATAAATGGGATTTTGTTAATATCTTAGAGCATGATTAATTAAGCCTATGTTGCTTTTGCGAGTATATGTATAATTAATTTTAAGTTTTTATACGTTTCTGAGTATTGTTCCTGATTACTAAATTCGTAACATTTTTAAGTAATTATATATGATACAGTTTGCAAATGTCTTATATTAAGGTTGAAACATTTTAATATTTCACTAGGATTCACCAGAGAGATCCAGGATATTTTTGTATAATTAGTGAGTTTCTTGGCACTATATGTAGCTACTTTTGTATTAATTTCCTAATTTCAGGATATTTTTGTGTGAAATGCGTAGTAAAATAAAGCTCCAATTATTTAATTTGTTTAGTTTTGAATATAGTTATTTGATTCATAACTGCTTTGAAACCGCTGGCCTGATTATCCTGAGTTATCTCGGATTTGTATTTAATGAAGTTATTTATTCTCCCGAGAAAACTCGGGCGAAGCAGAGTTTGTCAATACGATTTGTTTATCATCGTTTTACTCAGCCTGGAGGAAATGAAAGGAAATATTCAGTTTTGATTAACAGTTTGGACAATTTTTATAACTCGCCAGATTTAGCCGATACGTTAGTCAAAAGGAAGCTTGATGTGTGTGGAACACATTTCGATTGAATAGAAAAGATTTACTTCGAGATCTAAAGACAAAGAAATTAAAAAAGGAGAAATTATTGGGTATCAGAGAGGGAAAGTAACTGTAATGTAATGAAAAGATAAGAATGATGTTAGTCTAATTTCTACAATGCATACGTAGGCTGTTCAATAAGTAACAAGACTAATTTTACTGCAGAAAAACCACTAATCGGAATATTAATTTCTGTGACACAAGAAAAGTTTGTTGTCTGTATTAACAAAAGCTACCAATAGATGGCGTGTACAGACTCGTATTTTTGAGTATCATGTGATCGAACAGAAACGTGTTTGTGGGCACCTACAAGACGCGTCCAGTTGTCGAAATGGAAGCAAAAATCAGCATCGAAGACCTTTGATATGATACGATATGATTAAAGACTAGAACAAGAAGGCAACAATATCTTAAAACGCTTTATGACACTTGGTTGTATTACTATGATCCAACCATAAAACAACAAAGCAGTGAATGGAAATATCCATCTTCATCTACTCTCAAGAAAGCAAAAACTGGGAAATCCGCTGGTACAGTTATGACCATAATTTTTTTATTATGAAGGAATTGTGTATCAACACGCTGTCGAACCCATAATACTGTAAAAGACTCTTACTACACGAATGTCCTGCGAACAATGGTACAGCACTTTGAAAGGAAACGTCCATTGCTTCGAAATGACTTCCTATTGCACCATGACAATGCCCGTCCACATATTCCTCGTTGCGTACTGTATGTTTCGCAGCAGAAAAACGTAGAGATTTTACCACACCCTCCATATAGTCCTGATCTCACTCCATGCGGTTTATGGCTGTTTCCTCAACTTAAGAAACCATTACGAGGTAAACGTTTTGCAAGCAATAAAACTTGTGTAAAGGCTGCGTAGGTGGTTTTGAAAAAGCTCTCGCAAAACGGACTTTTACATGTTTTTAAGAAGTGGACAGAACTTTAGGATAAATGCAATACGTGCCACGGAAGTTATTTTGAAAAACCCATGTAAATAATGACGATTAAAGGTATTCTGGTTTTTTTTATAATTTTAGTCATATTACTTATTGAACAGCCATCGTACAATCGAAATGCAGGATGTGACAAATAAACGGGGAGAGACCAAGTTCAGGTGTAAATGTGTTGTTGACTACAGTGACAAAATGGATGGTGTAGATAAAGTCGATCAGCATTTAGCTGCTTATTCTACATCCAGAAAAAGAGGGGGAAATACTTAATACTAAAGGAAGATTTTCTTCCATTTCTTTGGATTTGACTTTGTAAAATTCTTACATTTTGTACTGTAAATTAAGATGTTCACGATGATCTAAAAAAATTAGAATGCAAATGAATGAAAAACTAATGTCAGACAAGTTTCAACTAGCTTCTGCCACATCAAGAAGACCCAGAATTAGTCTTTCACTACTCAGGTTGTGGTGCCCCCTCTGTAGGGGACACCCTTTCTCCACTATTAACGCTGTCTGAGGGAAGGAAAGAAGAACCACTAAAATTTGCCATACTAAAATAGATTTATTATGATTTTAGTTGATGTATAATACAACAACAATACTTGTCTAAGAGGATATTGATCACGAGTGAGTAGACACAACACGCATTACTGATAATTAGCACACTTAACAACTGAAGCTATGTTTATATATTAATTCCTAATTAATAGTATCCACATTATCCTTATAGTTTAGATGAATTAGCTTACCGCTATTTTCTGGGTGAACAGCTACGGTCCCTAAAACGTCAAATCCACCTTTAATCAGGCTGGCTCTGGCTTAGGTAATGCTCTGTTGATCTCGGACCCACTTTTGACTTATCTACACCGGCACTGTTATAGTCCAAGATCCCAGGGCCCCCAGACGTTACTTATTTTCTAAAAAATAAAATATATAGGATTAGGTAGTGCTAGTATAAACTTTGAGTACGTGCATACCTGCTAGCTTGTCCCGACGGCCAATTTACAGGTAACAGGTGTCAAAGGTCGGTAAAAAGAGTGCTAACTTTTCTCAAATTCTAAAGGCTGGTTTTTACGTATGTTTTAAAACACGTCGTTACAAATTAATAATCAGTACTGCCAGACACGTTCCATTGGCGGTAACTTTTAACAGACGCTTAAAAGCTTCCAAAAAAGTCATGCAACTTTTCTTATTTTCTAAAGCTTGATATTTATGTATGATACTCGGTGAATTATTTTAACATTTTTTGTAAGCTGCCAGTCCAATCCAGATGGGCCAAACATACCCCCAGACACACCTAAAGAGTCGCTGTGCGTATGAGCGCAATGTCCTCATTCATCCGCTTGAGTGTGATTCTCCCCCCTGCTCTTTATGTGTGTGCGTCTTGGTGTTTAGTCTAAGGTCGCTGGTCACTACTGGGAAATGGAACGCGAAGCGTTCCTCCATCAAATGTCGAAAATGTTAGGTGTGGCCTGATGTGGTTGGTCCTTGATGGATAGGAGTCACCTGATTGGTTCAGAGGATGTGGCAAGGAGGCGTGGTTAAAGGAGTGGTTTCGGCGGTTCTCGAAGTAGGAAAAAATGTCACTTTGGGTGTTCGAGTGAAATGAAAGCCATTGGCTGATAGGTCTTTGGAAGTAGGCACTATATTGGTTGCACTGAAACATTGGAACTTGGCAATGGGGAGGGTTTAGAAAGCTAGCCTGTGTGGGAATTAAGAAATTTAAAGAAGGATAAAAAATGAAACGAAAAATTTAGAAATTACTATGGTCACTCGCCACACGGAGTGTGACCAATTTAAATGTTAGGGGGAGGGTATATGAATCTAGGAGAATTCTCCTAGGTCTTTTAATATCTGGCTCTGGAATGTAGTTATTAAGATTTTGAACATTGACATTGTCAATATTTGGAAGATTATTGAAAAATGTAATGGCCAGTGTTTTATTCTAAGGTAGAGTTCGCAACCTTTTAAGCTGTGGCGTGCCAAACCAATCTACCAATAGGATTCAGCGTGCCACACAGTTGGACATGTTTGAAACAATTCGATTCCCGCTTTCATGTATGTAAAGAAAAGTGGTCAATAATATAGATATTTACAGTTTTATTATATATTAATTATACATCATTCAAAAATATTTCTTAACGTAAAAATTAATTGCATAAAATATATTTATTTCTTCAACAAAAATAAAAAAAAATATATAAAATGTATACATATTATTTTTTAAAAAATTATTTATTAAAAAAAAACAGCAGATAAAATAAGGTAAAAATATTTCCCTTCATTAGAGTTAAATAAAAATTGTAGTGCCAAATTAGAGCTTACACCGATGTAAAGGGTGTTTTTTTACAGGTATAGAACTTTAAATTGCAATAAAACAACGATGTATTATTCGACTGACATGAATTTTTTTTTATTCGAAAGATAATCTTGTGGCATTACATTTTAAATATGATTTCTGGCATAGGACTGCCACGGCTGGCTCGGATGTAGTCCAATCTGGACGTCCAATTTTTGATGATTTTTCCAACAATTTTGTTTAGCGATGAAGCGCACTTCTGGTTGAATGGCTACGTCAACAAACAAAACTGACGCATTTGGAGTGAAGCTAATCCACAAGTGTATGTCGAAACACCGTTACATCCACAAAAACTGACTGTTTGGTGCGCTTTATGGGCTGGTGGAATCATTGGTCCGTACTTCTTCAAAAACAATGAAGGCCACAACGTTACAGTCAATGGTGATCGGTATAGAGCCATGATTACTAACTTTTTCATTCCTGAATTGAACAATCGTGATGTCCAGGAGCTGTGGTTCCAAGAAGACGGCGCAACATGTCACACAGCTCGTGCCACAATCGATTTATTGGAAGACACGTTTGGTGACCGCCTAATTTCACGTTTTGGACCTGTGAATTGGCCTCCAAGATCTTGTGATTTAACACCGCTAGACTATTTTTGTGGTGCTATGTAAAGTCATTGGTCTATGCGGATAAGCCACAAATGCTTGACCATTTGGAAGACAACATTCACCGTGTTATTGCCGACATACGGCCACAAATGTTGGAAAAAATCATCGAAAATTGGACGTCCAGATTGGACTACATCCGAGACAGCCGTGGCAGTCCTATGCCAGAAATCATATTTAAAATGTAATGCCACAAGATTATCTTTCGAATAAAAACAATTCATGTCAATCGAATAATACATAGTTGTTTTATTGCAATTTAAAGTTCTATACCTCTAAAAAAACACCCTTTATTTTCATATCGCAAAGTAAGGGATATAGTTTCTACTTTTAATTTTACACGATTCTGAGCATTCAGTTGTTAAACAATTTTCTCGGGGACTCGTTGCATTAGTTATCCAGGCGTAGAAAAGCTGGAAACAGAAGCGACATGTACTTCAGTACAGAATTCAAGTATATGTCCTGAAACAATTGTAAAATCCCCACTTCTGTGTACTAGAGTCGCTTTTGACAATTTCGATCGCTTTGTAGAAACGAAGAGTGGCAAGGATACATTGCATGATACAGTTGGGATTGTTTACCAAAATGTTGATTTGCATACTCCAAATAAATCGCAGTTGGTAAATTTATTCACTGTTAACATCGAGGAAACTGTAATCTCGAAGAAGAGGAGACGAAGAACTTTTGAAGCTATAACTGTAGATATGCAAGAAGAACCAGTCGCTAAAAGAAAAAAAGAATTATCTGGATTTGTCAGCTCACTATGGTGAGTATTCGCTACCTGTAAATTTACAGTTATATAAAACTATAGATACAGTTTGGATGATTATTTATGCTCTCAAGTTACCAAATGTTTCAATGTGGGTAGGCTTCAATAGTACACTAATTTGTAATAATAGCCTGAAGCAAATAGTTTCTTATCTAACTCCCATAAATGATTCTTCTATTAATAAATCAGTTGTTTTGGAAACTATGAAACAAAGCAAGAGAATTTGAGAAGAGGTAAAGCAGCCATCCATTCAAGTTACCTACGATCACGATCTTGCAATTGCAAAAGTTGCTTTACAAATTCAAGCTACCAAAAAGCCAGATTTTGATAATTTATTCATACATTTGGGAGCTTTTCATACAATGAGGGCTTACTTTAAAGCAGTAGGCAAAGTAGTCATTGATTGTGGCCTGACTAATATTATGGTACAAAGCAATTTGTTAGCATCTGGATCCGTAAGTGGATTTCTCGAGGCTAAACAGTTTAATAGGTGTTAGAGACTTCACCCTTTGATGGCTGTGGGATTGGATGGATTTATTCAGACTTAGAACTAGAGAAAAATGTGTTTAACAAAATACAAAAAATTTATTTGGGAAGTTTACAACGTTCCATTGACGTAGTTGCTGCCAGACTTCAACTATTCATCAACTCTTATATGGTGTCTGACATCAATGAAGAGTTTATTTGAAAGAATGTTGAAAACTTTGATGCGAGCAGCTTACCACCGTGTAAGAGTGAGCTTTTGCAGCAGTTTTGACGAGCTAATTACATCACTAGTCTCTGGAGTAATGCTCATATGAAGGGAATTGGTATTTCTCAGTCCTGAAATAATGGGTGGACATTGGAAGATAACCGATATCATTTCAACTTGTTTGATGGGGACCAGTTACTGGCATTTGTTAGTGAATTACTTCAAGATGAATCAGGTATTCTACTTTCCCTTTGAATTATCTACATAAACTTGTAAAACTATTTCCTTTTTAATCATATTATTTATTTTACAGAAGTAGATACTAAAGATACTGATGAAGATAATGAAGATATTCAATATCAACATTGGATTGATGATGAGATATCAATCTTCAATAATGATGATAATGAAGATTGAAATTTTTTTTTTATTTTTTTAAAAAATTACAGCTAACTTACTCTGAATAAAGATTATTATTTACATAAATTATATTGAAGTTTTCTAATATTAAAATTTGTATTCTTTTGCTTCTTAACAGATGCAAAAAAACTATTGTTTTATTAAATTGATTGCTGTTTAAAACCATAAATGTTTTGAATATTGCCAATAAAATACATTCTTCCTAAGTCAGCAAATGTTTGTTTATAATTATCATTACGAGTCCAAATGTACTTATATTTTATTATTCGATAATTATCGTCTTAATTAAGCGTGAAAATACTACTTAATTACTACTGAAGTCTTCCATTAGACTATTAATAAGAACATTTTATAATGCTTTGTTATAAAGCCTGTGCTCATACGCATAGCGACCCCATTAGGAGTGTCTGGGGGTATGTTTGGCCCATCCGATTGGTCTGGCAGCTTACAAAAAATGTTAAAATAGCTCGCCTAGTATCATACATAAATATCAAGCTTTAGAAAATAAGAAAAGTTGCATGACTTTTTTGGAAGCTTTTAAGCGTCTGTTAAAAGTTACCGCCGACGGAACGTGTCAGGCAGTACTGATTATTAATTTGTAACGACGTGTTTTAAAACATACGTAAAAACTAGCCTTTAGAATTTGAGAAAAGTTAGCACTCTTTTTACCGACCTTTGACACCTGTTACCTGTAAATTGGCCGTCAGGTCAAGCTAGTAGGTATACACATACTCAAAGTTTATACTAGCACTACCAAATCCTATATATTTTGTTTGTTAGAAAATAAGTAACGTCTGGGGGCCCTGGGATCTTGGTATATTAGGCCAATTCCCAGAATTAAGACTCCTCTTCTAGACTTTTAGTTCACTTTACTTAGCTTACTTCTCCACTTAGCGACTTCGCGAATGCTAACATTCCAATATTTATATAATTCCTAATTTGCATACACACGTTCTCTTCTTGAGGTTAGTTGGAAAGAATTGCCAATCTGGCCCTAAAGAATCCCAAGAGGACAATTAGTGGAAATCGTGATAAAGCCCCGTCATAAGGTTATCCTCAAGAAATTTTCCAAATGTTTTTTTTTTATTCCTGCTACTGAAAATAAAAATCATATCCAACGAGACAGTGTACTTTGTGCTCCCGTAAAAGATATTCCAGAGATAAGCCATTAAGAAAAGAGACCAGATACCAGTGTACAGAATGTCAGGTATCACTTTGTGTTGTTCCTTGTTTCAAAAACAATCATACAAAGACTAATATTTAACTTTTTTTCCACTTGACCGAGATAACTCGGGATTGTAAACTAATATTAAAACTAAATGATTTTACATCTGTAAAAAATTCAACTTAAAACTTACATATTTTGTTTTGTTTCGTTTTATTGAATTTAATAATAAAATAAAAAAAATATGATTATTTTTTTTCTTGCAAATTTTTCAAAAGAATTTGCAAGGAAAGCGGTTAAAAAACTTCACACAAAGCATTAGAAAGTTAAACCTCTGTGTGGAAATTTGAATTGTAAAATATATATTACAAAGAGGAATATGGAACAAAAAGAAACCACAGATTAAAAAACTGTGTTTTAAGGAATTTATGATGCAGAAAGATTTCGAATGAATCGTGAAACAACGTATTTTTAAAAGTAAACGACACCTAAGAAACAATACAAGAGAATGCTTGGTTACATTATCAATTCTTAACCGAATTTTCAATAATGTCATTCCAGTTTCAAAATCTTGTTACAGAAATCTTATTCCGAACTTTAAGCAATTTAATTAACGAATTTATAACTTGAAACACTGGAATGATGTATAACTTTCAAAACAGGAATAATTTGTTATCGACGACATTTTAGTTGATGAGTAAAGACAGCTATTGATTTAGCTGAAATCTGGGTCAATCTCCGAATTTCGACTGTTTTAAACCAACATTCTTCAAATACATTCAATAGAATTCTGAATTGCTCTTTTTTCAATGCTAGGTCATTCTTAATCAATTTAAATGATTTTTAAAATCGTTATTTTTTATTTTCATTAACAAGACTTCATTTTTAGTATTTATATTTCTAATAGTTTTTACATGATTTTTACAAATTTTAAATGTATATTTAAATTTGAAATCCAATAAATTCAAGTTTGTGCTTTTCTGCTTTTAATAAATGAATAAAAAAGCGATAAAATGTTAATAAAAGTTTGTGAGAGCTTTATATACCCAAAATATATTTCCTTATTTTTTATATAAGGTATGTAACTACCCCAAATTCGCCGTTTTGGTGAAAATTTCCAAAATTTCTTTTATATATTTTTATTTTATAGCCCATACATTTAAGATTCCAGAAACACTCTACTTTTGTTTCTACGGTATTTAGAAGCAAAGTTATAGCATAATTAGTAAACCGGAAGCAGATTCCTACAGAAAATATTTTTAAGATATTGAATTGAAATTTTCAGAACATGTTTTATTTAGTTCTCTCTGTGTTATGAATCAAAATCTAATCTCTGTGCATGTATTTATGTACTTAATTGCTTTTTATGAAAAAAAATCATTAATTTTCTTAAAAAATCGTGTTTTTGCATAAAATTTGGCATATTTAAAAAACTTTCAAAAGTTTTACGAATATTTTAATTTCTAGCATATGTAAAGATGTTTTTTACATACTGTACAAATATTATTTGAATACATATATTAGAATTTTGTGTAACTGCAATTTTTCATCAAAATTTCTTTAAAAATGACAATTGTTATAGTCTACAAAACTCTCCAGAAAACAGCAAAGGGTTAAAAAAAATCGGAATTAGTTAAATATGAAGCTAAAGAGAGCTTGAGCTATAAATATAATGACTTTAAACAAATGAAATTTTCAGAAACTGTTTTTTTTAGTTTTATCTGTATTATAGAATCTAATCTAATCTCTCTATATATTTATGTATTTTATTGCCCTTTTTGTGAGAAAATAACATTAGTTTTTTGTAAACAATTTAGTTCTTACATAAAAATTGACATATTTCAAAACCTTTCAGAAGTATTACACATCTTAGAGCTCTAAGCACAGATAATGGTGTTATTTATGTACTATATAAATATTATTCGAATATTTCAATTATAATTTTCAATAGAAGGTTTACCGTAACTACAATTTTTCACTACAATTTCACAATATCTCCCAAATTTTTTTTTAATTTTTTGGAAAATGTTTTTTAATTCCTAATTTTATACCCCATTTCTAGTAAAAAAAATGTTTATTTAGTTGAAAATTTATAATCAAAAAAAGTGCTCCGAAGGTAGTCGTATATCATAAATGAAAATATTTCAAATTTATATGCGAGATTATAAAACGATAAATTATAAGATTAATGGTAAATATATTTTAAAAAGTTGTTACTACCTAATCTCTTAAAACATTCCTTGATTTTCCAAAACTTAATAAAAAATAATGAATTTAAAAGAAAGATTAAAGCTTACTTAATTATTTGAAAATATAATTTCTGTAAAGTAAAGTTGTTGTATTTTTTTATATCAGAAAACGTATTAGTTAGTATTTGTATAAAAATAATCCAAATAAGCGTAATCAATTAATTTACAGGCAAAAAATATCAGTGGGAACAATCATTTTCAGAAGTGAAAGTTAAATTTAATTTTAAAGTGGAAAGTTACATATTATTTAGTATTTAAGATAATATTATAAAAACATAAATGAAAAAAAAGAGAGCTTGAGTTTCGTATGAGATTACGCATTGGAATGGATCAAAGTTTCTTTCCAGATTTTTGAAACCTACTTATTTGGAAAATATGTTCTCTTTTATATACATGAAAGAGGGGGGTATTTTTGTGTTAAGTAAGGCCACAGGCGAATGCAGCTCAGGTCAGTGCATTTCAAAGTTTCAATATTTACGACCCAATATTCAATCATAATTTTCATCTCCCCCCCTCCATACAATAACAATGTAATTCAATAATACTATACTTTGACGCTAAAGATACAGAGCTTTAACCTCTTAAGTGCCGTCGGCGTATATAAACGTCTCACTCAGCCAAAGCGTTCTATTCCCCGAACGTATATATAGTCTTTCCGAAGTACGATCTTTTCTGTACACTACCAGTCGTAAAATTATTCCGTAGGCTTTGGAATCCAATGAAAGGACCTTGATAGTGTTTACGAAGTATTTACTTATTTCAAAGTATTTGCTTACTTATTCTTTTTCTCCCCTCCCCCATACATCTTATACGCGCCCCTACGCGGAAAACGGTGAAATTGGGGAGCAAATCACATAACTTTCAATCGGAAGTTAAGGGATTAATTATAAGCCGTACACATTATCAAGATAAGTGTTAATTTTAGTACATAATTCTATATATGACAAGCTCATAGGGGGCATTTGTAAATTAATTCTAAAATGCATTGAGAAGTATTGATACATTTATAAATGTATTATATCAGTGTAAATGTGTATTTATTTTTTATTATGTCAGAATATATTTTATTGGTTTACTTTCAGTAAATTAATAATTTCTTAAAATAAACTTTTGTTTTCGAGTTTTCATTATGCTCGCGCCCCCTCGTAGTGTTATCCCGCCCCTCTAGGGAGGCGCACCCCACAGTTTGAAAAACGCTGGCTTAGGTATTTCAGCTTTTATATGGCAAAAAATTCAAAGCTACTTTTATAAAAGAAAAACAAGTATTTTAGTACTTTTTAACATTCATTGCGATGAAAGGACACATACTAGATAGTTACAAGAAAAAAAACCATTCCGTACATTTTACGGCTTCTTTAGTATTAAATCTTTTAAAACATCTACTATCGAAATTACAGTGCACAGTAAAGCAGGAGATGAAAAATAGCTTGGATCGCGCGGATGGACTTGACGATGCTGGGAGAGAGAGCTGGGGTTATGAAATGTTACGACTGTACATCATACTGTTCATTAAATCAGTACTCGAAAATCATCGCTTTTGGCTATTTATTTTGTAGAAAAAAATAATTTTATTTTGAGTTTAAAAAGGGACCCAGTACGATTCAAATGACAAAAATCGGTCATAAAATCAAATATAATTTTTGTAGCTTAAATTATTCTTCATATACTTTTCTAAAACCTCACAAAATTTGAAAGCTCTAAACGTAAAAAACACAGAATTATGATAGTTTTTACGTTCGTTTTTATTCACATCCCTATGGCAAATCAAAACTTTACACTTACTTATCTCAGAAAGATAAAATAACTAGTGTGTCTTCATTTAAAATGCTAAGGCTTTTTTTCTATTGCACCTAATATTTTGAATTGTGTTTTTTACCTCTTGCCAATAATACATGTAACAAAAGTTGGTATGCATTTTTGAACCAAAGCAATACTTATATTTTTAAAAAATATTTAAATTCAGAATTTGTACATTTTTTACGGAATTTTCAATAAGCATTCATAAAAAGAAGTATTGTATGAATACCAATCATGTTATCGCAAAACACTTACCAATTTTTGTTATACATAGCTTGACACATACAAGTAAATCAAATTTTATAAATGTAAATCAACTTTTGTGGGAGGAGTAGCATTTTAAAATAACTTCAAAAATTTTAAGATTTTTTCCTTAAAAAATTAAATAGCTAGTTTTTTATGAAATTTTGGGCACAAAATCTGTTTTACATATATTATGCACACATAGGAGGCAACAAAAAAATTTTGAAAATCCTTAAATTAAAAATTTTTGCGTAAATAGTACCATGTCCCCTTAAAATAATTTAACCATCCTTAAGTTTTTTTCTTTAATTTTTTTCGAAAATTCAATCATTATGTTACAATATTAGTTTTTTGAAATATTTCTTCTCTTAATTTATGTACCGTAGAGCAGTGGTCTCCAACCCCCGGTCCGTGGATCAAATACTACCGGTCCGCACAAGAAACATTAAATTATTTCTTTGTTATTTACTGTTGTTTATTTTTCTTGGGTTTGGGCTACTTTTTATGAAAATCACTTTATATTCCTTGTTAAGAGTCACTTCATATTCATCTTTTGGTGTAGTTATATTTTATTCTGAAGTCACGTTTAAATACAATTAAATTAAAGTTATTCAATCAAAACAGTCTAAAATATAAACAATCAACATCCTTCCCTTAAGCGGGACGCGGCAACATTAACAAACGTTGACCGGTCCGAGGTGATAAAATGGTTGGGGAACATAGGTAGATTCCGATTAATTAATTATTTATTTATTCTTTTGAATAAACCGTAATCCATCTCTATACATACCGTCTCAGCCCCAGGGTACCCAATTGGAGTCAGTGTTTACTGTACCCAGCAACCAATCAGAGAGCAGCCTCTAAGCTCTCAGCCAAGCCAAAAAACTCAAAAATTTTCCACCCAGATGAAGCACCATAGCCACGCCTCCCGGATTCCATTGTTCGATCAATCTCCATCATGCCACTCAGCAGAATGGAAAACGCCACTTTTGCCATGCCTCCCAGCATCATAGACTCTCACGATATGGGATTGAGGATTGTTTTACAGTCCAGATGCCCAAAAAGGAACGCCTATTATACATACCGGTATTATAAGGGAATAGTAAATTTGTAAGTTATACGCTTTTCAGTACTATAACTAATACAGGAATGCTACCATTTTGTGAAGCATTTTAATGATACATTTGAGGAACCTTAATATTTCTTCCAACTTTGTGTAATTTAATGTGATTTATGAGGTGTAAATTTTAAAGTAATAATTTTTTTGTCCAAACATGAAATCTTGAACGCATGCAGGTTGAAACCATTGTGTATTCTATCAGTAAATTAAGTTATAAGTTGAAAAGGTGCGTGTAAATCGTAAATTTGCATAATTTTATTTTCATGTTACCATAATATCCGGCGTATAACACGCACTTTGAGCACAAAAAAATAAAATAGAAATTTATGGGAAAGTATTATACGCCAGGTATGAAAATGAGGGCTTTAAAAATAAACAAAAAGAGGAGCATAGAAAAAAATTAGACTTCTAGGTATATCGAAATACAGTTTAATTGTAAGAAACAATATTCCTTGTGAACTTAAAGGGTTGTAATTGAAGAACACTATTTTTTTTAAT
The DNA here is from genome assembly GCA_019973935.1 of Trichonephila clavipes. Lineage (NCBI taxonomy): Eukaryota > Metazoa > Arthropoda > Arachnida > Araneae > Nephilidae > Trichonephila > Trichonephila clavipes. The sequence goes on from BMAU01006585.1 coordinate 191,756, forward strand.
AGAGCTTGGGATAATATCTCGAATAAATGAATTCAAACTATAAATAAAGATACACTTTTCAATTGAAAAATATAAAATATAAGCTCTCGTGCACTTCAGGATTCTTCGTATAAAAAAGGAAGCGCATTACGCGGCGAAAATACCTAAAAACTAAAACTTGTATCTTGAAACTATAGGGGCGCGTTATACGCCAGATTTAACGGTAATAATTTTCATTATTTTACTTTAAAACCAAAAAGAGCATTAATATATTCTGTACAGAATTTAACTTTTACTAGATTTTTATTTTTAAGCAATAGTTTTTAAAAACACAACAGCATAAATATAGCAACTGTATAAATATTTCATTTAAAATTCGTTTTGACTTTGATATGTCTTTAGCTCTTACACTGTAGGTTTTAATAATTCCCTAAGAATATTCATATTAAGGTATCCGACTACCCTAAAATCATGATTTTTTTCAAAAATTGACAATTTTTTTTATGATTTTATTTTATAGGCAATCTTATTAGCTTAATAAAAGTACAAAGGATTTTATTTTCCATTCACTAGAACAAAAACAACAAGCGTTTTAGTAAAAGCAGATGCCTTAACTGAACACAAGATGTTGAACTTTAAAATGTGTTTTATTCGAAATGTGTGTTTTTTTAAAAGTTCAAACGGGGACAGCGATTGCTCAAAAAGCTTTGAAAATAATTTGCTGAAATTTTTTGTGTACGTTTTGTATAACAGTAGAAGTGTTTTGACCTTCAGATTTACCAATCACTGTTTTATTTCAAAATTTACAGTCCTTTATGTGAATATAATCACTATTTTTTTAAGCAATTTCATGTAATCACTAAGATAAAGTGCTCTAGTTTTTGTAAAAATTAAAATATCTCTTATACTGAAGGTCATTTCAAACATGATTAACAAAGGAACACATCAAAATTAAAAAAAATGAGAGTTTGTGCATAAAATTTTTGTACAGAGCGGGCCCCGTTTATGCACTTTTTTGTACATTTTTACCAGTTTTTTTCCCATTTTGATAATAATAATTTTTTTTTCTGTTTTCAATTTTAGGATTTTTTCCTTGAAATGTACTAAAATCTAAAAATCACAAAAAAATCCCCATATCTGCATTTTTTCAAAAAAAAGTTGTCGCAAGTAGTCGGATACCTTAAGATTTATCAGGATTTTTTTTATTAAAAGATCAAAGACATGCGTATTGTCCATTTATTCCTTTATTTAACAACTAAAAATGTATTTTCTTTACGGTTATAGACTAAAATGAATAAATCTATAAATATATAAATTACTTTAAGGCTTACTATGAATTTTATTTTTAATTAAAATTACAATTATTAAATGTCTCAAATAAAATAAGTTTGCTTACTTACCTTAACTTCAAAGCCAAGTTGTCAAATTTCTACTAAAACTTTACCGAACTTTATTTTTATCACACACAGAATCCTTTATTACATTAAAAATAATTCTAAACATTTTATATTAACAAGTGCATAGTCACTGAATTATTCAAACAAAGGGAATTCAAACTTGTATTCTGTGTAATACTCAAGCATAAAATTGAAAGTAGAAGCGAAATTAATACATGTGAAAATAAATTGGAAACAAAAAATTAATACTAATTGTAACAAAAGTTTTTTGAAAGTATAATTGTTTTTACATTCAAAGCAGATATAAGATTTACACACGCATCGCATAATAACAGAATCCACTTTTTTAAAGCACAATTTTAGAATATTTTTTTTATCAAAACATTTTATTACGAAAGAGAGTGTTTTCACATCCATTCTAGCATTTTACTTATTTCGTTCCTTTTTAATATTTCAGTGACGAAAAAAAAAGTTCAAAACGGTAATCGAGAAATATTTTTTTTTAAAAAAAGTAATGTAGAAATGTATAATTAGTTTCATTCGAAACATATTACAAAAATTTCGAAATTTATCGATGTCTTTTTTTTAAAACAAAACAAAACACATAGTTCACTTTCTCGATGATAAGTTTTTTATAATATGTAATTCACCAAGAATTATTCTGGAATCTTTTGCAATCAAAAAACATTCTGGGTATTATAAAAATAGATGAAAAATGAATCAATAATTCTCATTCAAAAGCAAATTAAAAGTTTTTAATTTGTAGTTTTTCACAATTGAAACTCTGCACAAATTTATATTTACAGTATTAAATACCTCCCATAAACCATAATAAGATTTGTTTTCAAAGAATTTTTGATGCAATTTTCCGTAATCGAACATTGTGAGCCGAAACTTGATTCATTTGCTTAAATTTCAAGTAAATATTTCCTAGTACAACGAAAACGAGATTACTACCTTCTATGAATTCGAATTCAATGCCCCTTCGCCATTTTTTTTGCGCAGACGATAAAATCTCCTTATACCAGTTATAACATATTCTAACCGTTATTGCGTGGGTGGGACAAAGCGATCGAAGATTACATAAACATCCACCCACTCCACCTCAGAATGCAGCTCGGACGCTCTACAAAATTCTTCGAATCGAACGGATATCACCTGGAAATATTCCCGCCGGTTAAGCCACACAAGAACTCATTTTTATTGGATTGTCCCAGTTTTGTTCTGAATAGAACATTGCCCTGCAATGAAAGGGTCTGCAATGTCAATAAAAAAAAGGGGGAATTTTTGTCTGAAAGTAATTTTTACTTTTTCGAACTGTCAGAGACGCTAAGGTTTTCTATATAATACCTAGATTGTTTACCTCGAAGTTTGTAGAAGATGGGATGTTTTCTTTTTCCCGAGCTTTTGATATGTTTTATTTCAGCGGGAAAGAGTTCAATAAAAGAGTAGAGTTGAGTAATATGGTACCTGATATTATGCTTTAGAAGAAACTAAGAATGTGCATTGTATCCTTTTATTCATTATTTGTTGTATTATTACATTTATTGTATTTTGTTAATATGAAACATTAATGCGACAATTTTTTAGTGATATGTTCATAGTTTATTAATTACAGATAAAGTAAAAGTGTGCGATATTATGAAAGACATAAAAGGTGGAATCCATTTTTAAATAGACTAAGGTACCATTAATCTTCTTCAATCTCATATTGTGTAATATTGTGTTAATGTATCATATATTCAATAAACTATATTCTCCATATAACCTTATTCTATTCTATACTAAATACTGTAAATGCATGCTCATTTCTATGTGCACAAATTTTTATGATAATTTTTCAATTCCCCTACTATTAGTTCACTCTCTCCCTATATATATATATATATATATTGTTCAAATTTTCAGTCGTTAATGAAATATTTTTATTCATCCATTCAAGTTCAAATGCATTTTTTAAACTTGTGGTGGATGCCACTTGATGTTAATACAGTTTTTTCAAATATTCATTAATTAAATAAAAAAAATGAATGAATAGTAACAAACAAAAGTAATAGTCAAACAGCATATCGTCGATCTAATTATCAGACTGCGTAATTCCATCTGGGATGCTAATTTAATACAGTAAAGCTAGGCGCCAAGTTGTTGCTTATGTTTGCCAAGATAGGCGATATTTTTATTGTGCGATGTGGTTGCCATGGGGATAACGTATATTAGTGTTAGTTTTTTTTTTCGCGGGATCTCTGCTCAGCAAAAGTAACACATAGTTCAAATTTTGTGTAATGAACGCTTAAAATAGTGTAAATAATTTATATCTGGAAGTGTAATACATTAATATTACTTTCTGTTGTATTTATTATATGTTAAAATCTTGCCACCATCTCTCCCTTCGAAATCTAGTTTTAATATGAAATAAAAAAAAGTAGTGATTATGTATACTGATCGAGGAATAAATTAAAAGCGGAGCGCGCACTGAGGCATGGCGTAGACAAAACAAAAGGATTAAGGAATCGCGCCACTCCTATATCAAATCAGTAACGCCGGTGGAGTTACGCAGTCTGATAATTAGGCCGACGATATGTAGAAAGGTAAGCCGTTCGCGTTGTGTCCCTGTACCGCATTGGATAGCGAGTTGGACTTCTAATCCAAAAAGGTCGTGAGTCTGAATCCTACTTGGGATAGCCTTATTTCTGAGAATGTGATTTCTTTTTTATTAGAATAATTAAATTTAATTTGTGAATAAATAGGAACAAACAAAAAAAAATAGTCCAACCCCATACACAGAAAGGAAAATGGCAAAATTGCAAGGAAAATCTTTTTCTACTTTGTCACTTAATATTGTGATTCTGTCATATGTATACAAATATTTATACTAATTGTAACTATTTAAAAAAAGTAACTAAAATAAAAATGTTCCTTGTTACCTCAAGTAGGAATTGACATAATTTTTTTATTACTTGTTATCTGTATCACTTGTGTAGCTAGTCCTGAGTTGATCAAAATTTCTTGGGGCCCTTTTTGATGGGCTGTCAAATATTTTACGATTTTTTTTTTACACATTTTAGGGGCCTTGAATCTTGAGGACCCAGTATCATTGATACGACTCTCTCTCTATCTCTGATAAGGCAGTTGCTGCGCCCCTGATATGTGTGTATTGTTCTTGACTATATAAATCTAGAATAGTGATTCTCAGCACTGTGCCACGTCATTTTTGAGTGCCATCAATTTTTCTTAAGATGAGTTGGAAATCTCTCTTTATATATATAAAGACAATGTTAAATTGGCTGTTTACGATGTACCTTTTCTCAAAATCTGTTATATGTACATGCTTGAAGTTTTTCACACAATTAAAGTACACCTTTCTTATTATACTAAAATGAACTTTTAGGTAATTTTGAGTTTTTTAATAATTTATTAAATATTTTATCAAACATTGCGAAACTTGACTCATTTTTCACATAAAAAAATTTGTAAAAAATATACTTTTGAGTTTTTTACAAAAGTGTCATTTCAGTATATATTAACCATCACATTATAAATATATTATAAAAAATTTACATACCTGTGAACAGTATAGTTTCTTAGAAAAGGTTCATAAAATTTTACACTTTGAGATAAATTGATTTTAATGTCTACAGGGAGACACTTCTAATCGGCTAGGAAATTAAAAAATAAAAGGCTCAATTTACAATAAAAGATACATGTTTTGGTTTATATCACACGTTCAGATTTTTAGCAAATGCGAAGTATTTTGTTTACATTTTTCACCATTCAAATGGGCGTAGCTCTGTTTCACCGATTATTTAAAAATAGGTTTTAGGGGCTTCTAATTACTCTAAAGGGGTTAAAGTAAGATATTTTTAGAAAGGTTAAAATCTATATAATTTGAAAAAATAAAAATCTCAAATTGTCAAAACAATATGATTTTAGCTTTCCAACACCTCTTAATTACTCCTTTGTTAAATTTATTTTAAGAATTTTGAAAATTATTATCATTGACTATATTACATAGTGTATTATAGATAAGTAAAATTCTTATAAAATTATTTTATTGTTAGTGTGCCACTAAATTTTGAAATTGTTAAAAGTGTACCCCAAGGAAAAAAGGTTGATAATCACAGTTTTGTAGAATAAATGATGGTATATGTGTTTATAGAATATATGATGGTACAAGTTAATAGAATATAGAATATACATGGTACAGTTACGGTATCCGACTACGTTCGGAACCGTGATATCAAAAAGCGCATAAATGGATAATTTTCATGATATTTAGTGTCACTCAGATTAGAATACATGCATAAAATTATTTTAAGGACATTTTAACAAAAAAAATTATTCAAATATAATATTTTGGCAAAAAATTAACTTATAATAATCTTTTTTTTGCAAAAGTTCTCCTTTTGTGAAAAATGGTTCTATTATAATAATATTTTGCCTGTATATAGCTCAGACCTTTCTACAGAGGCACAACTAGAATTTTTGAAAAAGTCGCATTATTTTCAGAGTTATCACCAATTGAAATAATTATTCGCGTTTTTTTAAAAAATTGCTCGCCTCTGTTGTAAAATATGAATAGACCCATTCCTAAGTTATTTATTTTAAAAATTCTAGTTGAGCCTCTGGACAGAGGTCTGAGCTATATATACAGGCAAAATATAATTCTAATAGAAGTATTTTTCACAAAAGGAGAACATTTGGAAGAAAAATTAATCTAAGTTAAGTTTTTGCCACAATAGTGTATTTAAATAATTTTTTTGTCACAATGTCCTTAAAACAATTTTATACATGTATTCTAATCTAAGTGACACTAAATATCACTAAAATTATCCATTTATGCGCTTTTGAAAATCACGGTTCCGAACGTAGTCGAATACCTTAAAAGCAGTTTATAATTGTTTGCATAGTAGAAATGATGTTTTCTTAAAAAGGGCCAACAAAATGAAATCCTTTAGGTTTTTTTTAGAAAATGTTTGCTAAAATCACAGATAAAAAAATGTTCTTCAATTCTGGTTGAATGAAAAAAAAAAGATATTTCTAAAAAGATTTTTAACACCAAATTATCTTAATTGTATTATATAAAGTCTATAATATTCTAAGACAGTTTTAGTTTTTTAAAAAAAGGAAGAATGTTTTAATCAATACAATTTATCTCTTTCTTAAGAAATAATATGATTTATTGGGTGTTTTTATTGAAACAAGATAAAAAAGACAAAATTGATATTTAAACTAAATTTACATTTAAAAATTATGTTAAGTACAAGATAAATTAAGTGAAAGTTATGACACATTTATATATTTAATGAGCCTATATACACTGCTGGACAATTGCTAAGGACGGATAACACTATCATCCATAGCAACCACAAAATGAAAGGAAGCAAAATGTGGAAAATTAGAATAAGTGCGGGATATTAGTAAGAAGAAGTATGAGTATGCAAATTTTTTTTCCACGTCTGTTCATCACGTGATAGCGTTCATAAGAGTTTTAAAGGTTTTGACGCGTGTGGACAGTTGTTGTTTCAAATCAAAGTTTTACAGGAAAGATTTAATAGACGAACTTAAAATTTTTGGCATGTCTTCCCGACATCACATAGATGATTTTATGCGTGGCCGAATTATTGGAAAGATCGAAGAGGGCGAAAAATAACAGATGTTGCCAGGGAGTTCGACATCGCTCACAGCGTTGTTTCACGGCTGTGGAAGTCATTTAAAACTACTGGAATGTGTAGTAGACGGCACGGGGGAGGTCGTGTTAGAAGTACGACGCATGCAGAAGACAGATATATCGTCCTATATATATCAGCAAAAAGGAACAGGCGCACCACAGCTCAGCAGGTGGCAAATCAGTTTCTTGCTGCCTCAGGAAAGCAGATCTCCCGAAAAACTGTTGCCAGACGTTTGAGGGGAGGAGGACTATACGCACGTTGACCTGTTGTGTGTGTCCCATTGACCAGACAGCACCGTACTGCCCGTATGACATGGTGTCGTGAGCATCACAATTGGACTGAACAGGACTGGGCATGCGTACTCTTCTCAGATGAGAGTAGGTTCAGTCTGTCATCGGATTGTAGACGCCAACTGATCTGGCTTATCAACTTATCGTCCAGAAAATATCCAGGAAAGGGACCGATATCCGACATGCAGTATCACGGTGTGGGCCGGCATCATGATCAATGGCCGCACGCGCCTACATGTGGTTGCGAATGGGACTATGACGGGCCAACGATACATTGATGAAGTTCTACATCCTCATGTTCGTCTTTTCCGTGGTGCTGTCGGTGATAAATTTGATTTTATGGACGACAACGCAACATGTCATCGAACACTCGCTGTTCAGGTTTGTCTAGACAGCGAGGGTATTCAACGTCTCGTATGGCCAGCGCGTTCTCCAGATCTAAACCCCATTGAAAATGTGTGGGATGCTTTGGGGAGGCAAGTTGCTGGTCGAAACTATCCTCCGACAAACAAGAACACCCTCATCCGTGAACTCACAGATGAATGGGATAAATTGCCTCAACAGCTGCTGGATAATGTTGTGCAAAGTATGGTACGACGTGTGGAATGTTGCATCACACTCCACGGTGGACATATCCCGTACTGATACCTTTCTTTAAGGTGCCTGCTGACTTTTAGATGCATTGTTCCATTTCTCCGTACGCAGATCAAATGAACATTTTGTTTTCTTTCAGATGTTTCACAGCTTTTGTACTTTCCAGAACAATAAATATTCTTTATTCTAATGTCTGAACAGTGTGGTAACTATATTTTATCCTACTAGGCCTCATGTCTCGCTTAATGTTATGCTACATAGCAATTTGTGATCCGTCCTTAGCAATTGTCCAGCAGTGTATAACTTCCCTAAAGAAGCCAGATTTGTACATGCGCAAACCAGTAGAAACATCAAAAAGAATTTTATATGCTTAATAGCTAAGTGCTCTGAAAGTAACCTTTGTCTAAAAAAAAAACTTGTTCTAATAGAGTTTACATGAATGATATAAAGTTGTTATTTGTTTCATATTTCATTAAAATATAACAAAAGCAATTCCACTGGACACGAACCTACATAAAACGTAACATTCTCCATATTTACATTTGAACTTCTACATGAACAATTTCCAAGAACACACGTACTTGCTTAAATATAAGGGTTGCCCAAATAAAAAGTGGACAGGTTCAATAAAAATAATTATTTCATTGGAAATCAAAAGAAATCGTTCCGAGGGGTTGCAACACAGCTCCCATCGTTTCGATAATAGGTATATGTTTTCCCTCTAGAAAGAACGTGGTTGATTCTTGAGGAAGTCCTCTACCCAGCTTCCTTCATTTCATCGTCTGAAAAAAACGTACTACTGTATTGAGTGGTCTGAAATCTTAGAAGTCATAGGGTGACAAGTCGACAAATCTGGACTGTATGGTGGGTGTTATTACATTTCCAATAGGGTTTTTTAAAAGTTGTTTTCACGTGAGACGTGTGGGTGGATATAGTCAAGGAGATTCGATGTCGTTTGCGCCTTTTCAAGGATTTTCCACCAACTGTTCCACGACGTTCGACATAAACAGTGCTCGCCATAGACTGCCACTATTCGTCGATATATATCCGCATTAAACTCACCTCCTACAAACAGAAACCATACTACCGCAAGTTGTTCCGATCTGGGCACATCCTTATATGGCACGACTTTACTTTCGATTAATTTCCTCTACCACTAACAGGTTGCACTGTTAAACATTGTATACGTTGGGGTGGGCGGACTTTTCCAGGTTACGGGCTAGTTCTAACTTTTTAAGGTGTTGCGGTCCTCTCAGGGGCATAGGTGTAGTGAGCTAAAAGAGAAAGTATATAATGCAGTGGAATCTCCGTTTTACGAACCTCTATTTCCGAATTTCTCTATCTAGCGAACTTTTTCCTGGAACCAAGAACATTTTACGAATTTCGTCGTAAAATAACCTCCAAATAGCGAGGACCAATACTATTCAACGAAACTTTCTCTTATGATACGATTTTTTTCCTCCATATTTTTTAAAATACCCTATTTACTCGAATCTAAGCCGCACTTTTTCCAAGTATTAAAGCTACTGAAAATCGGGTGAGGCTTAGATTCGAAGGGGAAAAAATCATAGATGGGGTATTTAGAGCAATTACAGATTCATGCATGTGTGTGTGTATTTATAATACTGGTAAAATAACTAATTATTCACTCCTTATTAGTTTTACTTTTAAATTAAGTTTAATTTCGTAAAATTGGATATCAATAAATCATTTTAGAATATTTTCCAAGGGGAAAGAGATTGCGGACACTTTGGCCAAGGCTGGCGCTGGTGAGGTACCAGAGCCGTCAGCACCTCTCACCTTTTTCAAGATTTTCTCTAGAACTAAATACCAGAATAAGACCGCTTGGATTACCCCCCTTTCGGAGCACCATTGGTATTAATGTTCTCGTCCTCGAGGCTCTCTGGCTCACGGTTTATCAAGACAGGATCAAACTCTTCTAGCCCGCTTTCAAAGTGACCATATCAAATCAATGAAATTTTCCGAAGGACTCAAGAGCTTTGAAATGTGCACGAACTGTTCTTCTGAGCCGGTCACGCCTGCTCACATCCTCGAGTGCCTAGGGCTCACCAAGCAGGACTTAGCAGACGATCCCTTGCTGGTGTTGGACTTTCTTAAAGTGTACGATGTCATGGACCGGGTCTAGCGCTGCTGACCAATGGGAGCGTGCAACAACAACAGAATATTTTCCAATTTTCGCAAAATCTTGTTGAGAATTTGGGATGAGGCTTAGAATCGATGGTGGCATCAAGTCAGATACATATAGTATTTCGAGACCTTCGTATGATGGAATGATTATGAGATCTTAAGAAGGCGGTCATCCCAAAATGTCTTGGTGGTCCACCAGTCGATCGCGATCGACTTCATGTCCACTTTGGGTATACGGTGTACACTTCCTGCCGTACTTCGTGTCCCTGTTTGGTGGTTCTTCTATAGCTGTACTCATTCTGACGCAATTGCACATGTCCATTTTTCATTTGGGCAACCCTTATATCGTCGGCCTAATTATCAGACTGCGTAACTCCACTGGTGTAACTGATTTGATATCGGAGTGCAACGCGCCAAGCGCTTTTTAGCGCGATTCCTTAATCGCGCCAAGCAGCGGTTGTTTTCGAGTTACATGAAATCCAAGATGACGGCCTAGCATTTCCCTTTTGTTTTGTCTACGCCATGCCTCAGTGCGCACTCCGTTTTTAATTTATTCCTTTAATCAGTGTAATCACAATTTTTTTTATTTCATAATAAAACTAGATTTCAAAGGGATAGGTGGTGGCTAGATTTTAACATAAAATAAATACAACAAAAAGTAATATTAATGTATTACACTTCCAGATATAAATTATTTACACTATTTTAAGCGTTCATTACACAAAATTTGTAACAATATCGCAAGATAAAAATATCAAAGTAAACTATATTGTAATATTATCGCCTATCTTGGCGAACATAAACAACAACAATTTGACGCCTAGCCCTACTGTATCAAATTACCATCCCAGATGAAGTTACTCAGTCTGATAATTAGACAGACGATATAATGATACCCTTCTTTACAGAGAAATTCCAATTAGAACAATTTTGCATTTTAAAAGCAGAACTTAATGTTTAGATGTTAATGTTAACGTTAGACTGCGGGAGTTGGATAAAGTTTGCTTCCTCCAATGGTTACCAGCACATGATGACATTGCAGGCAATGAAAGCGCAGATAGACTGACGAAAGAAGCTATAAATCTTAATAATGATAACTTTGTCAATATTACTTCATTAGACGCAAATGCTGTCGCAAATTTCAAATTGAGAGAGAAGTCAATTCCTGTAAAGCATCAAATCTATAATATAAGTGGAGACCTCCTTATAACAAAAACTATTGCTAGGCTAAGAACAGGTCATTACAGAGAAATGAAGTTTGATAGGGATGGTAGAAGATCTTATAGGAATTGTGATAACTGTTTAGATACAGAGCTGATCCCTGCTCATATGTTTGGCTATCCAGCTATTATTGCTGCTCTACAAAAAATAGGGGGTTCTCTTTTCGTCAACAAATCTTTGTCTGGACAATATTGAAGAGATTGCCAGAACAGTCATCTGGGCCCCTAGTACTATTTGATTTGGTACCGTTGATACGACAACATCCTCATCATCAATGTTTAGGTGAATGTGTGTGCGTATATTTGTAGATTTTCTAATAATTATTTTCAAAAATAGAAATCAAAGAACACATTGTCTACTTTTTTAAAAATAGAAATGTATTTACATCATAGAAAGAGCGGAAGTATTAAGTTTTATCAGAGCAAAAAAGCTGGAACTGTATAATGTAATTCTTAATCTTACACAGATGGATTTACAATGCGAAAAAACCAAAAGAGCGGTTACATCTTAAAAATAAATGCTTTTGAATTCTTATATAATTCTGCTGCATGTAACTGTTCTTTGGATACTAACTGATTCATAATTTATGAGCGTTAAATGAAAAATCCTTGTATTCTAAAAACGTATTTAATACACAATGAAATACGTTTAACGCGAAAACGCTTAAGACGAAATATCGATTTACACGAAATAATTCAATGGTTCCGACAAACTGCTACATTTTTTCTGCATTTTTTTCCTCTTTCCACGAAACGAAAATCGCTTTACATGAAGACATTTTCCTTCTGGGAATGATCAAAATACGAAAAACACCAGTCAAGCAGGCGAGATTTAAGAGGGGTGTGAAATGAAAGAGGTATGGTTTCAAATGCTTTGTAGAAAAGAAGCCAACTTGGCTTTGAAATGTCTTCGGAATAGCTTGTGATATGATCAATGTTCCTTATTTGAGCTTCTTTCACCTTCTGTCCCTACAAACGTCGCACAAACATCTCATTTTTCATCATTTGGCTTTTAAATTCCATGACGAGTACATCGATCTGAGAATAAATATCAGTGAATTTGGTTCGCGTTTCTTTTTCTATTTTAAAAGAATCTTTTTTTACGAGCACAATGGCAAAGAGCTCAGGGGGAAAACAAACTGCCATTTCGCTTAAAATGAAGATTGAGCTTCTATAAGACTGTTGATCAAAAACAAAAGAGGAAAACAAAAAAATGTAAAGATTTTGGTATTGCTAAATTTTGTATTAAATTTCATTAAGTTCTTGTGAATGGTTTTGTTTTATTGGTTTTTATTAAATGCATGTATATATACATATCTGTGTAATTAAAATGTATTTTAATACACATTTTCCTGAATATATGTTTCTTTTTAACACGCTTTTATAAATTTCACTTGTATGAAACGGAATCTTTGGACTCGATTTTTACCCACTTTAAAAGGTGAGATTAATTCGAAATTTTGCACACTTGTCAAGGACCGATGACAATACAATAATTTTGTAATTTTGTTCCATTGTCCTGATCCTCAAAAATAAGGATTTCGAGATTTGGTGACTAATTCCAGATTTGGCGACTAAAAGACCCTACCCTTTAAAAAATGCAACCCTAAAAATGAAAACGCTTGTAATTAATACAAATAAAACAAATAAAAAAGTGTTATTTATTGAGAAAGGAAATGGTGGGCGTGTTAGCAATTTATTATCATAATATAAATGATTGTTAAGTGTTTTTGAAAAAGGAAATTAAAAGAAAAAGACTCGTGCACGTGAAAAAAATAGTTTATGTTTTAACTACTTAACTCAGACATTCTGTTTTTCATAATTCATTTTATCAAAACAGCTGATTCCCCACTTCAGCCGACCTTGAACTGTGAAAGTGAAAACAAAACTTTTTGAATTAATCGAAGAAAACCTGAATAGTTTTTTTCCTTTCTATTTGGAATCACTTGGTATCAGAGATTATCTAAAATTTTTTGAAGGCCCAGCCATGACTATTATTTGCTTATATCTCTTAACACGCAATTCTTTTAACTTTCAAAGTATTTTAGTCCTCTTAGTTTCAAATGTTTAGTGATTTTCACTGTATAATCTTGTTCTTATAAAATTAACACTCTTTATGTATGATACTGACACACATCTGTAAAATGCGTCACAGGCAACTTCCCCACACACACACATGCTGTAATTCTCTCAACAACTTCAGGGCAGCCAATCCAATGCCAATTCACTCACCCAACTTAACCAATCACAAGCCAGGCTTTGAGCCACTAAAGGATGAACTTTTCAACCTCACCTCCATTCTGTCTCTAACTCCAGGCACCAGTTTGCCGCGCCCTCTCTCCACGTACCAACACCCATTCAGATTGCTTGCTCTCCACCAAGGACTGCTACTTCCACAGGAAACATTAACTCCTATGATATGGGACGGAGGTTTGCTTCGCGAGCCATATGCCCAACGACGATTTTTTTTGTAAAATGTGTCTGTGAATCAATAAATTAAGGACAAAAAATGATGTACAACTTTGTACTGCTCATTGATACCTTTTGAGCAAATAATTAGGCTTTACACATTAAACTAAAAACAGTAATTTCAGAAGGGGAACAAATATAACTATGTATTTATCGAATTGGAAAATAATATACAGTCAGACCTTTATATAACGAAGTCGCTACATCCCGGAAAAAGTTCGTTAGATGGAAAACTCGTTACACATCTTTTAATGTACTTTATAAATCACACAAACAAATATTTTAAATTCATAAACACTATATATTAAAAAAGTAATTATTCACACTTTATTTAAAATTAATATAAGTTTATTTTATATATCTTACCCATCAAGAAAGAAGGAAAAACTGCAATGAAAACAAGAAAAAGAATGTCGAAGAATTCACTGTGTATTTTCAATATTAAGAAAATAATTTTATATTAAAATTAATGAATTTTAAGGCCATTTTCTAACTTAAAGCATGCAAGTAATATTAAACATACATTATTTTATAAATAGAACACGCGAATACGGGACAACTCCACTGAGGGTGAAAGAGGATATCGAAGATGTTTCTAGTGAACTAGGCATTAGAGGTTAAAGGTTGCACTCCTTGAATAAAACGTTGCGAACTGTATTGCTCTCGGCGAATTAGGATCTAATAAAACCGATTCAAGATTTATGACCTCCATAAAATGTGTCAAAGAGAGAATAACTCGAAATTTTTTCAGAAATACAAAAAATTGAAATACAAAATAAAAATTGAATAACAAAAGAAGAAGTTCGTTATATAGAAAACGCACTTCGCTATAGAGAGGTTATTTTACGAAGATAATCATTAAATGTTCAAGGTTCCATGAAAAAGTTCGCTTTATACAGAGTGTTTTTTTTCCAGGTATAGAAGTTTAAGTTGGCATTACTTTCCAAGATGGCAACCAATTTAACAGCTATCAAGTGATTTATTCTCAGTTTGGTTTGGCAATTCATCATGAATAGACTCACGCCTGAATAACGCTTTCAAATTGTGCAATTTTATTTAGAAAATAATGGTCGATTTTCATAAGCGAATTTTGTTTGACGATGAAGCGCACTTCTGGTTGAATGTCTACGTCAACAAACAAAACTGCCGCATTTGGAATGAAGCTAATACACAAGTGTATGTCAAAACACCGTTACATCCAGAAAAACTGACTGTTTGGTGCGCTTTATGGGCTGGTGGAATCCTTCTTCAAAAACGATGAAGGCCACAGCGTTACAGTCAATGGTGATCGGTATAGAGCCGTGATTACTAACTTTTTCATTCCTGAATTGAACAATCATGATGTCCAGGAGCTGTGGTTCCAACAAGACGGCGCAACATGTCACACAGCTCGAGCCACAATCGATTTATTGAAAGACACGTTTGGTGACCGCCTAATTTCACGTTTTGGACCTGTGAATTGGCCTCCAAGATCTTGTGATTTAACACCGCTAGACTATTTTCTGTGAGGCTATGTAAAGTCATTGGTCTATGCGGATAAGCCACAAACGCTCGACATTTGGAAGACAACATTCGCCGTGTTATTGCCGATATACGGCCACAAATGTTGGAAAAAGTCATCGAAAATTGGACGTCCAGATTGGACTACATCCGAGCCAGCCGTGGCAGTTATATGCCAGAAATCATATTTAAAATGTAATGCCACAAGATTATCTTTCGAATAAAAAAAATTCATGTCCATCGAATAATACATCGTTGTTTTATTGCAATTTAAAGTTCTATACCTCTAAAAAAACACCCTTTAGAAAAATTCGCAATATAGAGGTTCGACTGTATTTGTATTTAATGTAAAAATCTCCTCTGATGAAAGCAAAAGTTTAAAATCAGCTTTAAGGACGCATTTCGGTAATTCATATTTACTTTAAAAATAATTTGGATACAAGGAAAAAAAATGTACAAATTATACTATTTTTTTTTTCAATTTCTTCAATATCATAACACCGTTAATATAAAATGTAATTTCATTAACTATTTGAGGGTTTTCTAGTATTTTAATATTTTCTGTGGGGATTTTAACCCTTTTCCGAGCTATCCCGAGCTGATCTCGACCAGACGAAGCGTACCGTCCTGGTTCATCCCGAGTGTAGCTCGAGCCTTGTGAAAATTTACACTGTGCAATCGGTTTTTCCCGAATTATTTCACATGTTTTTTTATGGTTTCAAATAATTAAAAAGTACCACTGGGTGGAATTTTCCGCAAAAAGAGGACATCCTTCTGCTGAGGAACCCCCTCTTTACTCATCTTTTTACGCTTGTCTGAAAGACTCTTGGATTATTGCATTCACCCAACAGAGCAGAAAACTAATCCAACACGACAGTGTATTATTTGCTGCTCAAAGAAAGGGAAGAAAGTAATAAAAGGAACAATATTCTACTGTCTAGATTGCGACGTTGGGTCATGTTCAGGACAGTGTTTTCAAATTTATCATACACGATCAAATTTTGATTAATAATTTCATAATAATTTATCTAAGGGTAAAAGATGGAAATAAAATATGTGATTCAAGATTAAAGCTAGGTACTGTGTACGCTTTATATTTATCGGCAGTGAGAATTGACTCCTAAGTCTAATGATTTCTGCCGTACAAAAGGTTTACAGTTAAATTACTCATTTATTTAACTATATTTTTTTGCATTAATTTTTAGGAGATTTTTTTATGCTCATGATGCTGTTATGTTGAAAAAGATATATCTATGTTTCAAAATGACACTTTTTTTCAAAATGACACAAAATGACACACACTAATCCAGAAATAAAATGGATTTGGAAGGGGTTAATATGAATAAACTTATTTGTAAAAATGATTGACTGGATGGTCATTTTTAACGTTATTTAAATTATTTCATTTATTTGTGTCACCAGAAAAAATTAAATCTAAATGTGGATAACTGATTAATGATGAATTACCTTGTTTAACTTAAGACTACACGGTACCCCCTTTTTCAAGAAAAATTTTTGGAGACAGTTACAGTAAAAATAATTGATGTTTTATATTTAAATTATATTATTAAGCTGATTCTGTAAGCAAAAAGTCAGTTTGACCAGCCATTATTTTACAATTTTAAAAAATTAGTAATTTTTGAAGTTTTTTCAAAATCATATAAAATACTCAATTTTTAAATTTTTTTAGTAATTTTAAGTTATTTATGATTCTTAGATAATTATAAACAATATTTAGAATGGGTTTGAAAATCTACTCCCTTATAGATTTTTAATAATTATTTTTCTAGAAAAACCTGGAAAAAACACGAAATTTTTTAAAATATCAACTTAAGCATTTTTTAGAAAAAATAACTAGAGTTCTCAGCCCTAAATCCATACTAACTTTTATAGAACATACATTTGGGAGTATATACAAAAAAATTCAAGGCTCTATCTTGAACAGGAAAAACGCCTTAGGGATTAGAAAACACTTACACCTTCAAAATTAAAAGTCTGAGAAAAACGCATTTAAAGTTTGTAAAGTCATAAAACAAAAACTTACAATGCCCGTAAAACTCTAATTTTTTAATATGTTATTTTTCAATGTATGTTCTACATTAAAACACTATTTTTATTAAATATGACTGAAAATTATATTTTTAATTCAAAAAATATTTTTGCATAATATTGATAGCATTTGTTAAGACGTCAGTTTATTCAGCTTTATCTTAACCAAATATTTCACAAAAGTTTTAAAACACGAAGCATTTATGTACAAAATAATAATGATACTAACTTAAGCTAAAAATAGTCAGGTTTGCTCATAAAATTTAATTTTTTTCAGTTTTAAATTGGGCAGTTTAGGAAGTTGTAGCTCTTGTCGTACGACTTTAAAATACTAAAATATGGTACTATAATATGTTTAGTATAATGTAGTTTGGTACATCAAGGAAATATTCAGTTATATCTGCAGCATTTGAATTTAGAATGCTTGTATTCGGAAGTCTAATTGCAGAATCAGCTGAGGACTGATTTTTAGATACATCATTTTCAGTAGTATTCCATCTCTTCGAAATATTGTTTCTCACAGAAACCCAGAACGCATTTGCCATGGCATTTTCTCTACAGGAAAAAATTAATGATAAAGCTTTTAAATTATATAAACTATTTTTAAAGCAAAAATTCGCCATGAAATTAATCTTTATTAATCAATTATGAGAACTCAAACAACTCAAAAAATAATCAAGCAGAAATGGTTTTAGTAATGAAAATTGGAATTAATAACCATTTCAAACTAAAAGCTCAAAAATATTTTTAATTAATTTAACTTAAGTGTGAAAAAATGCTTTAAAAGGAAACCGAAACCATAACCATAGCTCATAAAACTTCAAATATCTTAAAAACTAATTTGCTAACAGATCTGAAATTTCGTGCCAAGCATCTCAATGACCAAAACATGCAAAAAAATTTTTTTCGGTAAAAATGAAATTTTTAGGGTACTGTGTAGCCTTAAGTATAATCTCGGAAACGTATGCAAATATTAAAAACGTCATTTAATATTATGGACCTAGAGGTTGATTATAACTCCAGAATTAATTTTAAGCCCTTCATTCGGAATAACAGTTCGTAAAAATTTAAATCCTTTGGTTCTACTATTTTGTTAGAATATTCACCGCATCGTTCTTATTGCCAGTGAATAGACAAGATTTCAATCTAATTTTTGAAAAACATTTATATTATCTTATTTACAATTGGTACTTACTTATTATTGCAACAATGCCAACGTTCAAAATAACTCGCCAAGTTGGCAACCCTGATTTCGCATATGTCGTACGCGCTGAATTGGCAACCATGTACTTCGTTTCGCATTATGTCGTCAATAGGTTGCGATAGTACGTAAGTACCTTACAGTTTTATTCACCATGACTTGATTTGAAAGACATTTTTGGGGGGATTTTTAAACAAAAACTTCTTCAAAATTTTTACTAGCTGACCATTTTTTTTATAAATCTTAAACAATTATGTTGATTATTCTGAATTTAAGAATTTGATTTTTTTTTCTTTTCTAAAACTGAGTTTGGGACTCAATTCTGCATTTTTAAAAGAAAATTCATACAAAAAAATTTTTTTTTAAATGTCATTTTACTGTTTTTTAATTTTTATAAAATGGTTTTTTAAAATTAAATTTGATTAAATGTTGATGTTTTTACCTGCGAATTGCAAGTTTTTATAAGAGACTGTGATAATTTAATAGATTAACATTGTAAGTAATCGTTTAGGTTGTTACTGCCTGAACTTTAAAAAATAATGAATTTTTAAAAACTATAAATGTATATGTATAGTGTCTGACTACTGTTGTCGGCTGATTATGGAACGTGGGCGCTAATCTGCGCGGTTCTAGAGAAGGGTTGCTGTTTTTTTAGGGAGAATATGACTGACCCTCGATCAGGACGGTTAGGGCTAGGAGACTGTTCCTTGTTTTGAAAGCGCGAAGCAGTAGACTCCGAATTGAGTGTGAATGAAAGCTAGTTAATTTGTGACCGACGCGCATAAAGCAGGTGGTCTGTTGTACCGAGAATAGAGTTTCTTGGGAGAGGTTTTAACACGATGGACTGTGTTTTGTTTGAGTGTAGTGAGAAGCGAGATAATTGTGTTTGATTTGAAAAGTAGTTTAGAAAGTATTTGAGTGATATTACAGTATACATCAATACACATTTAATAAGCATCTTGCTTTGATTCATATATGTGCACAAACACAACAGAAGAAGAGCAAGTTTGTATATTATTTCTATGTATATTTCAGGATAGGTTGCTATTATTAATGATATCTTATATAGCTCCATGCTATTTCAATATATAATAAATTAATTTCGAAGAACAACGCATTACTCGTGTATTTAAAAAATTTGTATTTTTATTTTCTCTCTTCTCTTACAATATTTATATATCATTATCTTTTAGAATTTTTCCCACAGCACTGGTTATCATACATTAAGGAAAAATCACAAAAATAACGATAACTTGCCCAAAAATAAGCCAATCTCAATGAAATTTGAATATGTTAGTAAGTAAAATTAGTTCTGAACGATATTATATTATGCAAAATACTGGTGAAATCTGTATGCCTCATTCGCGAGGACCTTAAAAAAGGGATGTCTCTGAGCAAGGTGACAGCTATCGCTGCGTGTCTGAGAATAGAAATCTGGTGTAGCGAAATTGTATCAATGACCTCCAGGCATCATTTGATGTAAGAATTTCGATTGCAAGCGATTGGGAGACTAAAGGTTGGTCAAAATCAGATAGAAGTATCTAGATGGCTAAATGTGAGTCTGTCTATGATTTATAGACTTTGGCTACAATTTATAACCAAGGATTCGTCATTCAGGATACTCATCTAAGGACGGATCTACGTTTCCACGAGTGCCGATGAACGATATTTGTCATTATGCACACAAAGAAATAGAACCGCAACTCCGGTTAACACTCATCTTCTCTTCTTGCAAGTTCCGGAAGGTTGGTATCAAGGTCAACGATGCGTCGACGGCATCACGAACGTGGTTTCTATGCAAGGCGATCAGCTATTTGCGTCCACTCATGTCACACCATATGCGGGAACGTTTTCAGTAGGCACATTAACATGAACACTGGACAAGCGATCAATGGAGAACTATCTTGTTTACGGATGAGTCCAGGTTTTATTCTCAAAAATGATAATAGGCGTATTTTATCTAAAAGGGTACCTAAAACTCGTTTTCATCCATGACTACGTTAAAAGATGCATTCAAATCAAGCAGTTTGGGGCGGTATCTCTTTTGGTGGACGCGTAGACCATGTCTTTTCCCATGGTAATGTTAATGCTTACACCTGTAGAGATGACATCCTAGATGCTTTTGTGTAACCTTATGCTGGGGCAATAGGTGACGCTTTCGTGCTACAAGATGACAGTATGAGAATACACGGGGATCACATCGTTTGAAGCAGGAAACAATTCAACGCATGCCGTGACCAGATCGATCACTGAACTTTAACCCTGTAGAGCATATTTGGAACCTTCTAGGACACTTCTCTCAATCTCTTTCCAAGAGCCTCGTCAAGCTTTCAACTGTCTTGGAAGAGCAATGGCTCACACTTCTTTCTGAATAAATAGACCGCATAATTGAGAGTGTCATACATCGCTGCATGTGCTGTACTGCTTCTCGGGGGATCATACCCCATATTAAAGGTACTTTTCCTACATCAAACTGACACATGCAATTTTTTCACTGCTTACATATCTAATTTCTATAACACCATTATTGCCTGGTGATTTCTTTTTATACTACACTCAGGAACATTGAAAATAGCGACCCAAGAAGGAAGCTAAGTGCAATCGCGAAACTTTGCAAATAAGTACAGGGTAATGTGATATGCAAATGATCCAAGTTTTATGCCAATACGCATGCTCATACACGTCGAGGTGGCGCTACAATCAGGAAGAGGGTGCTATATAAGCCAGCGCGAATTCGAAGATTCATAAACGTGACGATTACCCGCCGATTGTAGGAAGACTTTGTTAAGCGAAACATGCCAGGTAAACGTGCTAGAAGACATTTCTCACAGTTAAGCGAGTTTGAGAGAGGCCTTATCATCGGGATGAAAACTGCAGGCGGATCGACGCGCCGTGTTGCTGGCCAGGTGGATCGTTCGGAGTGTGCCGTTAGAAATTGTTGGGAGCAGTGGACAAGAGAAAGTACCCACACGTGGAAAACCGGGTCTGGAGTGACCTGGAAGACCACGAGGAGAGAGGATCGAAGATCGTGCGGTAAGCACTTGTGGACCCCACAGTGATTCGTTCAACGATACCAGCAGACGTAGGCGTAGCAATTGTTTCACAAAAAATTTCCAGACACCTTGCAGAAGCAAATCTTAAATCCAAGCGCCCTTTCCGTGCACTCCCTTTAATACCGGAACATCGGCAACTGCGTCTACAGTGGTGCCAAGCCAGATCAATGTAGAATGTCACAGATTGGTAAAAGGTTGTGTTTAGTGATGAATCCCGGTTTGTTTTGGGGACAGATGATAACCGTGTACAGGTGTGGAGGCGCCCTGGTGAGCGGTACAATTCCCTACACACTGTTCCACGTCACACTGCCCGCACAGCTGGTGTAATGGTCTGGGGGGCCATAGCCTATGATAGCCGGTCCACTTTAATTGTGATGCGTTGAACCTTAACGGGCCAACGTTACGTTGATGATATTCTTCGACCCCATGTAGGACCTTTCCTAAATGGTCTTCCAGTGGCAATTTTCCAGCAAGAAAATGCTCGTCCACATACAGCAAGAGTTGCTCAAGACTTCCTACGTCACTTTCAGACTCTTTCATGGCCGGCCCGCTCCCCTCCTGATTTGTCCCCTGTATAGCACGTGTGGGATCAGCTAAAACGGCAAATTCCATCGTGTCACTCTGTACATAATTTAGAGTTGGCTGTTCAAGATTAGTGGGCCCATCTGCCTCAGGACAACATAAGGTGTCTAATCAACTCAATGCCGGACCGTGTGGAGGCATGTATTGCAGCTGGAGGTGGTCCAACGCGCTATTGAAGCTTCCCAGTATTTGTGTCATTGCACACCCTGTATTCGTTTAATTGTCTTGTTTTTTAAATCAAGTGAATCTCTCATCTGTGTCATTATGTGTATTAAATTTCATTTCAATCCGATGCTTTCTTCTTGGGTCGCTATTTCCAATGTTCCTGAGTGTATTTTATACCATTCTATGTGTTGTATAATGTGTATAAATTTCATTAAATTCTATGAATAACATTTTGAGTTATCGTCATTTTTGTGATATTTCCTTAATTTATGATAACTAGTGTAAAACGCTGTATGCCAGAGGCAGCAGCAAAAATATTCAATTCTTTTATAGAAATCGAATAAAAAACATTAGTTACAGACTAGAGTATTTTATGTGTTCAGAAATATGTTTTCAAAACAAAAATAAAACTTCATACTTCATATAAAATAATTCAACTTTATTTTTCTTAATAGTGTTAATTTTTGAATCGCCAAAAAATTACACCAAAGTGATTTTTAATGCTCCAAATGATTTTAAAAAATACATTAATACCAAAGCATAATGAGTCAAAATATTCCCATCAAAATTCCAAGTTAATTTATTTTTCATCAGTTGTCAAAAGTGCTACCCAGACGATTTCTTTTTCGTCGAAATTCCATTCGAATTCTCGAACCCACCCCTCCCATTTCTGTTTCTTCTAAACACCCCTTTTCCTTACGCAACACAAATCCATCCAGGAATTCTCATTAGGCACACAATTCTAGTTCACTCTTTTGCCAACAGATGGCGAGTAGTGCACTTATGGATCGGAAGATGAAGAAGACGGTAGCCATGGCGGTTTGAATGAGCAGCAAGATCGTATCTTTCTCTGTCTCAATCAATTTTTTTTTCCTGCGTCAAGACAACGTGATAACTCTGCATCACAACCTGGAATCGTAGCGAAGAACTTCGAGAAACAGGTAGGATTGTCATTTCCTGTTTAGCGCTCCGTTTTTAAAACGGGATAATTCCGGTTTTATTGACTGGTTCGAGTTGCCGGATTTTGTGAGCAGCGCACTTGAGCCCTGTATAAAGCATGCGGAACTTTTTCTATTGTACGTACGCACCGGTGTTTTGAAGTATAGTGTTAAAGAGAAATGTAGGTTTGTGTGTGTGTTGAAAGAAGTAATATTGCGTCTTCAAATTATTTCGTGGCGAAATAATTTTTTTTGTTGCTAAAATGATAAATATATCGATTAAAAAACCTTTTATTGACTTTTTTAAGCTGAAAAAGATTACATAAAATACGTTATGCTTTTTAAAAATAATTCAATACATTTGCATTATTATTTAAATTTTCCTCATTGAAATTGAATTATTAGTATAAGATGAATATTATCTTGCAAAATTTTTTTTTAAAATCGGTTATGGTTTTAAAGAATAGATTGAGTGATTGAAACGAACAAATTTTATTATTGTAAAATCAGCCTGAGAAGGCTTTAGTATCTAAAGCAAATACATATATCCATAATAAGTATTTTTTAATTTCATTTTTAATAATAAACATGAACAGAATAAATCTTGATGAACTAAAATATTTGCATAATACATAATCTAGTACACATTTTATGCACAATTATAAATGTACAAATATACCTTGAAATTAATTAATTGTGAGAAAGGAAGATCTATTAAACTAAAACACTTAATTTTTGTAGGATTTTAACCAGGATCCAATTCTTTCGAAATTTCTTTATATCGATTTTTATAGTGGGCACAGAAGTGTCTGTTTGCGCATTCCTTTCGCTAAAAAGGTACATAATACTTAGTTTCTCTTACTGAAAAAGAGAAGTTTGTTAATAATTTTTACTTTAATGCAGATAATTTATAATTTAAAGAATTGGCATTTCGCGTTACTGAAGTATTTTTTCATTCAAATTAAAATGCTCAATATCCTTGTGGATTATATAAGAGAGAGAATACTTATTCTTATATTACATGCGTATATAAATTATATCATAGGTTCTTTATGACTATAGTTCGCATATTTTAAGGTGAAATGAAGAAGTTATTTTAAAAGATATGCAAGCAGACTTGAAGAAAAATAATTATTTCGTAAAAATGACTTCACAGTGCATATTTTTTTCTAAAAAACAATAGTGGGGAAAATTGTTATGAAAATTCTGAGAATAGCTATAGAGTGCAACTGCAAAAAAAATCTTATTTTCTGATTACTAAATATTAATTATCATTTTAATATAAATTCTTTTGATAGTAACGTTAGAATAGACAGCTGTGTTTAATATTAAGAAATAGAAGTTCTTTATATGTATTTATTTTCTTATATAGATTGTTTTTTTATCATATAAAAATAGTTTGCAATTCATTGATGTTTAAAATAGACATGGAGATTTTTTACTTTCAATGTATAAGAATAAAAAGAAAGCCATAAGTAACGACAGTTAATAATAAGAATAGTATACCAAAAGAAAGTAGAAGTTATATTGAAGAATCTTTCAGTGGTAAGAAATGCTTCTGTCAGCAATGGTTGTTCTTCGATTAATATATATTTTAGTTTCTAGAATTTAAACGACATATGTAAATTTCAAGCCTATAAAATAGAAATAAAAACATTACCACTTATATTCTTCACATTTTAAGAGCATGCTTTATCGTTTAATCATAATTAAAAGATATGTAAATTAAAGGCTTTAATCAAGAGATGTACAGTGATGAAACAAAATTCTGAGATTATATAAACTGTATAAAAATATATTTGTCTTATATTAGCAGAATAATAGTCTAAAATAATACATGCATATGATTTCTCAATATTTTATCAGCTTCCAAAAAGGAAACAAAAATTATTTATTCATAATAATATTAGTTATTTTGATATGCAGTTTTTGTTCATTCTAACTGAATGAAAAGAAATCTAAATTAGGTAGAGAGTGTTTTTCAGGTGTTAAGATGTTCATTTTAAATTAACATCTTTTAATTGTTAAAGGTTTATGTGTATGTGTTTTCATTTTTGAAAATTGGCATTGTGTAGTATACATTTTATTAATACATGCACAATAATAAAAAAATAAATTTATAGGTATAAAACATTTTATAAATAATTTGAAAAGTTATACGAAACATCTCAAAATTAAAATAGAGTATTATAATTAAGTAAAAGTTATATTTATCAATAAATATTATATGATATATTTATAGTTATAAAGTAAAATATCGTAGGCAAAAATCTTAATTTATATAATGTTGAACTTCTACCCAACTAATTTTGCAATTTCTTTTTCATTACTGTTAAAGGCTTTCTCAGAGAAGTGTAAAAGTCATATATATATTAAATATATATATAGATTACGATATTTATTAACTTGCACAATTTTTTGCAATACTTCATAAAAATAACATTCGCTTTGACTTAATTCCATGCAGGAATAATAATAAAATCTGTGGTATAATAAATCAGGTGGGAAATTTGTTAAGTTTATGTGTTATTTTAGCATAAATTTATTTCATTGAGCCAGTAAACGACTCTATTTTACAACATATTTTTTAATTTTGTTCTTATAATTTTTAAAGCAATTAATATTTTAAAGCCTTTTTTATCACTTTTGAAGCGAAAAGTAAATACTTTTGCAAAGAAACATGAAAATAACTATATAGAATGAATAAATAAAAGAAAAATACCCTTCTTTGAAGAAACTATACATACATAACATACAGACATTTTTAATATCAAATATTAATGAAAAATTATGTATAAGTTTTAAAAAATATAATTTTTATTTCTAAAAAAAGTCTTTAAAATTAGGGTATTCCAGTTTGTAAGCAAAACAAAAAAAGTGTCATATATTTTATTCTCGCTATAAAAAAATATATTAACTTATTTTAAATTTATATCACGAACTAATTTAGGTACATACTGGAGATAGGACTTCTTAAAAATAAATGATAAATTAAATTTCTATGAAGAAAGTATAATTAGTTGTAATGAATGCTTTCTGAATTTATTAACGCTTTCAAAGCTTTGGGTATAATTTTTAATAGTGAAGAGTCCATAAGAGTTACAATTAAAAAAGTGAATTCCAGTTAAGTTCAAAATCAAATACCTGTAGCAATTAAAAATAGTTCTCATTTTTTGAAACACTACAAATTGTTTATTTTTGTCGATGCTTTCGTATAAGAATACATTTTGTTCCTCTCACAAAGATTTCTATGTTTAAGGCATTGTATGAATTAAGTTATGTAAAATTTCATTAAAAAATATATTTAGCTGGAATTTAATTATGTTATTTTACACATTTAATTCGAAATAAATTGAGGGCGGAGTTAACACCCCCAAACTTTTTTTTAAAATTGTTTTAGTTTTCATTATTAAAACTACACTACAATGCAATCCTTTGCACAAAATCCTTCGAAAATTTAAACTTTATGCGCAAACGGATTACAAAAGTAAATTACATAAAATGAATTGAAATATTTAAAAAGTTATTATTTTTTATTGGTTATTTTTAAAAAGATAGGCGTAAAAAAGACTGCGAATTCCCTTTTCAGTCAAAAAATGTACTTCGATCATCATCACCCACTAATACTTATAAGCACTTTCTCCTTCTATGAACACTAAAAGCGAAGAAGCAAGCTTTACAGAAGGAAACTCGGAAATAATCAGCGCATTTTAAAATTAAAACATTGAAAATAACTCTTTTTTATCAAACGTTATTATACATTCCCGTGAATTTTAAGATCAAATGAGTTTGGAGACAAAATACATCTACTGGGATATCAATGATGTAAAATTAATTATTTGTTGTTTGCACATTTAAGCTGAATTGGAAAAATACTTTTTAGCTTTTGAATGATATTCTCTCGCTCCAATGTTATTTTTTTCCTTAATCATACATCTGAAGAATATTGAAACTTACTGTAATTTTCAATGGATGCTTGGGTCTTAGAAGTCTTAAAGAAGTGAGACAGGTCGATATATTTGAAAGAAAAAAGGCTCGTTGAAACACACTAAGTAGATAAATTAATCAAATGGAATGTCATTATGTTTGACAGGCAATTCTGACCTTGAGCCTAAAGATTTTAACATTACAGGGTTCAAACATTAATTTCTTCTTTTCCCATATTTTCTCTGAGTCTTATTCTAGTGTTCCAAAATTAATAGCACAACAGAATATTTTCTTTCTTTATTTTTCTTTTCTCTCTCTTTTTTTTTTAAAAAAAAGAGTATAATTATTCTTATTTTTATCTGTTATGACTTTTTTTTATTAATGTTTATCTTTTAGAAGGCCAATATTTGTGTTTTTAAAGATAACAAAAGCTTCATAAAAGGAACAATTGCAGTTTTTTTTAGTTTCCTGATTCACAAAATAAAATACCTTTGCTTAGGGATTCATCAAAAGGCTTTCACATGACGTATTTTATGTGATTTCTTTTTTTTAAAATCCTGGAATAAAGCTATTAAGTAAAACCTGTACTTTCAATTTTATTTTTTCTGTAAATATTACAATGATAATATACTAATTACCATGAGCAGCAAAATTAAATATTTCTCTTTCAAAGTTGACCACTTAATATTTAAAATCAGAATTCGAAAATTTTCCAACACTTTTTAAATAGAAAAAACATTAAACAATATAATAATATGAATGGATTATAAATCATTTAAACTGAAATTAAAAATTATTATTCCGTTCATAAGGTCATAAGACACACATACATTTATTACTGTATTTTCTCTCTTAAAGATTAAAATAATAATAGTAAAAACATAATAATAGTAATAATAAATGTAGAATAATAGTAAAATTTTTCACCTTAACATGTAAAATCAAAAAGTCCATTTGCCATTATGATGCAGAAGGGAAACTATAGACAAAATTTTAAACAGGAGAAAACAGACGGATTAAAATAAATAAAAAAGAAACGCGGAATAACACAAGTATGCTACTCTCTATATCAGGGGTGGTGAACCTTCAAGATCCTGTACGATTTTTTAATCCCTTAAGTTAATGCTTCTCAAACTGTGGGTCGCACCCCCCCCCTAAGGGACCGTGATAACTCTAGGAGGGGGCGCGAGCATATTGAAAAGTCGAAAACAAAAGATTATTTTAACAAATTCTTATTGAAATTAAACAAAATATACATTCTGACATAATAAAAAACTACAACAAAAAAAACCCCCAACATTTACACTGATATAATGTACTTATAATTGTATCAGTACTACACAATGTATTTTACAATTAATTTAACAATACAAAGTTAAGAACAAGTTTAATAATTGCTAGTGACTCCATGGGCTTGTCATACATATACGAAAAATTATATTCAAAAATTAACACTTATCTAGATAATTTGTACGGTTTATAATTAAACACTTAACTGCCGATTTTTATACAATTCCCTCCCCAATGCCACCCTTTTGCACTTATGCAAACGTATGTGGTGTATGGGGGGATAAATAAGCACATCCTCTGAAATTCGTAAATCCTTCACACACACTGTCAATGCCATTTTATTGCATTCCAAAGCCATCGGAATAACTTTATAGATAGCAGTGAACATAAAAGATCGTATTTCTCAAAGACGTATATATACGCCCACGGCAATTTACGCACTTGCTGAGCGAGCACTTAGGCGGCACTTAAAAAGTAGAAGTGTAATTGTAGTTTTAGCGTCAGAGAATAGTATATTATTGAATTTAATACATTGTTATTGTGCGGAAGGGGGGTGCGATGAAAATTATGATTGAATATTGGGTCGCAAGTATTGAAAGTTTGAGAAACACTGGCTTAAAGGCCGATTAAAAAGTACGTGATTCGCTTCCCTATGCCACCGTTTAACACGTAGGTGAACGTATATGGCTGGGGTGGCGAATCTTTATGAGTTAACGTGCCATTTTTTTTGAAAAATTGTTTAATGAAGTATCGATTTGCAGTCAAATAATTTTTGCTTGTGATTATTTGAAAATGATAAAATTAAATACTAACAAAAAACAAAACTCTTTATTGACTACGAAAATACATTTTGCACTGTACAGTAGTAAATGTTTTATAGTTATACACGTGTACTTATTAAAATTTAAGTAACATTAATGCGACTTCTGTTGTTGCAGATTAGATGACAAATAACATGCATTAGAATTGTAAGATGTTACTTTTAGCAGAATGCATGATGAATTGGAATCATCTGACAAACGGTTTCTAAGCGAGTCTTTAATGTTATTCATCTTTGAGAATAATGGCACGTAGGCATAGATTGATGAAAATATGGTTAAAATTACATGAGCCTGGTTCTTCAAACAGTTAAATGTGTCTGGAATCGAATTCAGTGTTTCCAAAATTTCGTTACTGGCATCTTTAACTTATGTTGCTTCTTAATCTTTCTGTATTAATCAATTCCAACATTTTCCTTGTTTCAATAATTTTTTGCGTCCGTAGTGAACTAGACTCGAAATGAATCAGTTGCATTTCAAATTTTTCAATTTCCAACCAATCGAATTGTAACAAGTTAAGTTTATCAAAAGAAGTCCCATCAGGGTTCATAATAAACTTGAGTGTTTCTGATAATTCTTTGAACTGAGAAAATCTCTCTGAAAATTCCTTGATTGGAGAATCTTTTATGGAAATAAATTCTTTAGTAAGCTTTTCTTTGTCTGGATTCTCATCTACATCTTAATCTTTGATATATATGTATATTTAAATTTGAGGTTTCTTGTAATAATGTAGTTTCTGAACTAAAATGCATAGATCATGTCACTTGCCATTGGTTTGCTATCCCTGCTCTATACATTGACAGAAAAATTGTATAATATCAGTAATGAAGCATTTTTCTCTTTGTTTAAATATTTAGGATTTAGGTTCTATTTAATCCAAGACAGAGGTATTGAAGATTGATTTTTTTGTAATAGTTAATGCTATTTTTGTTAATCAATAACCCAATAAAACAAGCAAAATCTTCTTAAAGTATTTTAGAAACCTTCATTTATATGATTATTTCATACGTGTAAGATTGACAAATGACAATGTATTTATGAACAATATTCTTAAAAATAGTTAACGTCAATTAGTTATATTTTCTATGAATATTTATTAACGCACCATTAAAATTACAAACAGAGGAAATATGGACGAATACATAGCTGAATTTGGATGTGCATCCATTTACGAACATGTTCAAATATGTTTTCAAATGTTTCAAATATGTTTGTTTTCAAATGTGTTTTTACACATATTGAACTTCTTTTTCAAAAATACATAAAAAAAATTGAACATTTATCTCGAATTTCTAGTTAATTTCTCTTTAAACTACCAGTCAATTGTTCATTTATTTTATTTATATTTAAAAAATAAATCAATAAATATTAGGAATTATTATTTATATTTTAAGGGGCTGTGAAGTTGCTTTTTTTTTTTCTGGGGATTTTGAAGTTATTCATTTTTTATATCGCATTTCTTTTTGAATATTTTGTCCCCTAATCATTTAAATATTTCAGGGAATTACTGTGTTTTATTTTGCATTATTTTTATTTCTTTAAGTTTTCTTTCAATTTATTCTATTTTATGCACAACAATAATCTTATCGAAGAAGTGAAAATATGATTTGCTACTCCATTTTTTCAAAGTTCGTAAAAGCTTTTTCATTTTTAAATAATTTTGATAATATTTTTAATCAAAATGTATGTTAAAAGTACAAAAATTTTTCAATTTGATTAAAACTTGATATTTCTGCAGGATACGTATTAAATTATTTTTGTAGTTTAATAATTCATTGAAGGCCCAGTAGCTGAGTGGTAGCGTATCGCACTTCCATGCCACAGGTCCCGGTTCTACTCCTGGAATGGACAAGGTCGACTCAGTCTTTGATCCCTACTGTAGTAGGTCGATAAATGAGTACTAAGTTTGCTTGGGGACTTAAACATTGGCCGTCTCACTTCATACTGACTACCTGATCGGGAAATCTGCTGATGCACCTCAGAGCCCAATGGTCACGTACACTGGGGTGGGCACAGTAGACTCTGGCCCTCATGGGCTGTTGCGCTACTGATTTTGAGTTTTTAATTATTCATTATCAGTATAATGTGTATAACTGTTTACTAAAAATATTAATTTACACACATTTAATGCCAAGGATTCTAGACGATTAAAAGAATTTCTCTGATTTCTGAATAATAAATATGTAGATGTGTGAAAATATATATATATATATATATATATAGTTTGATTATTAATTTGAAAGTCAGAATTGTTTGCAAAAATGTATAATTGTTACAAATAGTTAAATTAGACACTATATTTCGAGAGAAAGAGAGAGAGAGAGAGTGCATACCAGTTAACAAAAAATAGCCGCCCTTAGATCTTCTAAGTAGTAAGTAGATTGTATATTCAAAAATTTTAAAAAGTGATTTATATGTGAATGTAAGTCTTAAGTTTTGCATCTTTTACGTTAAAGAACAGAAAAGCGTATGAGATTTTCACAAAAGAGCAATTTTTCTTACTGCGCCGCTTGTTTTTATTGAATGTAGTAATTTTTTAAATCAAAAATAGAGTAAACCAAAAACTAGGCGAATAAATACAAAATTTTATGTAAAAAATCATAAATCCCTTTTATAGAGTTAAACCGGAATTTTTTTGTAGAGAATTGTACTATAAGTTACTTACTGAGTTAGATAATGACTTATCATAATATTTCATTTTGGGGGAGGCACTTATCCAGAGGACAGAACTCATAACCTTTTCATCGGTACCCAAGTAACATGACCACCAGACCAAAGTGATCACCTGGTGGTCCGGAGGTTATTACTGGCTCATTTAGATACCGCTAAAGTACTTCCCCACCAGTGAGTCGGTGGATAGGCGAACGAACGAGATTTTTGTTATGGCGAGCGAGTCGCTGCTGTTGTGTCAAATGGGTCTGGCGACTTTTTGACTGCTTTTTTGCGAGTAGATGGCGCCACGACAACTGCGAGAATTTTGCATTTTTCTAAGGTCGGTGTCGAGGTCATTCATGTGGGAAGCACTTATCTGGAGGACAGAACCCGCGACCTATGCATCCGTAGCAAAGTAACATGACAAATTGACAAAATTGATCACCTGGCGGTCTGGATGCTCTTGCTGGCTTATTTAGATACCACTACAATCTTTTTAATTTTAAGATTATTATGATGAGTTAAATTTCACTCACCTTTCTATATCTATTTCATTTAAAAGTATAAAAAAATTATACCCCAATTAAAATATGAGAACACTTTAAAATTTAGATTTTGTTTAGGTAACCATAGGATTTTTTATTTAGAAATTATACAATACACATTAGAAGTGGAAAAGTATATAGGTAATGTAATTAATATAGTGGATGTGAATAATGCAATAAGTCATTAAAAACGAATTATTTGAATCAAGAGGGAAAATATTGTTACGGAAGTATAATATCATTTATTCATAAAAGATAATTTTATATTTTTCATATAAAATGGATGTACTTGCTTATCACTATCTTTTTATTATTTTATCAAATTTTTAAGTAACGTTTTTGTAATGAAAAGCTTCCAGTTCATTGACAGGAAAAAGTTATTAAATTTCTTCGATTCAGAATGATCTAAGATAATCTGGACGACATGAAAAATAATTATCCCGCTGAAATTTATAATGAGAACTGTCTAATATTGGCCTAATGATTTAAAATTATCGTACAATATTGTAAGACATTCTCTCTAGAGTTAAGACTTTCAGAAACATATGCTTTGAACAAAATATGTTCTATATTCCAAATAATAATTTAGTTTCTATCCATTTTCGATTATAATAACCTTTAATCTTTTACCTTACATCATCTCGAAAGTGCGTGTAGTAGTTTTGGAATCTATATATGGTATTTTTTGATGGAAAATTTTTGGATTAGATACTCTATATCTATAATAGAGCAATTTTAGCTCCTTTAATTATTTTCTAACTGTGCTGTACCAATAATTTTTGTTTTCTGTTCAGCTTCCATTTTATATTTGGAACCCTATTTAAATTTCTTTCAAATAGTAGCAAGTGATATATATTTTTTGTTAATTTGTTTTGGTATTTGAGGAATTGAAAAAAAAGTTTTTTTCTCGCCAATTATTGCAAAATCTGTCGAGAACTACTCATTAATGTCTTCTTTTAAGAGTATAATTTATTTTTTACACAACTAACTGAATTTGAATTGAAGTTCTTTGAATCTCAGGTATTTTTTGAAAGTATGTTTTGTGTTCTCATATTCATCAGAAATCTGTAAAATGAAATTTTGTTTATTTCAGTTTTCGATAATTCTTTTCCGCTCAGTATCTCTCTCTCTCATTAAAGAAATCAATAATAAACCATCAAAACAATTATCATCATATTACAAAAACATCGACAAATAAATCAAGAGATATTTTTAAATATCAATGGTTAATATCACTTCATGCGTTTTTTACGAAAATTTTATTAATGTACCTTTTTTTCCTTCATTGATGAATAGTTTTCTAACGCCTCATTTGCTTTGTTATTCAAGAAACCGACAAATATGAAATGAATTAGTATTTAATTTTGAATCAAAATGCTCATTTAATTTGATGCATTAATAAATACACAATTTAAACAAATTTTCTTAGATTTCCCACATTGTTTTTTTTTCTTCAGTAAGCAGTTTAGTTTTCAGTGGAATTGTAATTTCTATCTTAATGTAATCTAAAAATTAGAAACATACATAAATGTTTAATAGAAACAAACGTTTTGTGTATGATATTTTATAAATATATAATGTTTCATACATGTTTTGTAAAATAATTATTTGTTGAGAAAGTCAAATCACTTATAGCATATAAAAAATAAGTGTATTTTTGCTATTCTACAGTTTAAAAAATTATTTTCTAAAGTAAGCTGTCAAACTTTTTCTGAAACTTTCAAAGCAACACCGAAAATATTTTTTTAAATATTTATGTTATAGTTTTAATTTACGCTTATAAAAATATGCTTCTAAATTAATAAATTTATTTTTACCTTTGTTATTTTAATTTACTACGCAAATACAATGGTGAATTTGCTTAACTCTAAATAAAGGGTATTATATTTAGATGCTTATAAAATTGTTTAAAAAGTATTAAAACATTAAACTAAGGAGAAATAATTAAAAAGAACTATTAAAGCATATTCTAATAATCATAACTATTAATTCGAAAAGAGTTTCCGAATAAATAAACCAAATTTTCATGTACAGCAGTGATAAACTTAAATGGTCTAACGGTTAACTTATCAGTAACCTATTCATAAATTTTGCTTTTAATCATTTAACATTGTAAGTATAATTTTATTCCGCTCTATTGCAAAGGTCTACAATTGGATTATTTTTTAACTTTTTAAGTACAGTAAAAATCGTTTAACACGAAATTGAAGAGACGAACATATTTTCCCGTGTTAAACGATATTGTAGAAAAAGACATATATATCTCCAACAAAATTAAGTTTATTAAAATACATTTTATTTACATAGATATGTATATGTGCATGTGTTAAAAATCAATAAAACAAAAACTTAATGAAATTTAATACAAAAATTTCAAGTTTTTTGAAAAACAAAATATTTATTAAGTTTTTAGAAAATAATGTGACATTTTTCTTTGTATTATCTTTTTTAGCATTTAATAGTGAACATATTATTCGACGTCATCCATTTTGTTATTCCTTTTACCATTGGAATGTGCATCTAAATAACTGCGCATACTTTTTATGACGTTCCTCATTTCAGATGACGTGAGAACAGGAGCTGCATTATTCATTTCATTTTCTTCGTTAGAATCTGCGTCAATATTTTTTTAGATTAGAACAAACTCCAAAATGTCTTTGTCTGCTATAATTAGGGATGTACGCACGTTCTCATCATCTACTGAACGAATTCTTCCTATACTCAAATAACTTGAAACATCTAACATTTAAATGAAAAAAAAAAGAATTACAATTTTGACAATGTAATAATATTTGAGAAAATGCCCATTACAAATTTCTTAACATCCTAAATAGCTGTTTCTTTTCCTCCTATTTTTTGAATTGAAAATAAAATATGGTCAACCGAATTTAGAGTTAATTGTATCAGAAAATACACACACAAAAATATTCCTTGTATTGAAAATGCATAGTTAAAAATATTTTAGAAGTATGATTTGGAATAGGAATCAAAAAGAGATATTGATAAATATCAAAAGCCTGTTTTTATATTTTACTAAAAATATTCCGAATGGATGTAATAATTTAATATTTTTAGTTACTGTAAATTTCCAACTACATCTTCTAAAAACACACAGTCTTTTTAAAGGGGCCTCAGGAGTGTTAAATTTCTCAAAAGGTCTGAAAATATAAACAATTTTCAAACAGGTATAATTCTTTTAAATTTAAATTAAATGATTCGAATCGTTTACACATTATTTATAAAAGAATGGGGCTGTAGAAAAGCATAATGTTTAAAATTTAATAATAATTTTTAAAATCATAAACATATAAAAATTCTATAATAAATATTAAATATTTTTTGCGTTGCTCACGTTACTTTCTAAAATTGTAGCCTCTGATGTGTAAAACTTTACAGAATAATAAAATGCATCATACTCTTTAAACCCTACCTAATTTTAGTACTATATATATCTTTTGTATTTCAAAATATTTGTAAAATATTACTATATTTTGAATATTTTTTAAAAATGTATTTTTTATTTATTAAAATATGTAAGTTATTATTCTAATTATATAAAAACAACTACAGTGTAATAAGAATACATTTAACTTAATAAATCAACTTATAGCTAGTAATTAAAGCTAATATTTTAGAAAATAGCATTCGTGACGTAAAACTTAATAAATATTTCATATAGAAAAATTTCTTATTTTCATATGCTTATAATCTTTAAAATTATGATTATGTTTTAAACATTTTATACTTTTCTGAAGCCCCATTCTTGTATAAATAATTTATAAGAATTTCGAATTGTTTAATTTAAATTAAAAAGAATT
This sequence comes from Trichonephila clavipes, assembly GCA_019973935.1. Taxonomy (NCBI): domain Eukaryota; kingdom Metazoa; phylum Arthropoda; class Arachnida; order Araneae; family Nephilidae; genus Trichonephila; species Trichonephila clavipes. The sequence goes on from BMAU01006585.1 coordinate 228,060, forward strand.
ATACCTATTTGAAAATTGTTTATATTTTCAGACCTCTAGAGAAATTTAACACCTCTGAGACCCCTTAGTTAATTGAAATTCCTCTTTGATTCTAAAAATGTGATCACTTCTACAGTTTTGTTTACGGAATATTTTATTCAGAATTGCTTATTTTAATATTGTGTAAATTTGGTTGTAATACCATTTGCATTACAATTTCGAATATTATCCTCTTCTTCAATATATATATATATATATATATATATATATATATATGGAAGAGAATAATATTCGAAATTATTTCTTTTTATTATGAGAGTTATTTATTTTGATACCATGTACAAATTCAGCTATTATCGCTTATTCTGTTATTAAATTACAATTTCTAATATTATCCTCTTCATGGATAGAAGAGAATAATATTCGAAAATATTTATTTTATTATGAGAATTATTTGTATAATATCAAGTACAAATTCGGTTATTATTGGTTATTTGGTTATTAAATTACAATTTCGAATACTTTCCTCTTCATTAATAGAAGAGGATAATACTTCGTAGCCATTTGTAAAAAAGTGGACGTATTATTGGGAATTTACAAGTGAATTTCAACGAACCCTTAAAATAAACGTTTAATTCATCTTAAATAACAAAGTGCATTTCAAATGTCAATTTTTGAGCATAAATACTGTCGAATGATGCAACAAAAATGCATGCATTTTCAAATATTTTCAATATTTAAATACTTTAAGAATAATTTCTTAATTACTGATTTTTCTTTGTTATAAAACTAAAACACTTTTCATATTTTATGACACAATTAATTTCAGTACCACTTAATTTTAAATGCTGATATGTGTGGCTTAATATGTTACCTTATATTTTATTTATATCATTAAGAATAAGTTTAAATTCAATGCAGAAATAAATTTCATTATTGTGAATAAGAAAATGGGTTTCCGCGCAATAAATTGAAAGATAAGATTCTTTAAAAAAAGAAATAAATTACTGTAAATATAAATAATAATAAAAACTCTAAAATGGCATATTATTATGATATATCATTTGTAAAGAAAAACCAAAATAAAGATTTCATGTATGATGAAATAATATTGTTTGTGAACTATGAATAATTACATTTAGTTGTGTTAGACTTAATTTAAAATAAGATTTGTTTTTTTGTTTTACTTAGTTTTTACTAATAAAAGACAATAAAATAGAATTACTTACTTTTTTCGAAAAATAAATGTATTTTTATTTGTAAGTTATAAAAAACCTCTGAATGATAACTTCATTATTACTTAGAAAAACAAATAAGCTGCGAGACATTTGTATAACTACTTTCAAACAGAATCTTGTTTGGTTTTAATTTTTGCATTATCCTCCTTGTTGTTTTTATTCTTAAGACTGTTTATAAAAACAATAGATAAGTAAATCCGAAGAAAACTCCTCCTTGTTTGTTTGTTTTTTTACTATAAAAAACAACTTTTTAGCTGTTTTCAATATGTTCTTCAATTGTTCATGTGTTTTTGTTCCATTTTTTTGAGCAGACGATAAAAGAAAACTCATTAAAGGCAAAAAAGTTGTGCTTCTACAATAAACACATCATTAGGTTTGCGATAAAACAAAAGAATATCTTTAAAATAAATCGTCAAGACTTAACTGCAAGTTTTAAAATGAAGAAACAAATTCTGAAAATTTGTGCTAGAATAAATATGTTATATAGATCATATAATATAATTATTCTAGCTATTATTTTATAAAGTTTATTAATATTTTTAATAAATAGAAGAAATTTCGCTTTTTTATAAATGAAATTCTATGCCTTTAAATAAATAACATTTATTATGAAGTTGTAATTACCACATTTCCAAAATAATCGATGACTTTTTAAAATTATATCTTAGAATTTAATTATTACAAAATTTTCACCCACATTTAATAAAAGAAGAAACAACTAATTTTTAAGATATTTAATTTATTCGAAATTACGAAATTCTTTTAAATGGTTTGTTTTCTACATTCTTTTTTTTGAAAAGCGTAATTAAAAACATTCGAAATTTTAAAATAAATTTCTGTAATTTTTGCAGTACAATTAACCAAACAATATCTTATTCAACTAACAAAATTCAACATTACATTCAACACACAGTACAAATAAATAAAATCATTCCTGAAAACAAGAAATGATCTTTTCTTAATTAAAAAGGTTTTGTTTGATAGAGAAAAAGAAATCAAATCATGCAATTTTTAACCGAAACATATTCATTTGTATATGGTATAAAAATATAATTATTATAACTCAAATTAATTATATAATAATGGAGTTAAATTTTATTAAAGATTAGGCTATATTAAAAAAAGGTTAGAAATTTATCAAATATTTTCCCCGAAAGTTAATTGAAAAACAGATTAAATTGTTTTAATCAGTTTAAAATTTTAAGAACTGAGTTTTCCTCTTTTGTTCCATAATTGTAAATTTCTTTATTCTATGATAATAAAAAAAATTACGAAATTGGATTGATTCCTTTTCGATTTTTCCCGAGCTGAGCTCGGGTAAGTGAGACATTCCATCCTGGTTCAACTCAAGTGTAGCTCAGGCACTGTGAAAATTTACACGGTGCAATCGGTCTTTCCCGAATTATCTCACATGTGCTTTTTATGCTTACGAATAATTAAAAAGTACCACTAGGTGGAATTTTCTGCAAAAAGAGGACGTCCTTCTGCTGACCCCCACCCCTTCACGTTTGTCTGAAAGATACTTTGTTGACTATATTCCTTCAACATAGAAGAAAACTAATCCAACACGACAGTGTATTATTTGCTGCTAAAAAAGAGACAGTAAAGGGGAGAAGAGAAACAAGATTCTTACTGTCCAGATTGTGATGTTGGGTTATATGAGCAGTACCGTGTTTTCGAATTTATCATACACGATCGAATTTTGGTTAATAATTATATAATGATTTATGGAAGTGCAAAAGATGTAAATTAAATTTGTAATTCAAGATTTGCAAATTTGTAATTCAAGATTTTCACATTTTAAGCTTTATATTTATAGTCGGTGAGAACTGACACCAAAGTATGATGATTTTTGCCGTACGAAAAGCCAACTTTACAGATAAATAACTGATTTATTTAAATTTACGTTAGTTTTTAGGAAAATTTGTATGCGAATGGTGCTAGTATGTTTAAAAAGATATGTATGTTTTAAAATAAGCATATTGGCATTTTTGATCCATTATCTAGAAATAAAATGGCTCCGAAAGGGGTTAAGACTTTAAACACTATAAATATCGTTATAAATCTTTAAAGGTACTAAAATGATTTTTTTCTACATTTGATTTGTTTCATGTGAATGCTAAAATATTTTTGTAAATGACTTAGCAAAATTGAAAGACATATTCAAATTAGAAAATTTACCTTTAGAAAGAAAATCTTTATTACAACTTTACTACCACTTTTATTACAACTATCTTCTCTAAACTTACCAACTTACGTCAGCCTCTTTAAGTAGAGGGGCTGATGCATCAAATGTGTCATGCTCGTCACTTGATTGTGGTTTAATAGTACTAGGTTCTTCGCCAATAGCTATTGTTATGCTTTAGAAAGCGGTATTGATAAAAACGGAAATCAAATTTAAATTAACTTTTAGAAAGTGAAATAACGCTGTTCATGTGTATTCGAAGGGTCTTTCCCCTTTTTAAAAATTATATTCCCGAACTTTATAATGAATGTTATATGCTGTGTGCCATCTGTTGTTTCGAGAAACAAAAAAGCATTGAACATCTGTTCCTGATCATATTGGATTTATTTTCCCTAAGATAATAGCAATCATGAAGGGCCGCTTGATTAAAATTTTAAGCCAAATTTAGGATTTTATACTTAATTTTGGTTATTCCATTGTTTCATTTATAAAAATACATTGATGTAGTCCTGTAAATAATTATATTTTTGAAAAAACTAAACTTTTTTTTACCCATTTAATTTGTATGTTTTGTTATATAAATAGGGTCAAAGTAAAATTGAAAAAGTTTTATACAATAGACTTTGCCAATTTTGTCTTTCCACAATTTTGATAATTTGTGTCATTTTCTCATCAGTACATTATAAAAAGGGATGTTTGTATATTCGCTTCACTCCAACACGTTCAACCAATCATTATGAAAATTGGCATGTATATATATATTTTTGAGGGAGAAGGGTTTTGCGCTATCCTGTTTGTTGCAGCTCCCCACCAGGTGGTGCTATAGCATATCAACTTCTGCACTGTTCAATCAATTGCCAAGTTGCTAACGTGGTCGCCAAAGTTGATGCCAACTTGGCTCTATCGCCAACATTTCGTTGTTTCATTGAATCGCCATTATAATATAAGGACAGGCGTTACTTGTGAATATTACAATTTCAACATAACATAAATGCAACAGAAAGTAATAGTAACGTATTACACCAGTGCTTCTCAAAGTTTCCATAGTCACGACCCAATATTCAATCATAATTTTCATCGCGCCTTCCTCATACAATAACAATGTACTGAATTCAATAAAACGACTCTAAAACTACAATACGACCACAATCTCTTAAGTTCCACCGGCGTATATAAACGTCTCGCTCAGTCAAAGCGTTAATTTCTCCGGACGTATATATACGTCTTTCCGAAGTACGATATTTTCTCTGCACTGCTATCCATATAATTATTCCGAAGGATTTCGAATGCAATAAAAGGACTTTGACAATGTTTGTCAAATATTTACTATTTCCGATTATTTGCTCTTCTTTATTCTTCACCCCCCTCATACACAAAAACACCACATACGCATTCCTACGGGGAAAACAAATCTCGTAAATTTTAATGGGCAGTTAAGGGATTAATCATAAGCCGTACAAATTATAAAGATAAGTGTTAATTTTTGTATATAATTTTATATATGACAATCCCATGGGGTCACTGTTAATTATTAAACTTGATCTTAACTCAGGATTGTTAAATTAATTATTAAATACAATGTGTAGTTCTGATACATTTATAAGTGTAATATATCACTGTAAATGTGTATTTTATTTTTTATTATGGTCAGAATATATTTTGTTGTTTACTTTCAGTAAATTAGTAATTTTTTTAAATATATTCTTTTGTTTTTTTCAATATGTTCCTTCCTCCTCGTAGACTTATGACGTCTTTCTGGGGGGGGACGCCCCACAGTTTGAGAAACGCTATATTACACATCCAAATATAAATTATATACACTATTTTAAGCGTTCATCGCAGAAAATTTGTGACAATGTGTTACTTTTTCAGAGCAGAGATCAGCTTTGGGAAGTGTTTTTAAAAATCGGCCCACAAGAGATTTACGGGCGTTATAAATAAAAAAAAATCCTTTTTATCAGCTATTTGATCTACAGACGTAAAATTTAACAAATATGGTTTTTTTTTTTTGTTCAGCTGAGATTTGCAAAAATCTTTTTTTTTTTTGTTTGTTTAATTTGCCATTAACGAAAAATTAAATCTTTAAAAACTTCCTTATCCTTCAGTCTGTATTGTTTAATTGTTCAATTCACCCGTATGAAGAAAAGGTATACTAGCTAGTTTTATATAAAAATAATGCCTAAATAAATATATTTCATTCGGATAAATTTGTTTTAGTGCTCCCATTTCATTGCATAAAAATATTTTCCATACTACATATATCCTCACTGGAATTAATATTATCACAATTTCTTAATCCTTTTATGTATTTTAACACCTAAGAAAAGAAGAACTCAAGAACAATTGCGTTCCTTATTTAATTGTAAACATACGTTTTATTATTCATTAATTATAAGAAGACATCATGTATAAGTTACCATTAAAGTATATAATTCAGTTATTTCGTAGAATAACTAGGTATTTCTTGAAATAACTAGACAAGTCCGTTAAAGTACATAATAGATGGGAAATTTTACACTTTACCTAGCTATTGTATGAAATAACTAGCTATTTTATGAAATAACTAATGACAGACCTTTAAAGTGAAATAAAAAACAATTTTAAAGTTATTTTAGGAATTAATACATCAGAAATAGCTAAAATCTCACAAAAAATACATTTATACTTATTACGGATGATTAATTGGTAAATGATAAGGAAAAACAGATGATATAATTTATCATTGCTCATATTGCTAACATAAGCTAAACAGAAAGGGAAAAATAAGAATATATGTTGCAGAAATAGTTATATTTAAATATGGTAAAACTGTTGCTTCTCATAAAAACATTGTGTAAACTTTTTTGAACAAAAATGTAAGAGAATATTAATTTAAATTTTATGAAATGCCTTTATTTTACTTTGCATTATTTATTAGAGCAAAGATTGCTATGATGACACTTTGAATTGCGGTTCACAACTGACTAAAAGCAGCTAGAACTGGTTAAAAAAACTTTCGAGTGCCTAACGATCAAGTAATCGTTATTCTATAGAATACCTAAGTAAAACACAGAATTCAATACATTTATATACTTTAACCGACTTGTCTAATTATTTCATGAAATACCTAGTTATTCTATTAAATAACGGATTTCACTCTTTAACGGTAACATATACAACTAATCATCATTTAAGATATACGCATGTTTGTGATCGATGCAAATGTAATATTCAAAGATATAGGTGAAAACATCTTAAAAAGGATTTGAGTCAAAATAAAAATGAATAAATAAAATATGTTAATAATAGATAATTAATTCAATATGCTTACTCTTTGACTATTATGAAAATCTTTTGACTATTATAGTCTTATTTCAAAATTTTCAATTATATACTGAAAAAGACAAGTTTCACTGATAATTAATCATTTTGATAATAATTAATAGTAATTTTCTTCCGTTATTAATGAAGTATTTCGCGTACAACACTATAAAAATTTCATTTAACAAAGTGAAAAAAAAATTATTTTTGGCAGTGAGATTGATTGCACAGACTTTAAAATATTTCGAGTAGTATAAAGATTCTTTTATAAACATGGCTGTTATTATTTTTTTTCTAAATTTGAGACATTCTAATACTAATGCTTTTTTTACTTCTAATGGTGTTTTACCATTGCAAACCTAGTACATTCCCCAGAAGCGGGTACATCTTTTTATTACGGCACCATATAGATGGATACTAATCGGTGCTGATAATTTTGACGCCAAGTTTCTTCCCAAGGAGAGGCACTTGACCTCTGACGAAGCGAACCTGTTCTAAGATTTAATTTTTCCAAGAGCACCTAAGCCAAACAGAAACTCTAGGGATCTCTTACATTTTTTGCATCATGAAAATCCACCGACTTGGGCAGGGGTCGAACCCACAACCAGGTGCAGAAGGCCAGCGATAAACCAACCACGTAACCCAGCCGGCTTTTTAATGCTAATGCTTGTTATTAAATAATAGCTATTTTCCATACCCTTGAACAAGATTTAATACAAAAAGAGAAAAAAGATTAACAAATAACTTATTTCTTATAAGTACAGCATTACAATTATGAGAATTTATATAGTAAAAACTATTACAAACTTAATTTTATGTGAATTTTAAAAATATTTTATGAATATCTTAGTTCAATATTTTTTTCTTTTTATCATATTCGTTAGAAAGAATTCAGTATAATAATATTCTATCTTTCCCCATAAAAGTGTTCTCTTGTTATTTACGCTTAAAAAGAAGTTAGGTAAAAAGTTATTACAGAAAAAGAGTGAATGATATAAAAAGAACTTTATTCCAGGCAAACTGAATGAATTACAAAACGCCGAAATTAATGTTACTTGAAAGGAAAAAAAATTCAAATTAGCTTTCACTCTTCCGCGATTTCTACTTTATTTACGTATAACTCAATCTTCCAAACCTAATTATTAACGCAGTAAAACATTTACAGAATAATTGAAAAAAAAAAGTATTTGAAAGGCTTAACAAAAAAAAAGAAGCGTTACTTTTAATAAGAAGTATCTTTTTGCTTATTGCGCGGGGAATTACAACTCTTAATTTCCTTAAATGGCATTCAATCACTTAGAACAACCAAATTCTATCATTTCTTTCTTTGTTCTTTTGACATTATTTCTCTCTAGCAAAGATGATGATGTACTTGGGTTGAGTTGCTAGCTTCCTGGACCTTGGCCTAGATTTCCGTTAATCGATTGCAACCGGAGAAAGGCTCAGCTGTAACGCAAGCTCCCTATTGGATACTAAAGTTTGCTTTTTTTTAACCCTCTCACTCTCTTGCGATGGAAGGTTTAAAACTCTTTTCCCCCCTGAAAAATATCCACATTCTGGGATTCTTTTGTAGGTGGAGTTAAAATAACGATTACCGTTCGAGTGAAATGTTTTTCACTTTTGCGAATTTATTTCAAAATGTTTTAGTCTTTCTGTGCTAGATTCTATTCTGTTATGCATTATATTTCCAGTACATGCTTTTCAGTGAAATTAAATAATTTAGAAGGGAAAACGAATTTGCAAACTCTTGGGATTATTAATTAATAGTTATTCTTTTTTATTTTATGTGTAGAACGGATGTAATAAATTTAATGTAATGCGTAGTTAAAATTTTATTCATCAAATATTCAAATGCGTAGACATAAATACACGAAACTACACATTTTGATAATTATTAGTTGTAATATACAACCTCTGACAATAAAGTTCGGTGAATAGCCCTATAACATTAACGTAGATGAAATACACTCTGTCGCAAAAAAATATATGCACCCAGAAGAAATTGAGCTACATTCACGAAATTTGGTATGCATGTAGTGTATATGAAAATAAACAAATGATTAAAAATTCAGAACAAAATATCATTTTATTAAAAGCGGTTACAGCTTGCAAAAGGTTAAAAATCAGTAAGTAGTAAAGCCACCTCTGGCAGCTATACAAGCCGAAATTCGGCGTGGCATCGATTCAATTAGATCACTTATGACCCCCTGTGGAAGATCCTGCCATAGTCTTTGCATCTGCGCAGTTAATTCTCCTGTATCTCGGGACGGCTGCAGTTGCCTTCCCAGCGCGTCCAGACATGCTCTATTGGCGAAAGATCTGGTGACCTGGAAGGCCATGGTAGGACGTCATATCCTTGAAGACATTGTTGGGAGAGTCGCGCAGTATGTGGACGAGCATTATCCTGTTGATAAATGGCACCTGGGCGACTTGATAGCATGGGTAGCACAATCGGCGTTAAAATATCGTCCACGTATCTGCGAGCTGTCAAAGTGCCTTGAAGGACCACTAAAGATGATCGTGTGTCCCAAGAATTTGCTCCCCACACTGTCACACCTTGTGAAATTGCTGTATGCCGCTCGACAATAAATGCCGGATCGGACCGCTGGCCGGTGCGCCTCCAGACACGTGTGCGGTGGTCATCAGCACTGAGACTGAATCGGGATTCATCACTGAAGATGACACGTCTCCAGTCTGTCACACTCCAAGTTGCCCGAGGTCGGCAAAATCCAGTCGACACTGCCTATGATGTGGGGTCAGTGGTAAGCGTCTTAGCGGACGTCGGCTCCTCAAGCCAACTTCGGTCAGTCGTCTCCTTATGGTTTCTCTTGATGGCACTGGATGTCTGGAAGGAGGTAAGTGGCGTTGAATCGATGCTAGCGACGTTGTTGGTGCCGAAGTGGCCACTCTTTGATTGCACGATCCTCTCGATCATTTGTGTTCCTGGGACGTCCTGACCCTCCGCGACGGTACACTCTACCTTCTGTGATCCACTGTTGCCAACACCGAGCAACTACCATATCGCTCCGACCGAGGTGGCGGCCGATACGTCTATTCGACCAACCTGCTTCTCTGAGGCCTATTATACGGCCCCTATCAAAGTCCGTCAGCTGCTCGTACTGCCGCCGGTTACGTCTTAGAGGCATCCTAAGTCTCAATATCGTCTATCAAAGTCATCAGATTCGTTTGGATAGCCGTACGGCTCTCGTACTCATGCTTTTAAACTCCCCAGTTGCGCAACTAATATGCGCATAGCACACTTAGCCTTGTCTCATTGGCTTCGAAATTTTAATCATTTGCATATCTCTTACCAGACTACATTCTTGCCGAGTTTCGTGATTGTAGCTTGATTTCTTCTGGGTGCATATATTTTTTGCGACAGAGTGTATTAACGAAAGTTACTTAACTGTCCTTCGAAATAATCCCCTTCCATAACTATGCCCACCCTCCGAGATCTGCTATATATGTCTTGGAAGCTTTGCAAGAAATCTTCTATTAGGATGGAGTTCAAAAGTCTCGTCACGTTTCGTTGAATGTTAGGAATATTGTCAAATACCTTTCCTTTCAAAGCGAGTTTGAGTCGTGGAAATAGGAAGGATTGAGATTTGGCGAGTATGGTGGATGTTTAATTTGCAGCACACCTCTTTTTTTGCCAGGACCTGTTTCACTGACCTTTTGATAGTTCATTTTCCTGTTCGAAGTTAAGAACCAATGCACTAAACAAGAACTTGGTAAAACAAGTCTTACACGGAACACAACCAATGCTCAACTGAACAACGCTGGGGGCAGATGGTCAACACCTGCCGCTACATATGTGCAGCATTTTGATTCGCCGATGTCTCCAGATCGGCCGTTTTGACTTCATTCACCAAACTTTATTGTCAGAGGTTGTACAATCCAATTCTCTTATTGTGGAATTATTTCCTGATAATATCAGTTGCTTCTTGCCATTCTTAAGACTTTTTATATAACTTTTTAACGTTTTACATAATAATTTTACTGGACATTTTTTTCTCTTTTACAAGCATTAAAACTTATAAATGTGAACTATGATATCTTAATACAACAGCATCCTTACTACAGACGATAAAACGTTAAGAAATAACTATGCTTCGCTAATAATATAACATTCAGATTATATATATATATATAAATTATAGAAATTATCTGATATAAAAAAATAATTATTTTCATAATTAGCAAAACAGCAGATCTACTTATCTTAGTTTTGTATAATATATATACGAATTTATTTAGCGTAGCATGGAAATAGCATGTTTTTTAATAAAATCTTGTTCTGTGGTTAAATATAAATATTAGAAACTGAAATAAAAATTAATTAAACTTGTGCTTCAACAATGACTAAACATATCGGGATTCTTAGCGAAGAGCAAGCATGTTCATCTCTTAAATTTAATGCTGCATATTTATTAAAATACTCTATGTGATAGATATAAATTTGGGTTTTAAAGGTAGATAGAAAAGATGAATGCTACAACATCTATAAACATCGCGGACTTAGAATTTCTTTGTGGGGTTAGAACCTTTTTGGGGCCTAGTTAAATTTTCCCCTTCTGTTTATATTACTGAGAGAAATCTTAAAAAAATATATAATGGATAGATATTCTGAATCCCTAATATAAGAGGAAAAACAAAGGTGCATCGCAACTTAGTTCTACGCTGATGTGAAACATATATTGAAACAAACCAATTAATGCCTTGATTTTTACATCAAATGAAAATTGACTGAAGTTTATATAAAAGGAAGTTATACAAATTGGAACACATTTCTTAAATGTATGGAGCTGTCGTTTTAATTCCTTCTCAAATTAATTTCCAGGAACTATTACAAAAATCTAGATTACTAGATAAAATTACTTTTTGAAAGGTTTCTTCAATCTATAAGTAAAAGCTGTTTCAAGTTGAAAATATTTTTAACACTCTTTGGTGAGCTTCACCTGTATGTAACGGAATCTTTGAACTCGATTTTAGGCCACTTTAAAAGGTCAGATTAAAATTCGAAATTTTGCACACTTCTTAAGGACCGATGACAATACAATAATTTAATAATTTTGTTCCGTTGTCCTGTTCAGGATCATCAGGAATAATGATTTTCCATTTCCAGATCTGACGACTAATTCCAGATCACATTTCCAGAATTGGCGTCTAATTTCAGATTTGGCGACTACCCAAACAGCTGAAAATCGATGCATAGGTCACCGGATTAAATAGTTTCTCAGAAATTCTTCGATTCAGACTCAAAACGTGTACTTTTATGTCTAATCCTGATGCAAGTTTTAGAAAGAATATTGAGCTCTTTTTAGTGAAAAATATCATTAACTTTACACCTTTTTACACATTAAATATTTCAAACACTTAGCTCTTTCGGATTTTCTTCAATTCACTGATCCTACAATTTGAAAACCAGGCCATATCAACGCACAGATAGGATGCCAATGGGTATTCCAGATTCTAAAAAATGATGCATCTACGATCAATTCATTAATGAAAAAATAATACTTTAAAAAACTAAAAAAACACGTTTTTATTGAAGATTGAACTAAAAAATGAAAAATAAATTATAGTTTTTTTAAAAAATAAAAAGCATGCTTTTATAGTTAATCGAGCTAAAAAGTAAAAATTAATTCTTATTATAAGAATAAATGATTAACGAGAAAATAAATGTCATTGTGGTAAAAGCGTGGGAGACTGTGCTACACTTTTACACTAACCCTGTCTTTCTGAATAGAACTATTAAGAAATTATATCAAATGATATCGAGCACTCCATGCTTTTACCACAATGACATTAATTTTCTCGTTAATAATTTTATTCTTATACACTGGCCTCAAAAAGTTAAGGTACAACATGTTTTTCGAAGCTCACCATAAAAAAAATGGCAGTAACAATAAAATGCATAGTTTACATGAATGATAATAACGAACTTTAAAAACATTAATGCAAAAACGATTGCTACCACTTTTATTTTATAGAAAAGAACGTATATTTATGAGCGAGAGAAAAATATGCAAATATCAAGCTTTCGTACTTTTGTGTGTAAGTTGTGTTGATTTTCAACAGTTGTTGGCAGTTTCGGTGACAATAGTCAATAGAGTTTAGAAAATGTCTCAGAGACGTCGTTTACCCAATTCGTTAAGGTGGCGGGCAGTTGGATGGATGGAAATGGGATTGTCGCAGGCTGATGCTGCTAGACGTCTCAATGTGTCTCGTAGTGTTGTTCAGCGACTTTGGGATCAATACCAATCCGAAGATTCTGTGTCCAGAAGACCTGTTCCAGGCCGACCACGAGCTACAACACCTGCAGAAGACCGTTTTCTAGCTCTTTTGGCATGAAGGAGAAGAACCACTACTGTGCCGCAGCTCGTTGCAGACCACTTTCAAGCATCAGGAAGAAGAATCTCCGCTACTACGGTGCGAAATCGTCTTCACAATGCAGGTCTGTATGCAAGAAGACCAGTTGTGTGCGTTCCCCTCAACGGACGACAGCGAAGGAACCGCTTATGCTGGGCAAGAGAACATGTTTCTTGGACGCAGCAACAATGGGCTTCTGTGCTGTTCACAGACGAGTCCAGATTTACAATGGAGAGTGATTCAAGGCGTCTACTGATCTGGAGGGAACAGCGCACTAGATACCATCAATCCAACACTGTTGAAAGACACAGTTATAGAGGTGGTGGAATCCTGGTTTGGGCAGGGATCTCGCTCGGTGGCCACACTGACCTGCATGTGTTCCATGGAAGAACCGTAACTGGTCTTAGATATCGGGATGAGATCCTTGATCCATATGTCCGCCCATATGCTGCTGCTATTGGTAACGACTTCATTCTGATGGATGATAATGCGCGACCTCACCGAGCTCGGATAGTTGAGGAGTATCTGGAGGATCACGGTTTGGAACGAATGGAATGGCCAGCTCGATCTCCAGACCTGAATCCGATAGAACATCTTTGGGACTATCTTGGCAGAGAGGTTGCTGCTTTAAATCCTCCTCCAAGGTCGTTACATGAGCTGAAACAAGGCGTACTCTGTGTCTGGTCTTCGCTTCCTATTCCGGTGTCCGACAACTTAATAAACAGCATGGGAAATCGATGCCGCCAATGCATTCAAGTTAGGGGTGGACACATTCCTTATTAGAACCCATTTTTGTATTGTTTTTATGCCATTTTACCACATAACACTGTGATGTGCTGTTTTCTCCAAGAATGGACTTTTCCGAAGAGATTGCTTTTTTTGTTATAAATCGTTTTTGCAATACACTTATACAAATTTGTATAACGCATTCAATAAAAAACTATTTAATGCACATATCCTCCAAATTTTTTGTTTCTACATTCATTCATTTGCAAATTAGACACAAAAACCCGGTTGTACCTTAACTTTTTGAGGCCAGTGTATTAAGAATTAATTTTTACTTTTTAGCTCAATTCACTAAAAAAGCGCGTTTTTTTTAGTTTTTTTATAACTATAATTTTTTTAAATTTTGAAATCGATTGAATGAGCATTTTCAAATCATTTTTTCGAAATCAATTTGGCACATTAAATTTTTTTTGGAAACCTGAATTTTTTTTGCAGATGTTTATTAATTATTACATGTTTGCGTGATATATGTTGTAAAAAATATCACAGTAAAATATTCCTTCATACTTGAAAATTCTTATACCATTATTTTGCAGTTTTGTATCTAATCATTTACTGAAAGATATTTCACTTTTCTCAGAACTAATTCAACTTCGTTAAGTTTTGAGTTAAGAAGAATTCAAGATCCCCCTAATAACTTGGGAGAACATTATCAATTCTAGGATATAATTAAATTTGGGTTATTAATAAAAATTTCAGTGATATCATTTGGAGTATTCTGCTTCAAAGAAATATTTTGTTAACTTTTAGAAAGAATTAATAATCGAAAAGGTAAAGACCATGGTTTAAGTATGAATTAATTTGTTTTTTAAAACATATTAAGAAATGTATTTGAAAAAATTCTTAAGATTAAATTTACTCTCGATTAAATAATTAACGTTGCAATTAGAATTTCTGATTAAAACTCATCAAAGATGTAAATTAATTTTTGTAGAATTATTAATTAATGCAAGATCTATGAATTCATTTCAATTTCATTGCTTGAAAGATTTTGATCCCTGTTAAGTTATTCAACTAGCTTTAAAAATTAAATCTATAGAATGTTTTCAAAGAAAATGTTATCAGTATCTTTGAATTAAAATATCAGTTAAAATGATATATTTACCCTTTTAGAGAAGTATTGTTTTAATCTATTTAGAATGGTTTTTATGTGTTGCATTTTTTAATTTTATGTTAAATAAATTACAAGTTTGAAATGTTTTTTCCATTGATGAAAATCCTTTGTTGTTATTTTTCAATTGATTTAGAAGAGAATATTCAATAAGAATAATATCAGTTAGATGGAATTCTCTGTCAAAGAATAACTGTAAAGATGGTATTATAAAAACAATGTGTGTTACTTAAATATATAATACTTATATTCTGTTAACAATGAAACAAGAAAAATAACCAGTGGTAGTAATAAAAATTTTCACATTCTTCCTTTAAAGATAAGTAAAAGTTTATGAGGCTTCCTTTTGTAAAATTTGTGTTGTTAACCTCTTCGCGGTTTTTCCCTAGCTGAAATCGGGCAGGTGAAACGTACCATTCTAGCTCATACCGAGTGTAGCTCAGGTGCTGTGAAAATTTACACTGTGCACAGTCGGTCTTTCCCGGATTATTTCACATGATCTTTTTATGGTTTCGAATAATTGAAAAGTACCACTCGGTTGCATTTTCTGCAAAATGAGGACATCCTTCTGCTGAACACCCCTTTCACGTTTTTCTAAAAGACACTTTGTTGACTGCATTCCCCCAAACACAGAAAAAAAGTAATCCAACGCGACAGAGTATTATTTGCTGCTCAGAGAGAGAGTGTGATGAGAAGAAGTAAGAAGAGAAATAAGATTCTACTGTCCAGATTACGATGTTGGTTTTTGTGCAGTACCAGGTTTTCGAATTTATTATACACGATCAAATTTTGATTAATAATTTCATAATCATTTATATAAGTGCAAAAGATGGGAATAAAATTTGTAATTTATGATAAAAAAGCTAAGTATTCTCTAAGCTTTATATTTATAGTCAGTTTTTATTAATTTTTCAGAAATTTTGTATGCGTATACTACTATTATATTAAAAAATATATGCATGTTTGAAAGTAAACAGAAAAAAAATTGACATTTTTTTATCCTTAATACAGAAATAAAATGAACCTGGAAGGAGTAAAGATAATTATTTTTTTAAATAATAAAGAAATTTATCATATCAATGGGTTATAAATAAATTAATTGTATTATATTTAAAATATGTATGCGTTAAAACCTACTCATTTAAGGATATTGAATTCAAAAAAGGAAAAATTGCAAAAAACAATTTCATGACAGTAAAAATATTGTACTTATTAATGATTAAGAACAGAATTAATAAACGAATTAACTTAAAACTTTTGAAACCTCTAGTAATTTGAATTTCATGGAGTATTTTGAAGGATTATTTTGAAAAGAAGAATAAAAATAAAAAAAAGTTTTAATTCGAACCGAATAAAATCTAATGAAGGCTTTATGTTTTGGAATTACAATTACTTTTATTAAGAATTACAACTACTTTCTCATTCGATTCAAATTTTTCTTACGAGACATAAAATTTTAAATTTATATCCTTCGTTGTGTATAAAAATCATTTGTAAAAAGTTCATAAAATTTATTATTTTGCTAAGTGATTTAAAGATTAGTTTCTATTCCAATCAAATTGGAATATAGGGAGAAAAGTATTTAAAATGTTTTTATGTTTTTAAGTATTTTAAATGTTAAAATGCCTGGCATCAAAAAATTAAAAAAAAGAAAATATTTCTCCTGACAATTAGATTTAAAGACCCACTCATCAAAATTTGTATTTTATATTTAAATATAAATAAAAATCTTCCGGAATCTTTATTTAAAGCTTTAAATGAAAAAGGGCAGATTAAAAATGCATGACGAAATTATAAATAATTAAAAAAAATTTAAAAAGGTCCTGATATTTTGAAATAGATTTTATTTATTGCACAAACGTACACTCTTTTGCAAAAAAAAAGAGTTACTTCTAGAACATAATCTCATGATCTCGAATTTTTTCATGTGAATTGTTTTGTATCTATTCAACTAAGTAAACCTTCAAGACCAGGGAATATTTTCGATCATAGTCCTCGTTTCTACTGCCCAACTACCTTTATTTAAATTACGTATTTATTGCTGATGGTTTTTCTTTAACAATTATCAAAGTTGTATTTTATCAGATACGCAACCATGATGTAATTACGACAGACAATTGACAGTCTCTACAAACAATTGATTGATTTTGAACGTGGTCGTATTGTCCACATGCGTGAAGTAAGTTAGTCATACCGTGAAATAAGCCATCATCTGCATCATATGAACAAGGCTATACAGAGATACCTTTTCAACAATAGGACCTACTTTTTTGAATGAAAGCTCAAATGCGTTTTATCAGATCAGACATTTGTACGATTGTCTTGAACTATCCTGAAAATGGCATTATTTTCACCACCCAATGAGCTACAGGATCATGTATACCACTCGTTGTGCTTTCCAACATCTTCAGAGTTTTAACTTTAGCAGAGTTAAACTTGCACCCCCACCCCTTTTTAAGACATCTGTCTTTAACACCCCAACATCGATAGTCACTTGAAGTGGTGTCATAGCCAATTATCATGCTTCCCAGCAGTCTGTCATTACATAGAGTTCAATAATGAATCCCGTCTCAGTGTTACATACAACATTAACACCATTGGATTGGTGTGTGGAAAGCCTGAATAGTGGCTTTAATTAGCCTTTAGCTGTTCAAAGATGTCTTTTCAACATGGAACCTTTTTGAATGAAAGCTCAAATACGTAGCAAGATCGGGCATTTGTAGGATTGACTCGAACTGTCCTCAAAACAGCATTATTTTCACCACCCAATGAGCTGCAGGACTATCTACACCACACTTAGTGCTTTACAACATCTTTAGAGTCTTAACTTATGTGAAGTTCAGCACACACCGCCCTTTTTCCTTAAGACGCATATCCTTAACACCCCAACATCGATAGTCACCCGGAGTGGTGACATAGCCACTCATCATGCTTTCCAGCAGCTTAGTGTTAGAGTTCAATGATGAATCAAGAGTCTCAGTCTTGCATACAACATTATCACCGTTGGATTGGTGTGTGGAAGGCCAGAGTATATATATATATGTAGGAATGGATGTGCACATATCGTATCCCTCCTATATTCATTAATGACGTAATGCCAAGAGAGCGCCACCTATCCGACAAGGCGGTTCGAGGATAACGAGTAAACCAGACTGGAATAGAACGATTGCGAGGGAGACGACCGAGAGAAGCGACGGCGATGAGACGATAACAAGGGCGCTGGAACGAAACGCCTCGTGGAATCCAACGATCTAATGATGTTTCGATTACTTTTTACTAACTTTTAGCCCCCTTGTAAATAATTCCCCTTAATAAATGTATATTTAACTCAATCTGGCCGTTGTCACTCTCTATATGGAGGCTCGGCCTTTCCTTAACTTAAAATCCCCTAGAAAACCGAAGTAAAGGACGATGACGATGCAAGATAAGTGAATTTATTCAATGTGTTCTTCAATGTGTGTTGGACGATTTTATTCAAATTCAAGCGCATTTATTCTTCAAAGCGTTTTTCAACGTGTGTTTGACGATTTCATTCAATTTCAAGTGTTGTGTGAAAATTCACGATTGTGAAGATTTATTCGATAATTTTGCCGACACATCAAGATTTTCTTCAACACTATTATACATTCATGAAAGTTAATATTCAACAATCAAGACGTTGTATGCAAAAGTTTACCGTGAGTTTTTATTTCCATTGTTTTTACAAACTCTCAGTGATTGTGAAAATATATTTTGAAACTGCTAATGTGACTGTGATACGATATATATTTTTTAACTTGTACAACTGCTACTAGTGACATTTTATTTTAGACTTTAATCTTTTCATAGCGTATTAATTTTTTTTTTTTTCTGTGTTGAAATATTTTACTCATATATCATTTTAAGTGATCTGCAAATATTTGTATATTTTACGTATTTTGGTTCAATTTAAGTGATTTATTATGTCTTACTTAACACTGAATGATATCCCAGTTATCGCGCAAGCTTTGAAATTTGGCAATACGCAAAATGTAAAATTATTGTATTCTGTTGTTTTTAACGATCACCCATTCAGTAGGACCTCTAGAGAACAATTGCGAAAGTTTACGGGTTTCGCACAAGATTTTGATATTGAAGACTACTCCGCCGTTATTTTAAAAAAATTTAACCTACCCGATTTAATCTGTTTAGCTAATTTTTTACAACTAGAAACAAATGGAACTGCCGAAGAACTTTGTAATAATATTTTTGTTTTCACTAGCTGATTTATCCGCTTTTCATAATAAATTAAATACACGAGATGTAGAAGAATGCCCCCCGCGGGATGCAGAAAATTCCTTTGCTTCCCCCCACTTTCTACAGACAGGAAATCGGCTGACGCACTTAACCAAATTAATGAGTCAGCTGTTCCCTCTATTTCGAAAAACGATTTATCGTGGCTTTTGTTAAAGATTTACTTCTAACTCTTCGTTCTTTCAGTGCAGATGACTCATACTCAATTGAACATTTTTTTCTGATGTAGAGGAAAATTTAACGTTTTGCCCAATAACCGAACAACAAAAAATTGTTTTTGTAAAACGGCTTTTGACAGGAACTGCAAAATTATTTATTCAATCTCAGCGTGGTATAAACTCTTACAGTTGTATAAAAACATTACTTATTCAGGAATTCAGAAAAAAAAATTAAATCAAGCTCAATTGCATAAGGAATTACAACATAGAAAAATGCGGCCTAATGAAACGGTATTCCAATATTTAGTCGCTATTCGGGAATTAGCGAATCGAGGTCAAGGGTTTCTCGACGAAACTTCAATTATGGAATATTGTATTAATGGAATCCCCGATTCTCCTTCAAATAAGCTAATATTATATGGATGTACAACAATTCAGGAATTTAAAGAAAAATTAGGAATTTATGACAAAATATTTCAAAATAAAAGCAAAAATCACTCTTATGATACGTCGCGTAGTCCAAACTTTAGTAGCCAACGCCGTGATGTTGAAAGTACACTTCATAAACATCGAAATGATAGATATCCAAAATTCAATGCACCAAAGCCTAATTCAAAATTTGAGAATAAAAATTTCAGAGATAGGAATCACGTAACTTGTTTTAATTGTTCGGGATCCGGTCATATTTCTAAATTTTGCCCAGATAAACATCGTGGTCCAAAGTGTATATTATGCGAAAATTTTGGCCATAAATCTGATGCTTGTCCTCAAAAAAATATCCTTTCTTCTAATAATGTTGATGAAATTACCCCATTAACTACTATGTGTAAAGAAGTTAAAATTTTATCTAAAAAAATATTATCTTTAGTTGATACCGGAAGTCAAGTAACCTTAATGAAAGAAAGTGTATGGAATCAATTAGGCTCCCCTTCTTTAATAAATAGTGGTAATATACTAACTGGTTTTGGCCTTTCAAAAACTCATGTAATTGGTTCGTTCAACTCAACTGTTTCAATTGACAACCAAGACTTTCCTGTTAAAATTAATGTTGTCCCCAACCACTCAATGAACTTTGATATTATTATTATTGGTTGTAATCTAATTAAACAAGCTAATTTGACTATCACCCTGATAGTGTTATGTTTTCTAAGCTACAAAACGAAGTATCCGACGCTTCTCCACAACCATTTGTTTTCGCAATTACTGACGACATTCCTAAATTTGATATTGGCCCTGAAATTCCAAAACAAACTCGTAATGATGTTGAGGCATTACTCGTATGTTATAGGCCGAATAAAATTAAAAACGACGGATATTGAGTTAAGCATTACCGTGACGGACGACAAACCAATTTATCATTCTCCAAGACGGTTACCTTTTACTGAACGTGATATAGTAGATAAACAAATAGATGAATGGATACAAAATGGTGTTATTGAACCATGTTCATCTGCTTATGCTAGCCAAGTCCTAGTAGTCCGCAAAAAGACGGCAGTCCACGAGTCTGCATTGATTTTCGAAAATTAAATCGTGTGTTAGTTAAGGATCACTATCCTCTGCCCTCATTGAGGATATTTTAGATAAACTTCAGGATACTAGAGTTTTTAGTACCATTGATTTACGTAATGGTTTTTTCCATGTGCCTGTTAACAAACAGAGTCGCCCATATACCTCCTTTGTAACACAAAATGGTCAATTTCAGTTCCTTAAAATGCCTTTCGGACTCTCTACATGCCCTTCAACGTTTCAACGTTTTATCAATACAGTTTTTCGTGATTTAGTTGTTCAAGGAATTGTTCTCCCTTACATGGATGATATAGTTATCCTTGCTAAAAATGAATCTGAGGCTATTGATAGACTCAAAAAAAGTTCTTCAAGTGTCCAGTGATTACGGATTGGAAATAAATTTTGATAAATGTCAATTTCTGCATAGGAAAATTGAATTTTTAGGCCATATTATTGAAAAAATAAACTTTTTCCTTCCACTTCTAAAACTAAATCAGTTGTCAATTACCCCGAACCAAAAACAACTAAAGAAGTTCAACGTTTTTTAGGTCTCACTGGATATTTTCGTAAATTTATCCCTGCTTATTCTGTAATTGCTAAGCCACTTAGTGATCTTTTACGTAAAGATACTCCTTTCAATTTTGATGTAAAAAAAAAAAAGCTTCCTTTGACGAGTTAAAACGTTTGCTCTGTCAGAAACCTGTCTTAGGTATATATCGACAAAATTGTGAAACCGAAATACATACTGATGCATCAATCGACGGACTTGCTGCTGTTTTATTACAAAGATTCCCCGATGATAATTCCTTACATCCTATATATTACATGTCTAGAAAAACGTCCGAAACGGAGAGAAAATATACCAGCTACGAACTCGAAGTTTTAGCAATCATAGAAGCTCTCAAAAAATTCAAAGTGTACATTTTAGGAATGCCTTTCAAAATAATTACTGATTGTAATGCATTTACAAAAACTATGAGTAAGAAAGATCTAAACACACGAATCGCGCGTTGGGCCCTGAATTTACAAGATTATGATTACACCATTTTACATCGCTCTGGCTCACAAATGGCCCATGTCGACGCTTTAAGTAGAATACAGGTTTTAACAAACCAGTGTAATGATTCTATTGTGCATAGGATAAAAGAATCTCAAGAGCTGGACCCACACATTCTTTCCATAAAAGCTCTTCTTCAAAAGGGTCCATATGATAACTACTGTATTAAAAATAATATACTATATAAATTTATTGACGGTGCCGAAGTCCTTGTTATTCCCGACGAGATGCAGCATCACTTTATCAAAAATGCTCACGACAAAGGACATTTTTCAGTTAAAAGAACTCTAGAACATATAAAAAATAAATATTTTATACCGCAACTTCAATCCAAAATTGAAAAATATATTTCTAATTGTGTAACATGTATATTGAAAAATAAAAAAGTCTGGTAAACAAGAAAGATTTCTCCATCCTCTTGTCAAAGATGATATACCACTAAATACATATCATATCGATCATCTTGGTCCTTTAGCAACTTCAAGTAAAAACTACAAATTCATTTTAGCTGTCATTGACTCTTTCACTAAATTTGTTTGGTTATACCCCACAAAAACTACATCTACTTCTGAGGTAATAAAAAAATTAGACATTCAAAAAACTACATTTGGAAATCCTCGTTTTCTTATCACTGATCGTGGAACTACTTTCACTTCTGACGAATTCCACACTTATTGTTCGGAACAAAAAATTACACTTCACCATATTACTACAGGTTTGCCACGTGCTAATGGTCAAGTAGAACGCATTAATCGAACAATTATTCCTGTCTTATCTAAGATGTCAGAAGACGATCCCACGAAATGGTTCAAACATGTTCCTTCACTACAAGAAGTCTTAAACTCAACATTCCAACGAAGCATTAACACCACTCCTTTTGAATTACTCTTTGGAACACAAATCAATAACAAGACTGATTTGCGCATTCAACAATTAATCGACGAACAACTACAACTCGAATTTAATGAAAACAGAGAACTCCTACGTAAAGCGGCAAAAACGCAAATACTTAAAGTGCAAAATGAAAACAAAAAAAGTCTTATAATCTTCGACGAAAATCTCCTTATTTATACAGTGTTAAGGACTTAGTTGCTATAAAAACGCAACAAGGACCTGACAAAAACTCTGCAATAAATTTATCGGTCCATATAAAATAACACAAGTAAAACCTAACGATACCTACAACGTTGAAAAATGTGGAAATTTTGATGGCCCAACCAAAACAAGTACTTGTGCCGAATACTTGAAACCATGGCCTAACAAATGAATGTTACATTACGAACGCAAACTTTTACTTTAACATTTTTTTCGACATTATCACCATACTCAAGATTGCTTTGTATTGTTTGTCTTCTTTCCATCTGTATACCTATTTTTTTATTCTTTATTATTAGTTTTGATTTTCTGATACATATTTGTCTGTTTTAATAATTGTTTTATTTGTAAGTTTATTTCCTCTAGCTTTTCAGTTTTATTTCATGAAATTTTGAAATACACTGTATTTTACATGCGAGGACGCATGCTTGGTCATGATGGCCGATGTAGGAATGGATGTGCACATATCGTATCCCTCCTATATTCATTAATGACGTAATGCCAAGAGAGCGCCACCTATCCGACAAGGCGGTTCGAGGATAACGAGTAAACCAGACTGGAATAGAACGATTGCGAGGGAGACGACCGAGAGAAGCGACGGCGATGAGACGATAACAAGGGCGCTGGAACGAAACGCCTCGTGGAATCCAACGATCTAATGATGTTTCGATTACTTTTACTAACTTTTAGCCCTCCCTTGTAAATAATTCCCTTAATAAATGTATATTTAACTCAATCTGGCCGTTGTCACTCCCTCTCTCTCTCTCTCTCTCTATATATATATATATATATATATATATATATATAGCGGCTTTAATTAGTCTTTGTTTAAAACAGCACGATGCTAATACTTAAAAGTTGGGGTGTTGGTGCTTTTTCTTACGACAGAAGGTCACCTCTTGTTATCCTGGGTACTTTAACAGTTCAGGGATATGTTAAAGTCATCCTGCGATGATTGGCGTTACTGAACATTTCACGTCATCTGGGGCAGTTTTCTAATATACAGCTGCATATATCTCGATTAGCACCAGACACACCAAGATCACCAGAGAATTTTTCAATCGAATTTGTACAGTATATAGTAGGCCATTAAACTGGGGCTCTGCAAAATGTAGCTGATGTGGAAAAACAATTGAATGGCCATATTTTATCACAAGATGAGTATAGGAGTCTATAAATCCTTACATCGACATACACAAGTATGCATTTAAATTCTACCAGAGATTGAGATTCTTGGTAATCCCTGTGAAGGTCACCAAAGAATTTTTCAATCAAATTTGTACTGTTTATAGTAGGCCATTAAACTGGGGCTCTGCAAAATGTAGCTGATGTGGAAAAACAATTGAATGGCC
The DNA here is from genome assembly GCA_019973935.1 of Trichonephila clavipes. Taxonomy (NCBI): domain Eukaryota; kingdom Metazoa; phylum Arthropoda; class Arachnida; order Araneae; family Nephilidae; genus Trichonephila; species Trichonephila clavipes. The sequence goes on from BMAU01006585.1 coordinate 252,471, forward strand.
ATATTTTATCACAAGATGAGAATAGGAGTCTATAAATCCTTACATCGACATACACAAGTATGCATTTAAATTCTCCCAAGAGATTGGAGATTCTTGGTAATCCCTGTGAAAGGGAATTTTAAGCACATTTTCTCTATCCAATGGAAAAGTTCAAACAATTAAAATAGAAGTAATTAACTATTTTGTTTGGCACCGTGGCAACCATAATTTTTGTACCGATTTATTTTTCTCAATCGATTACTGTATGTAACGTTAAAGTATGATTTTATATCGGTCTCTGTTACATGTGGTTTGGTTTATTAATAAAATGATGGAAGTAAAATTTGAAATGTCTGTTCGGAATTGAATAACACAGACCCTGGAATAAGGAAATTATTTTACAATAGATGGCACCAATTGCTGAATTTATCACTTAATATACAACTGATGGATCCGCGATTTTAAGTCTTTAACCATTTCATTATCTGAATTACACGTGTGTAAATTATTAAAAATAATCGCTTTCTTTGTGGTGTTTTGTTCTAAAAAGAGATGTATATTAGTGATCATTTGTACAAAATGTAATAAAAATCTGTCATAGAATTATGACTGTATCATTTTGATTCATGAGAATCCAAAAAAAAAATTATTTTATCATTTTTATTCATGAGAATTCAAAAATAGAGATTTTCTCCTTTAAACAGAAATACAAGAAAACGGCCAGATAAGTTCCATTTATAGATCTGAAATTGCTTTAAATTACGGATTTTTTTAAGGAATTAAGAGTTAATCTTATTTACATATTTATTTATTGTACGTCATAATATGATTTCTAAAAAACTATCGGTTGTTTAAATTACGTCAAGCGTATATACATAGAATATATTGAAGAAACAACAGTTTAAATTTTATTAATACTTAAAATACATTTATAATTCCACATTAACCCCAATCAGGTTCTATTTTTTTCTGTATTATGGACCAAAAAATGTCAATTTTTTAATGCCTTTTTTCAAACATACATATCTTTTTAAACATAATAGCACCATTCACTAACAAAATTTCCTAAAAGTTAATGCAAAAAAAGTCTATTTAAATGAATGCGCAGTTTACCTGTAAAGTGTTTTTTTCGTATGGCAGAAATCATAAGACTTTGGTGTCAATTCTCACTTACTATAAATATTAAGCTTAGAATACTGTAACGAGCTCTAGACCTCTTCTAAAACTCTAGGTGGCAACGCGGACTGATCCGAAGCACTGCGCATGCGCGAGTGCCAAGCCAGAGTCAGTCGGTGTTTACCTCTCGACCAGAGCAGTCGATTCTGTGGGCTCCGCCAGTGAGCGCAGTGTGGAGATTTGGAGACGGTGATTTCCTCTCGACGAGAGAGGCCCAGTTTTGTGTGCTCCATCCGTGAGCGTGTAGAAATTTAGCAAGTGCGTGATTTCCTCTCGACAAGAGAGATTGCATTTTTAGCTCCATCAGCGAGAATAAGGGATTATCTGTATACAAATGTCAACGCTCGGAATATGAATGATTTTCACTTAAAACGTGTATATAATGTAAATTATTTAATGTCTGTGAACTGCCCTGTGTGCTTGGAAAATAAATCCTCAAAATACCAACTAAGTGTCATCACTTATATGCTTAGGACGTTACAACACTAGCTTCTACCTTGAATTGCAAATTTTATTACATCTTTTGCACTTACATAAATGATTATGAACTTATTAATAAAAATTTGATCATGTATGATTAATTTGAAAAAATGGTACTGTGCACTTAACCCAACATAGCTATCTAGACTGCAGAATCTTATTTTTCTCTTCTTCTCTTCACTGTCTATCTTTGAGCATCAAATAATACTCTGTAGCGTTGGATTAGTTTTCATTTCTGTTGGAGGAATGTAGTCAACAAAGTGTCTTACAGACAAATGTGAAGGGAGGTGATCAGCATAAAAATCACAAGTGAAATAATTCGGGACAGGTTGTGCATAGTGAAATTTTCACAGTGAACGAGCTACACTCGGGATGAACGAGGATGGTACGTTTAGCCTGCCTGAGCGCCGGTCGGGAAAAACCGGGAAGGGGTTAAAGTGTATGCATTACTGCGATTTATTGATGTAATTAATCTTATTTAAAGTGCTTCAATTAAATATATTTTGCAACCTTAAGTATGAATCGAAGTTTGTAAAATTAAAACAGCAAAAAAAGCGATTTTAATCGAGAATTTTATAGAACTTTACAATTCTAAATATAGTAGTGATATCTTTAATAATAGTTTTACTTATATTCATTCTATGATGATGAATGCAATGCTTATTTTATAAATAATTCCTTTAAAAAGAACAGAAGACATTTTAAGGAAATGCTTTTAAATAAATACCTCATTATGCAAATAATTGAATAAGAATTAATTTTCCTGTTTTTTGTTATACGTGTGATATAAAATTACTAATTGCTTTTAAAAGTGAAAGCAATTTCAAATTAAATAAGTGGTTTAGATAGAGACTTAAAGCTTTGAAAGAGTATCTTCTTTTTCTTAAACAAAAGTCCTCAGTGAAAGGGATTTGAAGTTGAGTGAAAATAAACCATTATTGGAAAACTTCATTTGAAATCAATATAATGGAATGTCTCTTAAGGATACTTTCTCAGATAATGATCAATATCTGGGACACTTATTTTAATCTGGCCTGCTAAATTAAATACTTAAGTATAGAATTTATAAACTAGTTTTTTCATGAAAATTAAATTTATACACAATTTTATAAGTTATGATATCCTTTGTGCGGAATAATGAAATAAAACATCAAATTTTTAAAAGATATACAGTGAAATAAGTGCGAAATTACCTAAGACGGAATATCGGTTAGCACGAACTAAAACAATGGTCCCGTTAAACTACTATGTATTGTCATGCGTATTTTCTCTTAACACAAAACGAAAATCTCTTAACATGAAAATATTTGCCTTCTGGGAATGAACAAAATACGGAACATACCAGAGATTTAAGAAGGGTATAAAGTGAAAGAGAGGTAGTTTCAGATTATTTTTCTGCATTATTGATTTGCCCTATGTTTCATCGGAAGAATTCGTTGCGGTAGATGAATGATATGCGTGTGCTGCCCCAATTATGGCAGAAAAAATAATTTTGGAATTCGTTCGAAGCTCAAAAAATGTCAGTGATGCAGATTTCGACAAGGAAAATGAAATGAATAATGTAGCTTCTGTTCCCATGTCATCCGAAATGAGGAACATCATGAAAAGTATGCTCAGTTATTTAGACGAACATTCCAGTGATTAAAATGAATAACAAAAGAGATGATATATCGAACAACTTTTTGACAATGTGATTCTAAAACAGACAATGCAAAGAAAAATATCAGATTATTTTCTAAAAACTCAATAAATGTTTTACTTTTTTAAAAAAACTTGAAAATTTTGTATTAAATTTCATTAAGTTCTTGCGAATGTTTTTGTTTCATTGATTATGAAATACAGGTTTATATATACATACCTATGTAAATAAAATATATTCTATTAAACTAAATTCTGTTGAACATATGTGTTTTATTTCTTTCTTTATTTATTTATGTATTTATTTATTTTGTAATATCCTTTAACACAAAAAAATATTTTAGCCCCCTCAGTTTCGTGTTAAGTGATTTTCACTGTATGTTTAAAAACATAACGAAAATTGAAAACTTAGCAGCACTTAAATGCAATTAACTGTATTACGGGATAAGAAATGAATTTTATTGTAACTTATAATAAGAAAACTTATTTTAAAGAATAGGTCATGTGTAGTATAGATAATGGACATTCAGTTTCAATATATTTTGTTAGCATCTCATCAAATGAAACATTTCAGAAATTCGCCACAAATTAGGTTTAGTTTCTTCCACCGTGCAGAGGGAATGATGCACGTTAAATCTGTCCGAGTCCTCACGTTGACATGGTGTAGAAGTGAGGAGAGTGGGTTACTACCATATCAGGTGTCATCCTTATCACTTGATAGAGATTCAAAGGTATGAAGTCCATCGCCAATAAAATAGGCTTTATTTTTTTTATCGTTGTTTCTAATTTAAAGTAATGCATATTAATTAGAATATTGTTTTACATACACACACTCACACACAAATATATACATATACATATATATATATATATATATATATATATATATATATATATATATATATATATATATATATATTTAAATATATAAAAACAATCACAATTATCAATTGAAAAATTGAAATATATGAATCCTATAATACCAAAACACTTCAGAATATCAATGGCGAATATAAAAGATAATATTCCATCGTTTTCAAACAAAATTAAAAAATTATAAAATAAAATAAAAATTTATAAAATATCCAAGTGCAATCTCGGACTTAGGACCGATAAGTGGGGTTAAACTAGTTTGATGGAGCCAACCTTCGCCCTATTGCAACTTGGTAAGTTAATTGGAAAATATCGAAAATTTAAAAAATTAAAAATTAAGAAGTTAAAATTAAACCATTATACTTGAAAATTAAAACTATTCGCCATCGCATTCTGAAAGATATTACAATATTAAAATTTAAAAACAATTTAGTGCATAATATAAGTGAACCATCAAACGCCCAAGATGATGCACCCATCTTTAAAATAGTTGTATAGGTAGAAAAAATAAATATTTGAGATCCGAAAGTTCAAATCAAAAAATATTTGAGATCCGAAAGTTCAAATTAAAAAATATCTAAAATCAAAAAGTTCAAACAAAAAATCCGAAAGTTCAAGCTAAAAAATCTGAAAGTTCAAGTTAAAAAATCTGATAGTTCAATCTAAAAAATCTGAAAGATCGAGCCTAAAAATCTGAAAGTTCAAGCTAAAAAAATCTAAAAAATCTGAAAGTTCAAGCTAAAAAATCCGAAAAAACTCCGAAAGTTCAAACTAAAAATTTCTAAAAACCGAATGTTCACATTAAAAACACAATATAGTCACAAATGAATAGAGTAAATCATTAAAAACTCACCAAAGAGTATCCCATCAAGAATACTATCCATTTCTTATAGCATTTCATATTTTGCTATAACATCTAACCAATGCCATGTCAATCCAAACGATTCTTGATCCAACACAAGAGATTGACCACTTGGCATTAGAAGCAAACCAGACCACATGTAAAAAACTTGCTTGATTGATTGGTCATAAATGTGTGATTGGACATATATATATATAAATGTTTAATTGGCAATAAGTAATTTTAAAGTGTATATATAGTCGTGTAAATATTGTTTTAAGTGTGTGTGTATTAAAATGTATCCTGTGTGTGGAATGCACAAATTCTTCACAGCTGGACCACTAACAAGCTGACTTTGTGGACCTAATGTTGTGTGGTGGATTTGTGCATTTATGAGTTTAAAAATATTTTTAAGAAATATTTCTGATCTATATATTTTCTCAGGAAGTTGATGGGATAATCCTTTTGTATGCAACATAATATAAATTTCTGGATATTTTTGAATTTATCAATATTGTGCGTAGTTAAATTATTATTTCTCATCAGAAAATTTAAAATTATATTTCTAAATACTGATATATGTAGACAAATATTGAAGTTTGGTATCTTTATGACACTGAATTTAAATGCTTCCCTTTTATCATATATATTGCTATACAATTTGTTGTCAATAATAGTTAAATCCAAATCTAAAAATTCAACTTTGTTTTTGAGTTAAAATTCGTCTGTATTAATTTTAGGTATTCCGGATAAAAATTAATGTTAGGTTTAAATTCCCTATCATGACCTATAACAATTAAGTCATTTATGTATCTTAATAAGAGGCAATATATATCTTAATAAGAGGCAATATATATATATATAGAGAGAGAGAGAGAGAGATAATTTTATAATTTTTAATCTCGGTTGTGCTCATGTGTCCTTCATTGTGTGTTTTTCCTACTGTCTATGCGTTCTTCGAATGTGATTGTTGGATGTTTATCTCTCGTTTGTAGAGAATTATACTATATATATATGGTCGTTATATAGAAAATGCACTTTGCTATAGAAAGGTTATTTTTATATTGTATGATTGAATATTGTATGACATTGGACTTTCACCAACGATGTCGAAAATCACAGATATGCTCTTGTGAAGGTCGAAAAGAGAAGAGCCGACTCGCTGTTTCCCGCCAAATCCTTTGTTCTGCTGGGAATCGGTCAGTTTTGTCAGTCTTATGCAAGGTTTCATGGCGCGAGCAACGTTTTCTTACTTTTTTCTCCGATACCCTAATTTATACTGAAGGGATACAGCAGTAAATCGTGATCTTTTTTCTTGAAAAGTTAAATGCATTGATTGCGGGTAAACGAGAAGACAATCGTTTTTATTTTTCAAAAGAAAAGTATTCTAAAATACTTTCTGAAGTGGTTTCTACTAAAACTAAGTGCAACACACCTTTGGATTACAGACAATTACGTTGACCGATCAGTGTGGTGCTGCATCATCCAATGGGCTCAATTCATGACGTCACATGATAAAGACAAACACGCGTTCTCCATTGAATTCAAAACAAATATTAATCTAATTGTACTTGTTATTCTATTTTTTTTTGTAAAACTCAGATAAAATTTCAAATTTTATATTTGAGTAAAAATGTTTAAATGTGAAAAAAAAAAGAATTTTTTAAATTAAAAAAATATACTTTATGTTTATACTTTTAAATAAAATTCATTTTGTATACAATGTACTTTTTAAGAGAAAGTTTCTGAACAGAGCAAAACTTGGCAACATCGGAGGGCGTGAACTGATTAGCTGGAAACACTAGATAGTTTTTATCGAGTGACTGTAAACGACGCATGAGTTTTTGAATTGATTAGCTAGAATCCCGCGGCTTTCCCTATCATGTGACTATGACGTCACATGAATCGAGCCCATTGGAAATTGTTGTCAATGTTCTCCTGCAAAGTTGACCTTAACCAAAGATTTAGCATGTCCAAGGAAGTGGTTGCCGTGACAATTTGCTCGTGGAAAAAGAAAGAGACGAACACTTTCTTTCTGGACACTGCACAGGGTACATCCATCTTACAAGGAGAGGGCACGACTAAGGAAATTCATTTGGGGTCAAGACTTGGTGTAATAGTAGTACTCCTTTAGAGTGTTCAACCCTCAATGTAATTCCGCCGAATGGCCAGTCAATTCGGAGAAAAAAGCCTTCGAAATTCATGCTTAGCTTTTATACAATTAAATTCCAATTTCCTCCATTGATTTTGTAGCTTGGTTGATATATCGTCTGCAAGCTATGCGTGAGGTCTGGGTTCGATTCATCGGTCAATTTTTTTCATTTCATTTAATTATTTTTAAAATTAAATAAACTTATTTATGGAAGGTTTATTAAATATTAAATAATATTTTATGTAATTATTTTGTATTTTAGAATGTAAGAAAAAATACTGTATATATATATATATAACTATATAAATATTTATATTAAATTTTATAAACACATATTTTTATATTACTAAATAATATTTATAATAAAATATATAATAAATATTAAATGATATTATACATAAAAATTAATTACAAATAGTTTTATAATGTGAAATAAAATATACTATAAATAAAATATTATATATAATATAAAATAATTTATAAAGTATATTACATTATTAAATAATTATTTTATAATTAATGTAATAAAAAATATATCTTTTTATATATTATTAATTTAATTATTTTACAAATTTATAAAACATTTAAAAAGTCCTTTTTAAATAAATTTAAATAATTTTTAAAAAGTTTATTTAAATAATTTTTTAAATAAACTTTATTTGAAATTTTTTTAAATACTGAAATAAAATAATTTATTTCAATAATAAATAATAAATTTAATAATAGATTAATAATTTTAATAATAAATTAATGATTTTAATAACAATTCTTATTAATAATAATTCTTATTAATTAATTATTTTAAATAATTATTTTAAATAATTTTAGATAATAATTATTTTAAATAATTTTAAAAAATAATTATTTTAAGTAATTTTAAATAATAATTATTTTAAATAATTTTAATATTAAATAATTTAAGTAATAAATTTATTTAATTGATTTTACTTTATAAAATACAAAATAATTACATAAAATATCATTTAATATTTAATAAACCTTTCATTAATAAGTTTATTTAATTTTAAAAATAATTAAATGAAATGAAAAAAAATTGACCGATGAATCGAACCTGACCTTGCGCAAAGTATTCAGACGATATATCAACCAAGCTACGAAACAATTTGGGGAAATTGAAATTTAATTGTATAAAATCTAAGCTTGAATTTCGAAGGCTTTTTCTCCGAATTGATAGGCTATTCAGCGGAATTACATTGAGGGTTGAACACCCTGAAGGAGTACTACTATTACACCAAGTCTCGACCCTAAATTTCCGTAGTCATGCCCTCTCCTTGTTAGACTAATATCGTACGTGTTTCACTATGCTACTGCCTGCTCCACTTCCGTCAGTGACGAGACACAAACAAGAGCACATCTACTTTATGGTTCACTGAAGTGGTGCGAGTTTTTAGCTGTTACTGTTTTACGGCATCAGAAAAGTGTATACAGTAATACCTTGACATACACTACCTCGACTTTCACTGACCTGGAGTTACGCGATTTTCAAATCTTGTTGATTCGTTTTTGGTTCGTAGTTTTTTCTCTTTTTTTTCTTATCTCCCCCATCGCTAAAACTCAGATGGAATCAGCGCCAGAGTCTAGTGAAATTAGTAATGTGTGTGTGGTTAAAGAAGTGTTTCTCAAACTGTGGGGCGCATTCCCCTAAGGGGGCGTGATAACTCTACGAGAGGGGCGCGAGCTTATACTGAAAAGTAGAAAATCAAATTTATTTAAAAAAGTTATTAATTTGCTGAAAGTAAGCAAACAAAATGCATTCTGACATAATAAAGAAATTAATATTTACACTGATGTAATACACTTATAAATGTATCAGTACTGCACAACGTATAATTATAATTATTTTAACAATATATAGTTAAGAACAAGTTTAATAATTACCAGTGACCCCATGAGCTTGTCATGTATAAAATTATATACAAAAGTTAACACTTATCTTGGTAATTTATACAGTTTATAAATAATCCCTCATCTACCGATTAAAAATTACCCCATTCGCTTCCCAATGCAACCGTTTAACATGTAGGAGTACGTATGTGACGTATTGAGAAAGGGAAGAAAAAATGAATAAATTAGAAATCCTCTGATATATATATATATATATATATATATATATATATATATATATATATATATATATATATATATATATATATGTATATATATATATATATATATGTATAAATCCTTCGCAAACACTGTCAAGGTTTTTTATTGTGTTCCAAAGCCTTCGGAATAATTTTATGGTTATCAGTTCACAGAAAAGATCGTACTTTGGAAAGACGTATATATACGTCCGAGGAATTAACGTGTGGGTTGAACGAGACGTATATATACGCCTACGATCCTTAAGAGATCAAAGTCGTATTGTAGCTTTAACGTTAAAGTATTATTGAATTTCTGCATAGTTATTTGTATGGAAGGGGGGAGCGATGAAAATTATTTTTGAATATTGGGTCAGAAGCACTGGGTTAAAGAAGTATATTCGATCTTTCCACGTAAATAAATTTAGAAGTTGGTAGTAAGGATGTTTAAGAACTGCTGGCTTCCACACAATTAGGAGCTGATAATTTATGATCTCATTGAAATGCATGAGTGAAAGCCAAGACATTGAAGAACCTTAGGTCCAGTTCAATCTGAAAATCGAATGACAGTTGAGAATTTGAGAGAAGGCTTCAGTCTAATTGAAAAAGAGTAACAAATTTTAGAAAATATAGACTCCAATGAAGAGCGTATTTTTGCAACAAAACAAGAAATAAAAAAAGTATTAGCATGCTACGACGAAAAATTGCGGGGAAAAAGCTCTGAACCCCAGCAGACTTATGAATTTTATGAAACCTTCAAACACAAAAATAACTTCAGTTTGCGATTTTGCATTTGCGTTATCTTGGATTTTATTTAAGTGTTTTTTCTAAATTTTTATTTTTTTGTCTTCGCCACCCTACTAAAAATCATTTATATGTATTTCTATGCAATATTATACCCCGACTTAGTGAATTCAACTTACGCGGTTATCACTCAGTCCTACTTATAACGTAAGTTCGGGGTATAACAGTACTATAACTCTTATTCTACTCCCACAGTAAATCCGTGGCCGCGGTAGCCAAGTGGTCAAGGTATCGGATCGTGGCTGGCCCTGTCACGAGTTCGAGCCCAGTACTACTAAAGACCCACCGTGTAGGGGATCGATGCACGTTATTTCTGTCGAAAGCTCAAACGTTCTCTCGTTGGTGTGGTGTGGTATTTAGGAGAGGGGGTTCCTTCTCAGGTGTCGTCCACGTCACTTGATCATGGTTCAAAATTACGTGGTCCGTCGCCAAAAGCCCTCATGTAACTGAACAGTGCAACGTTAATATTCACTCACTCACTCGCCCACAGTAAATCCTAATTAACTGAAATGAAATCTTATTAAGATCACCTGATTATTCAATGGCATATTATTATTCGATATGTTTCAATTAATTAAATGTTTTATTACGTTTTGAAACTGTATTAAGATTCTTCGCTATAATAATAGTTTAATTAATGTCCACTACCTTTAACACAGAAACAAACAAAAGTGCGGAGTCCAATCTTCTTACAAACCGATAAAGAACAATACCGTAATGTAATAATGCGGAACGATGTTAATAAACACAAGATAAAAAGAATGAAAGACAAAGTATTTCGCTTGAAAGTAGCACACCAAATAATTGGGTAAAAGATAATAAACAGTTTTCTCGATGTGCATAAGAACCACTAAAGCAGAACCTTATATCACAGGTTAAATAAGATACAAGACTTGTATCCCATTATGTAATCTTCGCTAATTCGTGCTTTAAAACCATTAGCTGCAAATGGATGAAACAGCAGTCGCTGAAATGTGAGAGTCCCAACATATTAACTTCCAACTTACCCATTCTGTTCTTTTTTTTTAATCATTATTATTCTTTGTTGTTCTTAGAATCCTGAAAATTAGGCTTAGTAAGGCTTGATGAATTCTAGGGAAGTATTTTGTTCTTTCTACTTCTTTTTGTTTATTTTACTGGAAACGTTCTTCTAAGTCTTATATATCTGTGTATATATATATAAATACGTATGTACTTATTTTTTTTTACCATTAAAGATAAATTCTCTCTAAAAAAGTCAATTTAGTTTTACTGCTCCATGGAGAATTGTAGATAAGACTTTGGAAGAGTACAGCGGGATATTTTCTTTTTCGTTTATTTTTGTGGCGAAAAGAAATTCTTTTTCTTTTTTCCCACCGGTTTTTCGAAGGACTTTTTTGGGAAAGGTAAATGATAAAGAAAAAGGAACAATTAAAAAAGAATTCTTTCTCGTAGAGTTTGTAATTTATTTTAAGACTGTGTTATCGTATTTTGAATTAAAACGAACGTTAGTTCGAATTAATTTAAAACTTTTTTCTAAAAAAAAAAGAAGAAAATGAGTCGGGGAATTATTTATGAAAAATTAATCAAGTGGTAAATTTCTATTATTGTATTTCCTGAGTTTTGAAGTAATTTGATGCTAGAACAGTCTTCTGAAACTAAAAAATTAATCATAAGCGAGCGGAATTTGTTTTTTCCTTTTTGCTGTTTTAAAATGAAATGATAAAAATTATCCCTTTTAATCTTTATGAATAATAGAGGTAATCTAAAATGATATTGCATTGAGTAACAAAACATACTCTAATCGATGAATCATTTAAATATGTATTATGAAGTAAGATCATTTTATGTTTGTATGTTTAATTATAAAATTATCTCTCTCTTAAAAAAAGATATATATTTCTTTTAATTTATCTTTCGTATTATTGCTTTTTTTATGCTCTTAATTAAAATTAAGTTTTTAATACTTAATTTAATTTAATTATAGTTATAATTACGTCGAAAATTCCTTTTCTAAAACCGTGGTAAGTATACTTACGTCCAATCGCATTAATTTTTAAATGTCTATGGTATTTTATTTCTTTCTATTTGTACTGGCATCTATTTACCCCTTAACTGGTTTGCCCGTACACCTTACGGGCTACCGAATCTGGCACAACCGGTTTGCCCATACAGCGTAAGGGCACTGATATTTTCTTCCTATCTTTTATTTGCCAATATTTTTAATTCTTATAGTAAGATATTGTTGTTGCTCAACTCCATGTCTAGCCAAGTTCTCCTCCTTGGATTCTCTTAAATGTATTCTTCATCTAACAATATAATCGTCGAGATCCAAAAGCAACTTAAAAGCCAAAGAGATAAAATAAATCTCAATAGATTTTGCATTTGTTCGCGGACACACGGGTGTTCTTGGGAATGAGCGAGCCGATTGGCTTGCAAAAGCTGCAACCAAGCGCAAAATTGACATTGACGTTAATATTCCTAAATCGTTTTACAAAAAGATCACGAAAGAAAGAATGGTGAAGTCTTGGAACCAAGAATATCTCATTTCTAATAAGGAGAGCATAACAAAGAAATTTTTTCCCACCATTAATAAGAGACTATCATGTCATCATTTTTACACTAACTACAAATTAACTCAATTTCTCACTGGTCATGATAATTTCAAAAGCTACTTGAACAAATTTAATTTAGTTCCTTCATCTTTCTGTGACTGTAATATTGGTGGTGAGGAAAATGTATAGAACATGTAATCCTTCTGTGTTCCAAGTATGTCAGAGAGAGAAAGATCATAAGACTGGCGTTCGAGAGACTCAACATTAATTGGCCGCCGAATTTTCACCAGCTTCTTTCCACCAGAAGTGCTTTCAAAAATTTCTGTAAATTTCTTGTAACTGTTTGTAATCCTTCTTAACTTCATTTTTTAATTGTTTATTTCCCTTGAATGTGTGTTTAATACTTAGTTCTGTAAGCGCCGTGTGATACTTTGTGGTGCACGGGGATTTTATAATTGTTTTCAAAAAAAAAGGTCCAAGTTTACCCAAGTCCATGATCTCATTCACTCTCAAAAAGTCCACCACCATTAGAGGGTCTTCATAAAGATCTTGTTTGAAAGCCCCAGGCAGTCAAGAATGTGTGCTGGAGATGCCTGGCAGGCAGAACACCTAATACGAGTCGGAAACACTTTGTTTCCATCCTTAAAAAAGTCTAAAGTTCAGAGGTGGCCACTCCGGAAACGAGTTAGAATGGTTTGTTCTTGTTTACTGCATCGAAGGGAAAGAGAACCACCAGGACGTGTTTAGCCTCATACCAGTGATGAGCAGGAGGAAGAGTTGCTTGCTTGTTGTTGATGTAGGTGGAGTGCAGTTTTGAATAGGTGAGAGGGGCCGAGTATATAGTGGGAAATATGTAGTAAGATTTTTAGTGGTAGTGTTTTTAAGAGACGCAGTTTGACCTTGGTACCGAAATACTTCTCATTCGAGACTTTCTTTGTGAACAAGGTGGGGATTTTTCATTGAAGGCAGAATATAGATTCTTGAAAATATTCGAAAAGAACAGGGATTCGCAAGGCAATGGGCAAAATGTTGCTGGAGAAGAAATGAAAATAGAGAGATGATAAAAAAGCTTATATTATATATCTCTGTCCCCCATTGTAATATAAGACTTTGTATTACACAATACTTCACATTGTGTGTGCATATATATATATATATATATATATATATATATATATATATATATATATATATATATGCATGCCCTCTCAAAACCTTCAACCGTTTGAAAAAAAGGTAAGGACATGAAATTTTTTTGCAAATATGAAAAAAATTCTTATATGAAACTGTCTTCATAGAATGCAGAGTGTACTTATAAAAAGCAAATATTTAGGGTTTTTTTTAATTCCTCAATTAAAAAATAAAAACATAATGCGAAAACTTTAAAATTTAAAATTAAAATAAAATTCTTCCCTTTTCGCATTCTGTTAAGAATGATGGAATAAAAAAGGTGCCTTTTGGGGAACATTTTGGGCAAAAATGTTGACCGTTTATGGGAATAAATTCAAAAAATTAAGAAAATTGTAAGCCCTCACACCTTGTGACCAACCCCTTCTCATTATAACAAGTTTATGAATAGAGGTCAATATTCTGAAGCCATTTTTTCCGGCTTGATACCCTTCATTCTTTTGTTTATTTTTCGTGTATCTGGCAGCTGGAGAGAGGTAAGTTTCAATACCAATGCAAAGAAGATATTGCAGCCATCAAATAACAAACCGGTTACCATTCTCACAACGATAAACAATCCAAAATTCACTACAGCAGTCTCAAGAAAGAACAAGGATAGGTCCTGTAGTCAGGTATCATGTCAACTCTTGTTGTTACATTGTATTTAACAATAACAATCGAACACGTAATGTGTGTCACCTGCATGATACTTAGCTACGACTAACGACAGGCGTTCAATCCATCTCTTTGCTATGATGAATTTCGTGGGATTCGATGTGGCACTGCCGATCAGGTGTCATTAGCATCAACATATAATGCAGCGTTTCTCAAACTGTGGGGCGCCCCCCTTGAGGGGCGTGATAACTCTACAAGGGGGGCGCGAGCATATTGAAAAGTTGAAAACTAAGGATTATTCAAAACATTAATTTACTGAAAGTAAGCAAACAAAATACTTTCCGACATAATAAAATATAAAAAACACATTTACACTAATATAATACACTTATAAAAGTATCTGTACTGCACAATGTATTTTATTATTAATTTAACATTACTAAGAACAAGTTTGATAATTACCAGTGATCCCATGGGCTTGTATTAACACTTATCTTGATGATTTGTACGGTTTATAATTAATTCCTTAATTGCCGATTAAAAGTTACGCGGTCTGGTCCCCAATGTCAGCGTTTTCCACGTAGATGCGCGTATTTTGATGTTTGGGGGGGAGAAAAGGAATAAATAAGCAAAATCCTCTGAAATAAGTAAATCCTTTGCAAAGACTGTCAGGGTCCTTTTATTGTGTTCCAAAGTCTTAGGAATAATTTTATGGATAACAGTGCACAGAAAAGATTGTACTTCGGAAAGACGTATATATACGTCCACAAGATTAATGCTTTGGCTGAGCGAGACGTTTATATGCATGGGTGGCAAATAAGAGGTTAAAGTCGTACACACACACACACACAACACACACTGTAGCTTTAGTGTCAAAGTATAACATTATTGAATTCAATACAATGTTATCGTATGGAGAGGGGCGCGATGAAAATGATGATTGAATATTGGGTCGCGAGTATTGAAAGTTTGAGAAGCACTGATATAATGTGATTATGAGAGGGGTAGAAAACTTTTTTTACCAACTTTGAGAACGTTACGCAGGGGTACGTCGCGGTCGGAAATAGTGGCATTGAATCTTTTACATCCTTATTGGTCTGGTAATTGTCAATTAACTTATTTTGGAGAAATTAAGTAGGAAAGACATATCAGGGCTATTTTTAACCTCCTTGGTGACCTAGGCACTTCAAATTGATACGCCTCCACACTATTTACAGAGCACTCTTCTCCTTCAGTTCTTACCTTGCCAGTTTTGGTTCGGGAGGGATTTTCCTTAATTCTCTTACCCTTTTCCCTTTCTGTGTTTTGCTGTTTGGAGAGTCTCTCCAGTATCCATCATCTGTTGACCATCGTATCCTAGACTGGCATTCGTAAGGAAAGGATAGTGGCATGGTTTGGTCACTCTTGTTCATTTCTTACCTTACGACATCGCGGACCACCCACCCTCTCTTTTGTAAATTAGCACAGCAAATTAATGAAATCGTTTCCAATTACAGTATAGAGCAGGGGTGGCGAACTCTTATGGATCAACGTGCCATTTTTTCTGAAGAAGTGTTTAATGAGGTATAGAAGTGCCGTCAAATAACTTTGACTTGTGATTCTTGGGAAAACAATAAATCTAAATACTAACTACACAAAACTCTTTGTATTTACTACGGGAAAAAAATACTTTTCGCACTGTACAGTTGTAAATGTTTTAGCTATATGTATAATTCAAATTAAAGTAACATTAGAGTGACTTCTGTTGTTGCAGATTGGATGACAAATAACTTGTTTTAGGATTGTAGGATGTTACTTTCAGTAGAATGCATGATGAATTGGAGTCAGCTGCCAAAGAGTTTCTAAGCAATTAATTATTTTTGCTGTGGTTCACTTATTTGACTCGAGGATTTCTGATGTTTCAAAATGCCATTTTACAGACGATGTTCTGCTTACCACTATTCCAGAATATAAAACACACTCCGCTTTGTCATCTTTCCTAATAATACCATATTTCTAGATTCACGAAATTTGAAATTCTCTGTTACATTTACTATCTTGCGTTTTTTGTTCATTTGCTGAACTAGCCATATTAAGTAACTGTTGAAAATCGTAAATATAACACAAATATACTTTAAAATATAGTTATTTCAATGAAATTGACTATGCTACGCGTAGACAAACTTTGCATCATAAGCAATTGTAGTCCACCACGTAACTAAGAAAAAACAATAACAAACGAGTGTGCTCCCCTCCGACACGCGACGGATCACTCGCATATGTTTGTGATACTTCATAGTGAACTTTGTTATTTTGAAATAAAATTCAAACCATTTTGATCGCTGGCGTGCCATCAATGGCACGCGTGCCACTAGTTCGTCATGCCTGGTATAGAGTATACATCACTGTATGAACTGTTAAGTATCATCTTTTTCATCGCTTTACTATCTTTTAATTTTAGTTACTACGCTTTACTATCTTTTACTTTTAGTTACTGCACTTTACTATCTTTCTTTGTTGAGTCACTGTCATTGTATTTGTGCAATAAAGGTTTTCTTCGATCATTTCAAAATCATTAATGATATCATTGATTCCATCGTGATACTATTTTGAGGGCACATCAACATCAATCATTAAGCTTTTGATTTTCCATAGTTGATCTCTTTACAATTTTACTATCTTAAGGTATAAATACTTCTCTCATAACTCGCTAGGCAGTGGTACGTTCGCTGTAATTTTAATTGTTTTCTCTTTTACGTCCTCTAATTTTTTGCGCCCCCAAATCTTTTGCAAGTTAGGCACATGCCTAGTGTTCCTAAGCGGAAAAGCGACCCTGAGATATGGACTCTCTCAATACCAACTCTGTTTTAGTCTTCAGCTAACACACGTCAATTTCTTTCAAACTTTCGGAAAGCAAAGAAACCTTTTGTCACATTCCTATGGATTTCATCGATAGATTTTTCACAAATATACCCAGATTCAAACGGTTTCTCTACGTTTTTACTCTTCAAATATATTTACTTCTAAATTTGAGAGAGGAACAACAAAATGAGTGACTGTAGATTACAAATAAGGGAATTTAAGATCTAAGTCACAACTGTAAAAATCGGTAATTTTCTGTTCCGACGGCACAAATCTCGCCAAGTTGGAGTTGTTGGCGGCAACACACAATATACACATTAATAATAATAATAAATATTAGTTCTCATTGGTTTTTCATCCATTTTTGACGTATTATGAAAAAACGGGACAGATAAGAAAAGACCACTATTTGTTTTGAAAAATGTGGTGCTAAAAGATACCAGGAGGAATATTCCGTTTGACGTTGGTTGTATCATTTTTGGCGACTTTATCGCTTGTGCCAGTGAAAAAGAAAGGTACCCCAAAAATTGCATGCATATTCCGTTTAACAACAACCAGAGACTAATAAACAGAATAACGATGCTTTCTATGCATGATCTTTATTCAGTCTTTCCTCTCATTTGATTAAGGGGAGTTGGAAACCTCTCTCTCTCTATACTGAGAATGTTAAATTGGCTGTTTTCGATGTACCGTTTCGCAAAATCTGTTTTATGTACATGCTTGAAAATTTTCATGCTATTAAAGTACACCTCTCTCATTATACTAAAATGAGCTTTTAGCTAATTTTGAATTTTTTAATAAATTAGGAAATATTTTATCAAACATTGCGAAATTTGACCCATTTTTTACTTAAAAATTTGTAAAATTAAATTTTTGAGTTTTTTACAAAAAAAAGCTCATTTTAGTATATTTTAGACATAATTATAAATAATTCATAAAAAATTTACATACCTGTGAACAGTAGTTTCTCAGAAAAGGTACATCGCACATTAAAATTTACATTTTGAGATAAATTGATTTTAATGTATACAGTGAGACTTCTATTCGGCTAGGAAATAAAAAAATAAAAGGCTCAATTTAAAATAAAAGATGCATGTTTTGGTCAGTCGTTACACTTTTAAGCAAAAACAAAGTAATTTGTTTGCAATTTTCGTCATTAAAATGGTCGTGGCCCAAATTAAACGATTATTTAAAAATACGTTTGAAGGGCTTCTAAATACCCTAGAGGTTAAAGTAAGGTATTTTTAGAAAGGTTAAAATCTATACAATTTGAAAATGTAAAAATCTCAAATTGTCAAAAAAAATAAGATTTTAGCTTTCCAACACCCCTTAAAGTGCTAGCTTTTGAACATAGAAATTTCTAAAAACTATAATATGTGGTTCTTTTCAGCTCTTGAGTGCTTGTATAAGTTTTGAAAAAGGAACGTGGCTTTCTGAAAGTTTATAATCCAAAGAGTGATGCAAGAAGGAAGGTGAACAGAATATATAAAATCATTCAGAATAACGTTATAAAAGAGAGAATAATTTTAAAAATCTTAAAGCAGTTTTCAATGAAAACTTTAATGCTTAGCAGGAGAGATTACTATAAACGTGTTTTCCTCTAAAAGTATGATAATTTATAGTGCTGTTATTAATTAAATAATACTGTGTGTTGAGAATATGGTGCATGCATAAATACTTAGCAATTTTAATAATCGTTAAGCTAATGTTGCAATTTTTGGTATTCTGTATAATACCGTCGACCATAATTTCGCCAAATCAAAAAACACATCGCCAAATGAGTACACAAGCATTCAATAAAGATTTTGAATTAACACATGAATGCAAAATATACTTAAAAGATATTTATAAATATTTGGAGAAGAGTATTAAAATAACTCTAAGCAAATGTAATTGAAGGAAAATGAATTACTGTAATGTGATTTTATTTAAGGAAACTGAAAATATATTCAAGATATAGAAAGGAAAAACAACAAATAGGCTTGAAATTACTTCAAACAGGAGTTTATTATAAAAATTTATTTTCTGTACTAAAAATTTTGTGGTGTAAAATTTTAAATGTATAATAATCTAAAACGTAATTTATGTGAATTAAACTTATTACTTTATACTTTCTCACAGACAAATTTATTCATATAAATGTATACATTAAACTTGTTCAAAAAAGAGAGAGATCTTCCTGAAAAATTTCTCATGTTAATATAATATAATATAAAATTCAATTGACACGTTGTGATATATAATTTTATCTGAGAATTTATTTCCTTTATACTAATAAACATATTTTCCCACAAAACTCGAGTACAAATTACAGAAAACTTTCTATTGTGTAAAAGCTCGTTATTTAACGTTTACGTGTTGCATTTATTATTCCGCCAATTTTTAAAAAATCATATTCAGTAGAGTTCCGAAAACTCGGCACTAGATAACCCGGCAAGTCCAGATAACTCGGTCACACCCTTGAAAGTCGAAAAAAACCCAAGTATCCACTTTTTGCATAGTCTCAGCTACTTAATTTTCTTTATAGACAGTTTTATGTTTTCATAAAGAATTTTTCCGAGGTGTATCTTATCAGGTAAAAATTACTGTATTCTATATATAGTTTATTTTAATTTTCACGTAGTAAATACTCTATACCTTCATAAAGTATGTACTTTTCCTTTGTTTAAGGATATTTGAGCGGTTTATTTTCTGTTGTATTTTCAAGCAGAGAATACATACAAGTACAGTTCGATATTTTTCGAGGAAATACTCGTATTTATTCTTTTTAAATCCCATTCTTGATAACCTGGCCTTTTCACAAACTCGGTCACTCATCGGTCCCCATTAAACCGAGTTTTCGAGTCTCTGCTGTATTATCAAAATGCGTTATGCAATCTGTTTAATATATTCTTTTTCTATATAACCATTGTCTAGAGACTCTTAAAACTCTTTTTTTACGATACGATACTCATTTCTTTCTGTCGAGTTTTTAAAGATGAATATGCTATGTAGAAATTCAAGACCACAAAATTGCTTTGATGCTATTGCTTCATTAATGATATGGTATTAATAAAGTTGAACCTCTCCAAAATAAAATAAGTTATTTTTTAGCCGAAGAATTTAATTTAAAACGAGGAGTAAAAATCCAAGTTAACATGGTTTTGCTTAAATACGTATAATCTATTTTTGTTCTCTTTTTGAAAAATAGACATTTTTTATTAAAATAGTACAATAAAAATAACATTTTATATATATATAAATATATTATAATGTATATATATACGCCAATAAAAATAATATTATTATATATATATATATATATATATATATATATATACATATATATATATATATATATATACATATATATATATACATATATATACATATATATATATACATATATATATATATATATATATATACATATATATATATATATATATATATATAGATAGATAGATAGATAGATAGATAGAGATAGATAAAGTAGATCTATCTGTCTTAAGAATCCCTCAGATTATCAGTTTATAATTATCTTTATGTTATATATATATATATATATATATATATAGATAGATAGATAGATAGATAGATAGATAGATAGATAGATAAAGTAGATCTATCTGTCTTAAGAATTCCTTTAGATTATCAGTTTATAATTATCTTTATGTTATATATATGTAAGAAAGTTCTCTTATATTAAATTCTAAAATTCTTTTAAAATGTCTTGATGATCTAATTAGTTGCCCTTTACAGTTAATTTTTAATTTGTTTTAACGAATTTATGAGCTTTATATGTGCATTGGTGCAAAAATAATTTCTTTAAACCTTGCAAATTACACTCAAATACAAATAACAATTATTCAATTACTTATTCTAAAAAGAATATTTTGATTAAAACTAAGAAAATAGAACACACACCACTTGGAGCATGGAAGTTTCAAGATACATATTATCCTCCGAGCTTCTTGAAATTCAAGCAATTGACAAACTAGGTTGCCAATAAAAGAAATATAATTGTATATATCCAAAATTAATGTCTTCTTTTTCACATAAATCATACACAAATTCATAACATTGACTAAATTATCATAACTGTTAATTTCCCCCAAATTAAGTAGGGTCAATTGGGGGAAAGTGGGGGTAAAATCAAGTTTTTTTAGGGAAGGCCCTAAAACTAAACTATTAAATTAATTTTAATGAAACTTTTGAAGCATTTTATATACATTGGATTCATATATATTTAACATGAAGCATAGCCTTTCAATTTTATTAGATAATTTTTACACAGTGATACATTTGAAAGAGCATGTTTTGATCCCCCAGTTTTCCCCATGGTGGGGAAAGGGGGGGGTAGTTTTAAAAATTGGTGTATATTTAAATAAAAATATGTAGATATTCTTTTTGAAACAATAATACACTGAAATAAATGTGTCTTAATTATAAATAATGGTACAAATGAACAAAAAAAATTACATATTATTTAATTAATGTCCACGGCTATCAAATTAAGTTCATGTAGTATGCGGTATATATAGCGGGAAATGTGTAATAGAACCCCAATGAGTGACTTGGTCAGATATTTTATGTGATAAAACTCATTAATTTTTCTATCACTTGTCCAATGAATTTAGATGATTAACTTCTTGACCGGTACTCAACCACTACCCATGATCCTTGCTTTACTTGCTCAGGTCTTTTCTTACTGAGCTCCTCTATCCACCGCTTTTCAAAAACACTCTTATCGATTCAACGCCAGATTTTCTATTCGGGAAAAGAGGCTAAGCTGTGCCTTATTTGTTGTCAAGTAAGTTTCTCAACAAGGTTTATAACATCTCTTCCATCAAAAGGAAATCTACATTGTCCTAAAAATTGTAAATCTACCACAATACACATTTTTTTCTTCATTTATTAGATAGGAGAATGTACCTGGTACTTGGTGAGAAGGACACTTTTAACTACCTATCTTCTATGTTAGTTTCTTCAGGAACACTAAATTTCTTTTATGTAGCATAAATTGTAGATCCATTTTTTACCTCCAAAACAGCTTTCTTCAGATCATCTTTAGTGTACCTTGGACCACTGGTTTTCTTAATATTACTTCTTGGCATATTTGAACTATAAAAGAATGTAAAAATTAATATTTATAGTAATTTAAAGTGTTATTAGGATCTACTTATAACATATTAAGTTTTTTCTCTTCCTAAACTAATTTAGAAAGCAAATATTTTTTTAAAAAAGGTTTTTCAGTATTAAAATTACTACCTAGTGAATACATATTAAGTAAATTAATTGTCTTATTTATTTTATTATAAAATATAGAGCATTAGACATTTGTTAAAGTTAACATATAAAGATAAGAAATATCCCTACCATATAACAGTTAGCTAAGTCTAACCATACCCCCAAATTAACCCATCTAAAAGAACAACTCATGATAAATAGAATAATATAATTTATTCTCACTTTTTTTATGTAGATCCGTTCCTTAGATATTGCTTTACGTTTGAACTAAAATTAATAGTTTATGCTAGTTAATATTGATTTTAGAAGAACATTCATCAGCAGCCTGAACTAATACATCATTTGCAATCAGCATATCAGGGAACTTTAATAAACAACAAACTTGTCACCAACTTCAGAAACTAAAAAATGAAAATATTTACTATAATCTCAATATATGTCTCTAAAAAAGAAATAAAATATCTTTATTTAAAAAGAGAAAACATGTGTTTTCCAATATACCCCCCTCCTTTATCCCATGGGCCCACTTTCCCCCACCTGACCCTACGCATTAAAAATGTTTTTGGTAAAAAAAATTTCCATTTTATGTTTAATAATATAAATTATCAGTCAGTAATTAGTGAGCATTTTTGCAGAGAAGTTTTTCTCTTTTATTTAAAAATTCATTATCAATTTAGCATAAAAATATAAAGGAATTTAAGTTATATTATAAATTAACTTGTACAAATTGACCGCATTTAATTTTGAAATAAACTACCGTATTTAAAATAAACGAGCAAGAACATGAAAGATACACTCAAGACTAAAAATATGTTACAAAAAATATTATAAAATTAGTAACTAAAAATAACAGTAATTATTTTAATAAGTATTGACAAAATATGCCGCACATTTTTAATACTTTAAAATCTCATATACACTCCATGTCAGTTTTGACAAGAAACAATAACAAAAGAAGCAAAATTTTAAAAAAAAATCATTCTTTTTTTTTTTATTTTTCTTCTCTATGATAAAAAAAAACGTTTTATCTAAGTTTTATGTTAGTTCTTCAAGGTAGATGCTAGACTTTGAGTTTCGAATAAAAATGCAAACTAGGTTTTTAAAAGTAAAAAAAAATAGCTGAATTTGTTCGGTTACGTTTTTATCTGAGGTATTCCGTCAAAGCCGTCAAATATAAAACTCTCTTGAACATGTCGGATTTAAAGGTTATCTCGTCGTATGTTTTCTTGAATACAAATTGCATTTTTTTTAAAGTCTTCGAATGTTTCTTCTGTCTTCAGAACCCATTTCGTGATCCGAAAAAGAAACAGTTCGGAAGAAAAATAAATTAGTTTAGAAAAAAAAAAGAATAACTTATAAAATAAATCCATTATAGTTTGTATTTAATAATATTGATATTAAAACGATATTTCTATGCGAATTGTATTAATTGATGATTAATATACAATCTATGCAATGTTCTCGAACAGGGCATAACATTAAACCATGAATATGCTTAATCCATGTATGTATATGTCTTATAACATATATATTCATATACAGGAAGGGACGTGGAGACTTCCTTTTTTGAAAATGCAATGAAACACACTATATGTTTCATTTGATTGTATTGTTCTTTTTCGTCTACCACACAATATTGGAAATTTGAATTTACACAGTTTTAAACACAATGTCGGTTAAATTTCACCCTTCATTATCAATACACTGATGAAGTCGATTTCGAAAACTCTGAGTCACTTTTTCAAGCATATCGGCCGGGGATATTGTCACTTTTGGCTTGGATGTTGTTCCTTAGGTCTTCCAGGGTCTTGGATCGTTCTTTGTGAACCGGGGACTTGAGATAAGCCTAAAGGAAGTAATCAGAATGGGATAAATCAGGTGAGCATGCAGGCCAGTTTACGTCCCCTCACAGGGACATCAGTCATTCGGAGAAGACTGCTCAAGAAACCTTGGAGGTGTGGGTTGTGGCCCTATCTTAAAACCACACGTTGTCAAGATCCCTTTCTTGGAGAGCGCGTAAGAAGAATTGTTGGATTATTGTCACATACTAGTCTACATTGACACACGAACTTGTTCCACATCTTATGGTGTTCTAATGGTCTTCGGAACTTTGGAGACATTCCTTGTTGGTCTGAAGGCATTATTCCACATTAAATCACATTTACTAGCAGGAACATGACATCGTGGAGGAATATTGAAGTGACGACGAAAGGCATGTTGCACTGCAATCACAATACGCCTCCTCGGCAAAAGCGCGCTGCTGCCTCGACCCCAACACGTTTGAGACTGAGACGGGCAGAAACACACAAATATCCCACTCCACCCTTTCCACCGAACCCTTAACCATGCTTTCCCCCTCCCTACGAACATCACTGGAACATGTTCAAAAAAGGAAGTTCCCGCACCCCATCCTGTATGTCTTAATTATACGTACGAGTTGTATGAAAGTCAAAATGTTAGATTCCCATTATTAGTATTTTAAAAATTTACTGTTACAAAGTTGATTGACTTCAGATTAAATTGAAATAATTTTTTATCGAGTTAACAATCACGAAATAAAAATATAACTTTTGCAATAAAAATAACCGTTACCCGCCCGCTTTTCTGGTTACTTCATGCTGTTCTATTACTGCGCATTTTGTTCGTAAATTATTTAAATCTAAATTCTATCTTTCGATTGCATTCTTATAATCCTATCCTCTTTGATATAAAAAGGGCAAGGCTTGAATATTTAAAATGGAAGTATATTTATCTTTCGGAGTAGATTTCCGTGAAGCCTATTTTTAGCAAATCTTTACTTAACAAAAGAAGTATGTCAATCAATCGGTCTAAGAGTTCAAATAAGGGAATTTTTATCAATACCCCCCTCCCCCGAGAGTGGATTTCTGTAAATCCCGTTTTTAGCTATCCTTACTCAATAAAAGAACCCCGTCAAACAGTTATGTTTGTAAGTTCAATAGTTTAAAAACGGGAATTTTTTTAAATCTGTAACACCTTCGCAATTCCTTTGGAATCGATTTCCAGAAACCCGTTTCTAGGGGATCTCTACTCAACAAAAGAAACATGCCTGCTAAATTTCCAGTCTATATGCCTAATAGTTCCGATTATCTCAGGGTGAGTGAATGACTTTGCTCCTTTATTATGTTTCGATGAACAATGACATAAAAGTTTAAATATACAGCATTACATTTCTTTTTTATACTTGGAAAGTAATGAAAATTCATGTGCAGTTAGATTCAGGAATAATATAGAGTACTCTTGATAGTAATAATGGGCATTTGGAAATAGGAAAAACTATTTTTCATATCTCTTATGCAAGAATTGTTCTACCATAATTCTATTTATTTATTTTTATAATATTATCTTAAAACTATACTCTTTCGCACTCATTTTTAAATATATATTTATTATTCGGAAATTATATTTATTGCAAACATCATTCAAATTCGATTGTTTTGAAGCAGAATAAGCATTACTAAATGTAATGCTATGGGTATTGTTACATAAAATATTGTGCATCTTATTTTACAAAAATAAATAAATAAAAAATATTGTTGATCGTCTTGTATTATTTTCAGTATAAGCCACTATATCAATGCTAAGCCAAATTATCAACTCATTTTTGTGAAGAAATAAAAAAAATAGTGTTAAATAGTTTATCGATGTTCGATATTTACGAAATTTTAAAAAAATTTAAAATGAGAGCTAATAAGAAACGAATAATTAATTTATTTTACTAGTATTAAAAACTTTTAAATATATACAAGAACATGTAAATGCTGTAGCCGTCACTACCATGTTCAATTTGTGACGAATCTGTACGGAACCTTTCCACTAATCTTCTTAGGCGTCTTTTTGGGGAATATAAATTCGCGTATATTTCCAATCAACTCCAAAAAGATGAACGGGATATGCAAAGTAGATAAGGTATTTAAGTCGAGCGTTGTAAGCTAGCAAGAGATGTGGAAGGCTATTGAAACAGCAACTTTAACCTCAAAATCTTAGAGGATTCCAGGTTATTAAGATAGTGAAGACGTAGTGTTGCTATTTTATGAAAGTACCAGAAAGCTGATATAGCCAGCGGTAAATATAATTTACGTATGCTTAAAACAAGTGTTAGTTTAGTCGAATTAGTTAAAATTAATGAAACTTAAGAAATCGAGTACGTGTATTTCTCGGACCTCCTATTTCGGTAGACCTTACTTGATCTTGAGCGTAATTATTAATTAGTTGCATAATTCGTAATTTAATTTAGTATAAAGGTAAATCCCTTTATTTGACGTAACATAAAAGTATTATACGTTATAAGAGGTTTTTTTTCAGAATTGAAATAATAAATAATTATTATTATTATACAAAATGGCTCTTGGTGGTTCTTTGCCTCAAATTAATCTTGGTGTCCAGGGTGAGACCCAGGGGGGTCTCCACAAATTTCCCAATCCGACAAATTTTTAAGCCTTCGATTCTTAGCTGCAAACGATTTTCAGTAGCATTAATATTGTAAAAAAAAATACGGCTTAGATTCGAATAAATACAGTATTTATTTTTATGATTAATTTAATATTATAGTACTGTATATCTATAAAATAACAGAAAAACAAGTTTAGAAACCTTTTTGGAAACTTATACCCGGTTCCGAAGTCAGTTTATCAAACACAGCTTTGATTATCTACAGCTGCAGAATGAGATAGGTATTGAAGTCATTTATTCCCCCTATGCAATTCCAAATAGCTCCAATATGATGAATTCGAAGTTGCGATATGTATTTTGCATACCAACGCCCTATTTTAATAAATTATTTCCTTTAGTTCCAGCTAAATCAATCCAATAACACTGAAAGCAATTGTCGAACACAAATTATTTCTTTCAGCACTTCGAAATATGAACCTACGGTGAAAGTGTAGAATACTTGTATTCTAGAAAATGACGCTGCTTTAACTGTGAATGTGAAAGGTTGCGATCAACTTTTGTGTATTGATAAGGGTATTTTTAAAATTGCAAGAACAAAAAGTTCATTAAATTTCACAATAAAGTTTATCAATGAAAGCTTCAAAGAATGTTAGACTGTTATATATAAAATTTTCCATTTTCCTAGTAAATTATAAGGGGAATTATAAGGGGTTCATGAATTTCGACCCTAAAACGCATTTTTCACTTTCCCATTTTTAAAAAATATGAATTATTAAGCTTATTAATTGGTGCAAAAATTATCCTTCTACGTGCAGTAGAAGTACTTTTAATAATTTTTTGAAAATGTTTTACCACCTGACACGCCCACTAAAATCCATTTTTTCTCAAAACTAACATTTTTACCATACGACGAACATTTGTTCTTAAACTACTGCATTTAACAGCTTATAACTTTTCATAACTAATAATTACACTCTAATACATACTTTAATCAAGGGACTTTTTCAAAAAAAAAATATTCTGACTTATATAATTTATAGCATTAAACATCATGAAATTTCACTGTTTTTGAAAAAAAAAAAAAAACCAACAGAATAAGCAGAAAAATAATTTTTTTTAAAAAAATAACTAGAGATCCTATCCACAAAAACTCTGATTAAAGTATGTATTATTGTTCAAAGAATATTCAGTAAAAAAATTGGAGATTTTTATTCAATACCATGTTTATAAATGTTCCCTAAAAACACCTATTTTTAACATTACAAAGATACAGATCCTGTTTAGTGAACCTACCCCCTTTAAGATTAAATTAAGTTAATTGAAAGAAACACTTTGATTAAATAACAGTAACTTAACTTCTAAAGTGTAATAATAACGATTGGCAAGAGTGAAAATTAGCCTCAGAGTAGATATCTCCATCAATGTTGCAATTGTATCAGAAATATATGAATTTTTCAACGAAAAGTGTATTAATATCACTGAAATAGAACTGCAGTATTTTGGTCATTCTTTTGGACAACATATTCTCTGTATATAATGAATTGTATTAATTTTGTCTAAAAAAATAAGCTTTAAAAATGTTAAGGTTTAATTTTGAATGTGTAACTTTTAAAACTCCCAAGTATTTTTTTTCTGCAATACAGCAAATTCACAAGACTCTAAAGCAGAGTAACTCGATGGACTGTGTAAACTCTATTTTATTTTTATTTCCTATTTTTAACCTTATTTCATACACAGTATTCTTACATTCAAAAGCGTAGAAGTAGATTTATTCATATTTTAATGCATCAAAGTACAGACATTTTAACAACAACAACAAACGTTATTATTCAGTTGTTCGTAACTCTGAAAATAATATGAATTTTTCAAGCCCCTGGTATAGAAGTCAACTACATATAGATAAACTATTATTGTTATAGAAGGATTGTTCTTAAAAGAATATCGTGAAAATTTCATTCTTTCTTAATTTTTTGCCAGAATATTCAATTGAAATAATCTTTCTTCAAATAATATTCTTAAAACAGTTTTATGTGAATACTCTTATTAAACTGACACTAGACATTATCAAAACATACATTTATAAGATTTTCCAAAATCACTGTTCTAAACGTAAACCTTACAAAACAAACCTTACAAAATGTTATATAACAAAGAAATAATTCTACTATTTAATTACGGAATTAGTAGTTTTCGAATGATTTTTCTTTCATTTTGACACTTAAAGCCTTGAATCTAAAACTAGCATTTAATGAAAGATAAATCTTGAGAATCTAAGGAGAAAATTGAAAGTGATAAAAATTAAGTGAACAAAAGTTTAACGATATTTTTTTCCTACTGTCAGCACTTTTTCTCAATATTTGTTGTTCCATCACACAAGTGGCGGGAAATCTTTTTTAACTTCAAAAACGAGTCTTTTCCGATCTTGGTAATTTTTCGTTTAAACATTGAACTTTGTATTTGCTCATCGGCGTCAAATTGGCAACTTCATCGCTTCTGGTAAGCACGGAAAGAAGAAGGAAAACACCTCACCTCCGCCCTTACATTCGTTCCACTTCCCGAAAACAGAACTCGATTTCTGGACCAAAAGAAGTACTTTGAACCAACCACGAAATCGATAATTCTTTTCAAGCCTCTAATCAGACAAGTTCGCTGCCAAGTTCTTCGATTATTCTTTTTTTATTCTGTTCTTCCTCTATTCCAAGAGAAACACCAGAGTTAGAAGCAATCGTTTGGGTGTTACTTTCAGTTAAAGAAACTGGCCTGGATGGAAAATTAAAATAATCATTCTCCAAAAGGACAAAAGCCAATGATTCTCTCCCTCTATTTCTTTTTTTTTTGTTTCTTTCGTGAAAGAAATTCTCTTTAAAGACTGAGGGTTTTTTAAGAGAGAATGCTTTCTTTGAAGTCATTGAAGCAAAAGTTGAAACATTTTCCTTCTAATAAACCACGATTAGCGAGTTTGGAATTTTCAGTGGTGAAGCCTTTTGTTTCAATTAGTGATCTTTTTTACCCTTCTTTCGATATGGTTGGCTTAAAGAAAAGAGAAGTGCATACTCAAGTATGTTTTATTTTTATTTTAAGCTTCTATTTACTCTTAAGTGAAGCATATGACTATTGTTGAACACATTTCACAGAAGAACAATAGAATGTTATTTTAAAAGAAGATAGGAAACACACACACACGAAATTGCATGCTTAATTATGCAGGATGTATATATTTTTCAGTACAGTTAAATATTTTTTGTTTAGTTTCGCAAATGTGTTTGTAATTAAGCAGTTTTTAATTATAAATATATTCTTCAGCCTAATCAAGTTTAGGTAGTTCTTTAAAGATACAACCTATACTTAACTAGAATGAATCTAAAATTATTCTAAAATTTACTTTTCAATTAATTATTAACTATGGATAATTAAAAGCCAACATTAACTACCAAAATTTGTAGCCATTTTATTTATAAATAAAATGTAAGCATTTCAAAACGATTGGATACTTTTCATTGTGATTTATTTCGAGTAGTGATTAACAGTAGCCAAAGCTTATTCCACAGACGCCTTTTATGATTATTTAACCAATCAAAAAAGATGTCCAGATGAATAATATCTCGAAAAAATACAAAAATTATTTAGATATTAAGTTCCACCACCGTCGCGATTACGAGTTACTATACTTTTCTCCAACTGAAACAAAAAACCATATTTAGAATTATTATAAAACATACCAACTTAAGCATCAGAACTTTAACAAGAGACGATTATACAGTGGACCACAAAAGTGTTCGTACACTTGTAATTTCCAAAAAAATTTAATGTTTTCGACTAGTATAAAAATTAATATATCGAAATTGCAATTTTTTTATGATATCTGCAACTTATTATTAATGGAAAAACATAATCAATTTTTTAAGAATAGTATAACTATAATTTTCAAAAATTAATAATCAGAAGCTAATAAACAATTACGCAACAAAAGTCTTTGTACACTTTACAAAAATCTCAGTATAGCTTTAAATATTGTATTTCTTTCTTAATTTGCTACTTAGAAGAGGATCTTTAAATTTTCACGACAAATTTTAAATGTCATGGCATAGATTTAATAAATCTTTTGTAAATTCTGCATCGATTTTCCTCCATGCTTCCGTGATTATTGTTCTTATTTCCAATTATGTGTTTAAATGTCATGTTTTCTTTTTTTTTTAAATCAAATTCTAAACAAATATGTTCTTCTGGGCTAAATAAAGGGATTGAGTTGTGTTTTCAGAATTTGGGACAGTTATAGACACCAACGGCCTACATTGAGAGCAGTGCGCATGGCGTCATTATCCTGTTAAAAAATTAAGTCGTCTCCAATATCCAAATTTAGGGGAAGGGGCGGATACATTATAATTTCTCTCTGTAATATTTAAATATAGCTCATGCTTCATAATACTAGGAAATAATAACAAATTACCCAATTCTGAAGCCGATTTACACCCCCACACAGGAACATTTCCACCTCCATGGTTCACTGATACAACTAGACTCTTGGGATAAGTTTCAGAAAATTCAAAATTGTCAAAAAGTTGATTGGAATGACAGAAGATTCAACATTTTTGGTTTTGATGGGCGCATAATAGTTTGAAAATAATAGAATGAGGAATTTTATTCCGTGAACTAATGTGGAACAAGAACTCCATCTCCATGCTGAAGCATAGAGGTGGAGGTATTCAAGTGTGGGGGTGTAAATTGGCTTCAGAATTA
Source organism: Trichonephila clavipes (assembly GCA_019973935.1). NCBI lineage: Eukaryota > Metazoa > Arthropoda > Arachnida > Araneae > Nephilidae > Trichonephila > Trichonephila clavipes. Next base: position 284,049 of record BMAU01006585.1, read on the forward strand.
GGTAATTTGGTATTTTTTATGGTATTGAGAATCATGAACTCTTATTTAAATATTTTAAAAGGAAATTTTTAAATTATCCGCCGAAAATTTGGATATTGGAAACCACTTCATTTTTTAACAGGATAATGACGCCAAGCACTCTGCACTCAATGTACGCCGCTGGTGTCTCTATAGCTGTCCCAAATTCTGAAAACACCTCCTCAATCAATTTATTTAGCCTTGTAGAACATATTTGGTGAGAATTTGATTTAAAAAAATAAAACATGACATATAAACACATAATGGGAAGTAAAAACCGTAGTCATTGAAGCATGGAGGAAAATCGATGCAGGAATTACAAAAACTGATTAAATCTATACCAAGACGTTTAAAAGTTGTTGTGGACACTAAAATATATTCTATTAAGAACTAAATTAAGAAAAAAATACTATATTTAAAGCTATGTTGAGATTTTTGTAAAGTGTACGAAGACTTTTGGGGCGTAATATTTTAGTAGCTTTTTGATTATTAATTTTTGAAAATAATAGTTGTACTATTTTTATAAAATTAATTATGTCGTTAAGAACAAGTTGCAGGTATCATAAAAAATTATAATTCAGAAATATTAATTTTTTTAGTAGAAAACATTAAATTTTATAGGAAATTGGAAGTGTATGAACACTTTTGTGGTCCACTGCATATCGGCAAATAAATAAAATAATCAGATAAATTAAAGTTCCATGAACTATATATTAATTTAAAGCAGACGATAATAATATTGGAAAGAATCTTAAAAACTAAACAATATCTATAACTTCCGTATAATTTAAATATTCAATTAAAAATTAATTAAAAATATTGAAAAGGAATTGGAATAGAACTAATACACTGCTGGACAATTGCTAAGGACGGATAACACTATCATCCATAGCAACCACAAAATGAAAGGAAGCAAAATGTGGAAAATTAGAATAAGTGCGGGATATTAGTAAGAAGTATGAGTATGCAATTTTTTTTTCCACGTCTGTTCTTCACGTGATAGCGTTCATAAGAGCTTTAAAGGTTTTGACGCGTGTGGACAGTTGTTGTTTCAAGTCAAAGTTTTACAGGAAAGATTTAATAGACGAACTTAAAATTTTTGGCATGTCTTCCCGACATCACACAGATGATTTTATGCGTGGCCGAATTATTGGAAAGGTCGAAGAAGGGCGAAAAATAACAGATGTTGCCAGGGAGTTCGACATCGCTCACAGCGTTGTTTCACGGCTGTGGAAGTCATTTAAAACTACTGGAATGTGTAGTAAACGGCACGGGGGAGGTCGTGTTAGAAGTACGACGCCTGCAGAAGCAGATATATCGTCCTATCAGCAAAAAGGAACAGGCGCACCACAGCTCAGCAGGTGGCAAATCAGTTTCTTGCTGCCTCAGGAAAGCAGATCTCCCGAAAAACTGTTGCCAGACGTTTGAGGGGAGGAGGACTATACGCACGCATACCTGTTGTGTGTGTCCCATTGACCAGACAGCACCGTACTGCCCGTTTGCAATGGTGTCGTGAGCATCACAATTGGACTGAACAGGACTGGGCATGCGTACTGTTCTCAGATGAGAGTAGGTTCAGACTGTCATCGGATTGTAGACGCCAACTGATCTGGCGCGAGAGTGGTACTGCTTATCGTCCAGAAAATATCCAGGAAAAGGACCGATATCCGACATGCAGTATCATGGTGTAGGCCGGCATCATGATCAATGGCCGCACGCGCCTACATGTGGTTGCGAATGGGATTATGACGGGCCAACGATACATTGATGAAGTTCTACTTCCTCATGTTCGTCTTTTCCGTGGTGCTGTCGGTGATACATTTGTTTTTATGGACGACAACGCAACATGTCATCGAACACTCGTTGTTCAGGATTGTTTAGACAGCGAGGGTATTCAACGTCTCGTATGGCCAGCGCATTCTCCAGATCTAAACCCCATTGAAAATGTGTGGGATGCTTTGGGGAGGCAAGTTGCTGGTCAAAACTATCCTCCGACAAACAAGAACACCTTCATCCGTGCACTCACAGAGGAATGGGATAAATTGCCTCCACAGCTGCTGGATAATGTTGTGCAAAGTAGGGTACGACGTGTGGAATGTTGCATCACACTCCTCGGTGGACATATCCCGTACTGATACCTTTCTTTAAGGTGCCTGCTGACTTTTAGATGCATTGTTCCATTTCTCCGTACGCAGATCAAATGAACATTTTTTTTCTTTCAGATGTTTCACAGCTTTTGTACTTTCCAGAACAATAAATATTCTTTATTCTAATGTCTGAACAGTGTGGCAACTATATTTTATCCTACTAGGCCTCATGTCTCGCTTAATGTTATGCTACATAGCAATTTGTGATCCGTCCTTAGCAATTGTCCAGCAGTGTATTTCATAATACCAAACAAATACTTTGGACATATATATATATATGTAGACTATTATAATGTTAACAGTAAGACAGGAATTTTAGGCTTGAGATGTAAATTTGGACTTTGTTCAGTTTCATATTTTATTAAATTTATGGTGGACATTAAAGTAATATAAATTTAATTGGAAAAATGATCTTTAGTTGATGCAGTAAACTTAAAATTCGATTGATGCTTTGTAAAAAAAATATTTCTAGAATTTAAAGAAGAGTTTTAATTTATATATATATAAAATTTAACCCAGTAAATTTGAAAATGATTCAAACGGACAATTATAATTTGAGGAAGAGAGATAATAGATAGGTTGTGATATTTACAAGTCGGAGTCGGTCTCAACATAATATTCTAGAAAAATTTAATGTTTCATCATTTGTTACATTAAGTACAAATATTTAAAACATTTTTTTACCTTTGAAAATCAAATTTAGAATTTAATATAAAAAATATTCTTTTTATATATATATATATATATATATATATATATATATATATATATATATATATATATATATATATACAGGCATACAAATAAAATTTCATGGCTTGAAAAGCATATATTCAACCTTTATATGGCCTTCGTAAATATACTTACTGTGAAATTTAGCTTATAAATGTCCGTGGGAAGCAATTTTCCCTAATACAACTTGTGCTATATGCACGACTGCTGATATCCAGGTTTTCAAGTCCCAAAAGCAAAGGAATACCTGTAAATTTTTTCAGCAGCTGAAAAACTGTTCCTGATGAAACACGACTGACTAAAGTTGGGACGTTGCAGTTTATGCTCTATTAAAGCAGATGAGAACAAACGCCCAGCTTGCAAAGTCCCACTATGTGATGATCCCTGTTTTCTGAAAATTCATGGTATAAATAATATGTATAAATTCTTAAATATTTGAATATAAATAATTTAATGCATAATTCCTTCAGTTTATTTTAATATTCACAAATTATTGTTTTAAAAAATATCATGTAATGCAATATAAAAAGAAATGCAAAACATAAGATGTCCTACCTTTAAATAACTTCTAGTGGGTGTTGGGAATTATACTTCCCCCACAAAAGAAATGGTCTTAAATATCAAACTGATTTTTAGTAACAAGCTAAATATGAATACCTTTTAAAAAATCAGCCTAAATTCCAAAAATATTTTAACAAAATATTACTAGAAAAATATGGAAAATACTAGCATATATTTCTTAAACCGTGCTTCACAAATGTTTTATATGCATGTTGCATTGAGATGTTTAATGCTTATTAGAATACAGTCTAAGATTCTGGATAATAAAGCATTTCGAAGAATCAATCAAAAATTTTTATTTAAAAGAATATATTATTTCTGTTTAATACCTATCCTTTATCTAGAAACTGAATTTTGAACCGATCAATCTTATATTTTTAATAAAATCCCGGATTAATTGCTTATGTCTCCACTGGATCAATACCTGCTAATATATTAGAATGAATTTTCCATAAAAACTTTTCCGAAACGTCTTGTTGACATGTTAGATTTGTTTTTAACTAAATAGCATAAGCGTCCAAGCTCTGGAATTCCGCGAAAATCATCGGAAAAATGTTCCCTCGATCTTACTATGTGTAATTTCGGGGAAGAAAGCTCTAATCTCCGCACCTGATTTATAAGGCAAGGTTTCCTCAGAAGGTATTATATAAAATCTACTTGTCGTTAACTTGCGTTACTTAAGATGGATAGTGCCAGTTAGGAAAAGTTAACGAATTCCAGGAAATAAGAAGAGAAAGTTGATATACTTTGTCACAGAGTACCTCGAGTTTTCTCTGAACCCGTTTGGCGAATTCACGTGAATATGTTATGATTTTTAAGAAAATAGAGTTGTGTAGTATAATTATATTTGGTGGTATTTTACTTTGATGCTCTTTCATGTTATTTATAAACTCATCAATTTTCTCTTATTACACATTTTTGACTGAAATAACTTTAGACCTTTAGATTAACTTTTATTAGCTTAACTTAAAGTAACTTTAATTACTTAAACTAACTTAAAATATTTTAATTAAAGCTTAAATATAATATTTGATATATAATTTACATATAAATATATAAGCTTAGGTTATATATTGACGAGATATAGAATAAAATTCAAAACAAGTTTTAATAATATTGTAAATACCATGAGTAGGTGAGAGACATAGTTAAGTAACATTACTTATTTCTAACAAAAAATCCAATAATACTATATTACAATTAAATTAAATCAGTGGTGCGACAGCCCATGAGGACCAAGATTTACTGTGGTCAACTCAGTATACGCGACCTTGGGTCCTAAAGGGCACGAGCAGATGTCCCGGTCAGGTGGTCCGTCTGACGCGAAACCCCCAGTGTTAAGTTCCCAAGCACAGGCTTGGTACTCATTTATCGACCCACTGAAGGGATGAAAGGCTGAGTCAACCTTGCCTACCTCGGGGTTTGAATCTCGGACATGTGGTGTGGAGAAGCGCGATGCACTAACCACTCAGCCTCTGGTCTTTAATAATATTGTACATACTGTGGGTAGGTGAGATAGTAAAGTAACATTACTTATTTCTAACAATAAATCCAATATAATACTGTATTACAATTACTTATACATAATATATATATATATATATATATATATATATATATATATGATTTAAAGTATTAGGGAATATAAATATATTCTCCGATCAGTGAGGTTACAACCTCCCCAATAGATGGCGCTACCAGCGAATATATGTATCCCCGGAATGGTGGGTTTTAGGGGAGATTGAGGCGCAGACTGAGACAGACGCGAGAGGAAGAGACTCCGGTTTTACAGGCGAGAAATCACGTTTTTCGGTCAACGTGGAGGTCAATAGGCTTAGCGACAATTGAGAGTATGCTCCGTGAAATAACTCATAAAGTTTTAATTGTAAATAATCTAATGTTTCATTAAACAGTAATTTCATTCTAATCTGCTTATTTCTTTGAATATCAAGATCCCGAACATTACTTACCCCCTAGACACTCCTACATATATATATATATATATATATATATATATATATATATATATATATATATATATATATATATATATATATTACATCTCTTAATATTAATTTAAATTCTAGCTTTGTATATTTTTTCTAAATCTTAATTACGGATACCGTTTTCCGAAATACCAGTCTCGTATTATTCCCCACAATAAAATGATTGAATACCTTTCTCAATTCCTACTATTAGCTCACACTCTCTATATGTTTATTTATTTATCTTGGAGGAATTTTCAATCGTTAATAAAATACATTTTAAAGCGCTCAATTGAGCTGAAATTTTATATACATGATTTTTGGTATGACAATATAGTAATTAAATTATAATTAATAAAAATTAATTCATTAAATTAATTATTCAAAGAATTACAAATTCAGCCACGTTGGCAACCTTTTTGAGACTTAGCGACCCTTTTGGCGACTTGTGTCAAAACATTAAACGATTTCTTTTTCTCACAGTTGAAAGCATTCAGTTAAACTGAAATTTTATACACGCGCACGATTGTTTTGGATGACAATACGATAGTTTAATGATAATTAATAAAAATCAATTACCACTTAATGTTATGATTCTGTCATGTGTATATTAATTGTAACTATTTAATAAAAAGTAGCTAAAATAAAATTTTTCTTTGTTGATCTAAGTAGGAATTGACATCTTTTTTATATTATTTGCTTTTTATTCATTTCATATTCCTAATAAAGTAATTAAACAGATTACACGTACCCTTCCAAGTAAAAGATTGACACAAAAGATTTCCCGTAAAAAACCACCGATATAATTTATAAAATAACTAAATCCTTTCATATTTGAACACGTAATTATAATATTTTCAATATATTTTTCTCTGTACTTTTCCTAATTCAAATGTAGGAAAGGATTCATCTGCCTACTTTTTCGATGGGCAATTGTATGGAAAGGTCGCATAATATTCTCTCCCCTGATGTTTTGTATAAATTAATAAATTCTTATAATGCACTCACAGTTGTTACTTTTGCCACAGCCGCATTTGTTTCTTTAATGAAGTTGTTATATATATATAATTACTTATATACAATTGTAGATAACATTAATTAAAATCTTAAAACCTTTTATCTAACAGAAACGACATTATATAACAAACACTAACACACAATATGCAATGTTACACTATCATACGATTTAAAGAAAGAAAAAATGTTTTTTAGAAATGATATCATGAAAGATTTTGATAAGAAATAAAGGGTGTTTTTTTAGAGGTATAGAACTTTAAATTGCAATAAAACAACGATGTATTATTCGATTGACATGAATTTTTTTATTCGAAAGATAATCTTGTGGCATTACATTTTAAATATGATTTCTGGCATAGGACTGCCACGGCTGGCTCGGATGTCGGTGTTACAGCGGTGTTAAATCACAAGATCTTGGAGGCCAATTCACAGGTCCAAAACGTGAAATTAGGCGGTCACCAAACGTGTCTTTCAATAAATCGATTGTGGCACGAGCTGTGTGTCATGTTGCGCCGTCTTGTTGGAACCACAGCTTCTGGACATCATGATTGTGCAATTCAGGAATGAAAAGTTAGTAATCATGGCTCTATACCGATCACCATTGACTGTAACGTTGTGGCCTTCATCGTTTTTGAAGAAGGATTCCACCAGCCCATAAAGCGCACCAAACAGTCAGTTTTTCTGGATGTAACGGTGTTTCGACATACACTTGTGGATTAGCTTCACTCCAAATGCGGCAGTTTTGTTTGTTGACGTAGCCATTCAACCAGAAGTGCGCTTCATCGCTAAACAAAATTCGCTTATGAAAATCGGGAACAACGGCAATCTCGTTTTGGGCCCATTCGACGAATCTACGCCTTGCTTGATGATCGTTTTGATGAATTGCCAAACCAAACTGAGAATAAATCACTTGACAGCTCTTAAATCGGTCGTCATCTTGGAAAGTAATGCCAACTTAAACTTCTATACCTGAAAAAAAACACTCTTTACAATGCACAATAAATCCGATCATATACATCTATTACTAAATTAATATACATTCAGAGGCATCAAACTCGAGTGCTTCCAATTGCAATTGGTCTTTAACAATACAAAGTGATATTGTGTTTTCACACATGATGCCAATTTCAATTATAAAAACACCCAGAATTCTTACATTTGGCAGTTTTCTTCAAAAAGAGTCATCCTAATTTGCTAATAAGCTTTCCAAAACATTCTGCATAGCTCAAATACAATTATGAACATCCGTGTTTGCAAAATGACCAACTAATTATTCTCAAGCCTGTTTTCCTTATTATAAACACTTCTATTACTTCAAAAGCGTTTAATTTTCAATGTTGCCGATTCTGTAATGAAGTTCATAACAAAATGCTTCTTGAAATGCAATCACAACTTTAATTAAACACGTTCATCTTTATGATCTAATTAATTACATCCTTTGTGTCTTTGGTGTTGTTTATTTTCCAAGATTCTTCTGGAAACGCAATTGAAGTAGCACATTCCCAAACATTGTTCACTTATTCCACCAATATTCGATTAATAATCTTCCTTATTATTCCGCCAGAAGCCCGCCAATGCAATCTTTTCCCAACTAAGATCTTTTCTCCTTCCGCCAGGAAATGTATATTAACAGCACGCAACAATGCATAATTACATCTCTTAGAATCTTCCTCACCTTTTGGATTAGTTTTCCCTCTATTTTATTTGATGCTGAGAATCAACTAATGATGTTAACGGAAAGTGAATGACGGTTCTGTTGTTCGGAAGGAAGAAAAAGAAATACTTTTGGGGGAAACTTAGATCACAGTTAAGTTTTATTTTCTAGGGAAAAAATACATTTAAGCTTTAAAACAGAAACAAAGGAAGATGTATGTTTTTAATTAAAGGAATTTACTTTTTTTTCGTTTTTATTTCGAAGTTGGGGAAGAATTCTGATGTTGGTAATGTGAGTATTTAATGTGATGTATTTTTATGCTGAATAATGGTTTTTGTTGGATAAGATTATTAACTTTGCAGTAAAATAAAAAAGGATTAAATATTTTGAATTTGAAATTAAAGTTTTCATTACACTTTCTTGACTTCAAACATTATTCAATGCAACTATGACTATCGTGTTTTAAAGAGTACGTAGTAACAAAATAGACATTTAATACGAGCTTGTCAAGCGTTTAATTTTTTTCAGAAAATACATCGTTCCTTTGGATAGACAAAAATATTTCATATATTTTTATGGAAAGATATAATTATTCGTGATATGTGTTATAATTAGGGGACCTAAGGCTCGGCAAAGTTTGTCGTTGTTGTTGTCGTGTGTTTATTACTGGGATACATACGAAAGACGTGATATAGATGAACAGAAACATATAACACAACCACAGAAAAATAAAGATTTATTACTAACGATGATCCCAGCATATAACAAGATGAGGTGCGCTGCTTTTCCTTTCGAGACGGGAATCCATTTCAGGCGAAAGACCGACTTCTTTCCCGAAGAAGATACAACCAAGTCTTACTCGGAATTCGAATCCACTCGGTTACAAGCCGAGGGTCATAGCCACCATACTGGCTGGGCGACTGCAAAGTTTGTAATATAGTTAAATAGCTACCAAACTAGGTTAACTGTAGAGGACTGTGAGATGTATCCAATATCCGTTTTTTAATTTGTTAAGGAAACTCATGTGTAGGAAATATATTTACGTAATAAAACAAAAGTAAAAAAGATACGTTGGGAATAAAATCCTGTTTCTAATTGGCATAATAATAATGAGAAAAATGAATAAAAAATGAGATATATTTATAAGTTTGGGAAAAGGTGAAATTAAGGGATTTGAATAGCTTATTATACCATTAGCTCTTAAATAATGTTATAAGTATTATACGGTAAATATTTGAAAAACATTTTCCCTTTTATTTAAATTATTAAGCCATTTTTTGATTAAGACCCCACATTTCAGCAATTTCTCATACTTATTTATGGTATTTGAATGCTTTGCTATATATATATATATATATATATATATATATATATATATATATATATATATATATATATATATATATATATATATATCATATATATATACATACATATATATACATATATATACATATATATACATATATATACATATATATACATATATATACATATATATATACATATATATGCATATATATATACATTCCTTGGTAATAGAATTACATCGATGTGTATTCAGAGAGAGAGAGAGAGAGAGAATTAATGGAATATTTCCATCAATTATATTTATGTGTTTCAGTATTTACCTGTAATAGATACGAGAAAATAATTTGATCAAATAAGGTAATATATTATGAATTAGGAATACTGTTAGCCAGAGAGAAAGAAGAAATTTAGAAGTTTGAAGAGCTTCCCAAACTTTATTGTCTCATCGACCCCTTTCCATGTTTTTTGGTTTTGGGTAGACCTCCTACTTACATAATATAGAATATTTGCAAATTTATCACCTTAAATGTCTTTTTGATAGCTAGTATCGAGCTACTTTAAAAAGAAATAATTTCTATCTGTAGTGAAGAACAGTGTTTAAAACTAAAGAAACACATTTTTATTAATTAAATTAAAACGTAATTAATATATAAGTCAAGTGTTATATAAAATTACTGAGAAGCAAGAAATTGATTTTAATGGAAGGGATGAATCTGGTGCTTGAGTGGCAAATTTTCCACATTTGGCATTAATCTTTTCAGGTTTATCCCGAAATCTTTTTTGCTTCGTAGTGTTCTATCTTTTTCCCCTTTTTTCCCTTTTTTTTCGTTTTGTGAATTGGCAACAGCTTTTCTCTAAGAAAAGCAATTAAAAACTTGCTCATAATATTCCATAATCCTGGAGATGAATAACAGATGCAAATTTTTAAAGTCAAAGTTGCTGACGCGTTTCTTTCTAAACTTTACTTTAAGATCTTCATTAGTGAGTATACTGATAAGTCCTTCTTATAATCCGACATTTTTTAAATCAATTTTATCGTATGGATTCAATGCTCACAGTAATATTACTATATATATATATTCAAAGCATTTTCAAAGTTCATTTCAAAATCTGAATAAAGGGCATTTAATGCTGAACGTAGGTTAAAACGTCAATTTCCTCGCAGATTGACTGGGACAAATTGAGAAACTGGAAAAATTCATGACGTCCAATATTATACTCCTTTAACTTAATTTTGGCAAAAACCTCTTATGGGATGATCCTCGTTTTAATTAACTTTATGCTGTCACCTTGTAACTGCAAATTAATCTCATTGATTTTAATAAATAACTGTTAAATAGGTAAAATCCAGTTTCTGCTATAAAGTTTTCTTTTAAAATTAAATCCGCCATCTGGTTTAATGAGAGACAATATCGTAGAACCCCTTTTACACCTCATGGACCCTCATTTACATCTTATAGATCCCCAAATTATATTTTCGCATACGGGGGCCCCTTACAGGTCGTCATAAATATCCGGGGGTCGATATAGACCACTTTGGGAATCACTGCTTCATAACTGTACAAATAAAAGCTTCGAAATCATGGTATATCAGTAAATCATGAAAAATTTTACAACGCAAAAAGTAATACGCCATCTTAGACAGATCTATCCATTTATTTGAATCATAATTAAAGTTCAACAAGTACTCAAAAAGATAAAAAGAAATTACTTTCTTCATTTCCTCAACCGAGGCTAACCATAGCTCCTTCCCGTGAAACAAAATTGGTCCTGTTTAATATATTCCAGAACTTGGGTTCCTGAAATCTTTTTCTCGTTCTTTTCTCCTCCCTTCTGCAACAGATGTTAAAGAACCCCGAGAAACTAATCGATGCAGAAATTCTGAAAAGGTATTTTAAATCACTATCGATCTTCCCTTGCCAGCTGGAGCCCCTTGTTTATCCCGAGCTGCGATCTAATCAGTCGGAAAATCTACTTTATTTTGTACTCGAATACAAGGACGCGGCGCGCAAAATAAAAATTGACTTGAAGCACAAAAAAGGCTTATTCTAAAGAAAATACTATTCTGTTCTTCGGAATCTTAATGATATTCACATAAACTTTTTTTTCTTTTGAAAGTTTATCTCGATACTGAAGTTTATATTTTTAGCTTGGTACATGCTTTTCAGAGATAAACTTCGGTAAAATAAACAATGGATTATTGTAATGTCAAGTTTGGGTGTAAAAAGTTTTACTTCATAGCAAAATTTATCTTAAGGTGACTGACTACTTTCGAAACTGTGGTTTTCATAAAACGTATAAATGAATATTTTTTTTTGACTTTTGATATCAGTTTGCCGTGGCAAAATATATATAAGAACAATATATTTATATATTCTTTCAATTTAGTATCAAAAACTGTTATAAACCGAGGGAGCATTAATTTAATCACTATCCTAAATTCCTAAGACAAATATTTATGTCACTTTTTGCATGTGATCGGATGTAACTGAACAAGACAGGTCTCGTCAGGTATAAATGGACATCGCGGACCAAAGATTCTCTTCAAGAACGAGGAACTACAGGATACTTGCTAATCTAACTTTGATAGCAGCCTAATGACTAACTTTTACACTCACTTCCCTAGAGTTTAAATAGCACTTAAATCAACATAAATCACAGTTTCACCCCGGGAAGCGATTCTATAAACATACAACAGTTAAGAAATATTTTCCCCCTGGGGATTAGTCACAGAGACTTGAATAGCACCCGTCACAAGTTGAGTTAGAATATACATGTCATAATTCACTTAAGTTTTCTCTGGAGGGATTTTAATTCTTAATGTTTTAGAGCCTTCCAAGGCTTCGCATGATAATTAATTTCTAGTTTACCTACCTAACGGGAAATAACCATAACCTTATCTGCTACAAATTAAAATTTCAGCGTGTTTCAAAAAAGGATGATGCAATCTTGAATCATCCACGGATCTGGACTAATCAGAAAATTTTAATTGGAAATCATGTTTTCAATAGATTTCGGTTCACCATAACTGTGAATAAACGAAATTTCTGGAGTGAAAAAAAGAATGCATTTGTGGTGGTTTTAAATGAGCACGTGTGTATCTGTTAGTGTGTGTGTTGGCCTTTTCGTGTCGTGGTTTGTTGGTCAATAAAGCCTAAAAGTTCCCCGAATACTTGAATAACAAAATGCCTAAACCAAGTCCGTAATATTACAAACATATAAGAGTGTCTTAAGAATATTATTACAATTATTTAAATGCAATGTTTTGGCAAAAAATGAAGAAAGAAGGGCAATTTTTCAAAACCTTTTCCTTTTGTGAAAAGTACTTTTAATAAACAATAATTTGCTTACGTATAGCTAAGACATCTATACAGAGAATGAACTTAAGATTTGAAAAGTTCATATTATATTCAGAGTTACTAGAGATTTTTGTTACAATTTTTCCACTCTGATGTATTAAAATAAGAATAAATCCACTTCTGAATTATATATTTCAAAAACAATAATTCAGACTCTGTGCAGAAGTCTGAGCTATATTTGAGCAAATTATTATTCTCTAGAAGTATATTTCATAAAAGGAAAATGTTTTGAAAATATGTCATTCCCCTTTAATTTTTTACCAAAAAATTGTATTTAAATATTTTTTCTAGTAATAATATTCTTAAAATAGTCTTATATGCATATTTTAACTCAACTGATACTAAATATAAAACATATCATTCATTTATACGATTTTTTAAAATCATGGTTTCGAACATAATCACCTTAAGAGACTTTGAATATATTACAATTTTTTTTATTTCTAATTTTTTGCCGAATGGAGTTTTTCCACTGCAGACCTAATACATTCCTCAAAAGCTGGTACCTCTTTTCAGTGCGGCACCATATAGGCGGATACCAATCGCCAAAGGTAATTTTGACACCCAGTTTCCTCCCCAGAGGGAGGCACCTGAGCTCTGACGATGCGAACCTGTACTAGAATTTAATTTTGCCTAAAGCACCCAAGCCAAACAGACACTCCAGGGATCTTTTACATACCGTATAATCATACGACATGGCTGCTGTCGATTTTCTGCATCATGAAAATCCACCGACTTGGGCCGGGGTCGAACCCATAACCTTGGGTGCAGAAGGCCAGCGACAAACCAACCACGCTACCCAGCCGGCATGTATTACAATAAAACTCTAATATAAAAATTAAGCGTATTTTAAACTGTAGATTGACTCATTATTTTAATTTATATAAATAGAACAGGAACTTCGAAAAGGAAAAAAAGTTCAATTATACTATCTTTAAATAATAATTTTTGTCTCATACTGGTGCCATTTCTTCTTAACTTGGCTTCACATCAAATTTTTGAGCGATAAACTTCGCTATAGTATCTTCAAACCTCTGAAAATTAACCTTACTTTGCATTTCTTTAATAATTTTTCTCTGTTCTGTTTGTCGAAAAGTCGAAAATATTCATGTAAGATCTTTCCAACAAAAAATTCTAGAACTTCTACTTTTCAAAATAAAATAAAATTAGATTGGTGCATATGAAACTTCGTACTTTCTTTACGTGTGTACGTTTATCTCCTTTTTTTCTCTGTGCTTTTGGTTTTGGCATAATCTCTTTTATAGACTTACTCTACATTGCCAGAATCACATTTCAAAGAAAATTTTCTAAAAAGTGTCCCTTTTTTTGTTATTTCTTTTGAATTTTATAAGGATATGAATTCAACCAAAATTTGTGTCATTTTTATATGAGTATAAACTTGGTAATAATACCGAAAAAGCTGTACACAATATAAACTAGGCATTTGAGGAGAATATTATTAAAAAACGAAAAATGCAGCGTTGGTTTGAAAAATTTCGGTCTGGTGAATTTTCCCTACAAAATGAACAGCGTGGTAGACCCAAAATATTTATGAAAAGTGACGCTCTGAAAGCATTTGAGGAAACAAATCCAACTGTATTTATTATACTGCCTGTCTGATAAAGAAACGTACGAAAAATTGAAAATAATACTCCCGCTTGTCATTCAGCATGGCCTAATACTTCTCCTCGACAACGCTCGGTCACAAACAACAGTGTAGTATAAAAGAATTACAAAATTCAATGAATTAAAATATGAAATTTCAGAGCGTCCAGCTTATTCACCTGATCTTTCACCAAAAAAAATTCATTTTTTAAAATCATTTAGAAATGAAGACAGTCTGAATTTTTTATCACAGCTTATTGATACTAAGGCAGCGTTTTTCAAACTGTGGGGTGAACCCCTCCCAAGGGGGCTGGAGGACCCTACTTGGGGAGCTCGAGCATATCGAAAAGTCGAAAACAAAAGATTATTTAAAAAAAAATTATTAATTGACTGAAAAGAAGCAAAACGAAAAATTTTCTGACATAATAAAAAATAAAATGCATATTTAGATTGATATAATACACTCATAAATGTATCAGTACTGTACAATGTAGTTGAAGATGAATTTAACAATCCTTATTTAAGAACAAGTTTAATAATTACCAGTAACTCCATGGATTTGCCATGCATAAAGTTATATACAAAATTCAATACTTATCTTAATAATTTGTACGGTGTTTTAATTAAAATCGTATTGTAGCTTTACGCCAAAGTATACATATATATACACTCTGTCGCAAAAAAATATATGCACCCAGAAGAAATCAAGCTACAATCACGAAACTCGGCAAGAATGTAGTCTGGTAAGAGATATGCAAATGATTAAAATTTCGAATTTGTGCTAGGCGCATATTAGTTGCGCAACTGGGAGAGTTTAAAGCATGAGTACGAGCGCCGTACGGCTATCCAAACGAATCTGATGACTTTGATAGACGATATTAGATTTAGGATGCCTCTAAGACGTAACCGGGCAGTACGAGCAGCTGACGGACTTTGATAGGGATTTTCAGAGAAGCAGGTTGGTCGAATAGATATCGGCCGCCACCTCGGTCGGAGCGATATGGTAGTTGCTCGGTGTTGGCAACAGTGGATCACAGAAGGTAGAGTGTACCGTCGCGGAGGGTCAGGACGTCCCAGGAACACAAATGATCGCGAGGGGATCGTGCAATCAGAAAACTTCGGCACCAACAACGTCGCTAGCATCGATTCAACGCCACTTACCTCCTTCCAGACATCCAGTGCCATCAAGAGAAACCATAAGGAGACGACTGACCGAAGTTGGCTTGAGGAGCCGACGTCCGCTAAGACGCTTACCACTGACCCCACATCATAGGCAGTGTCGACTGGATTTTTGCCGACCTCGGGCAACTTGAGTGTGACAGACTGGAGACGTGTCATCTTCAGTGATGAATCCCGATTCAGTCTCAGTGCTGATTACCACCGCACACGTGTCTGGAGGCGCACCGGCCAGCGGTCCGATCCGGCATTTATTGTCGAATACAGCAATTTCACAAAGTGTGACAGTGTGGGAAGTGGGACACACGATCATCTTTACAAGGCACTTTGACAGCTCGCAGATTGAACGATATTTTAACGCCGATTGTGCTACCCATGCTATCAAGTCACCCAGGTGCCATTTATCAACAGAATAATGCTCGTCCACATACTGCGCGACTCTCCCAACAATGTCTTCAAGGATATGACGTCCTACCATGGCCTACCAGGTCACCAGATTTTTCGCCAATAGAGAATGTCTGGGACGCGCTGGGAAGGCAACTGCAGCCGTCCCGAGATACAGGAGAATTAACTGCGCAGATGCAAAGACTATGGCAGGATCTTCACAGGGGGTCATAAGTGATCAATGAATCGATGCCACTCCGAATTTCGGCTTGTATAGCTGCCAGAGGTGGCTTTACTACTTACTGATTTTTAACCTTTTGCAAGCTGTAACCGCTTAATAAAATGATATTTTGTTCTGAATTTTTAATCATTTGTTTATTTTCATATAAACTACATGCATACCAAATTTCGTGAATGTAGCTCAATTTCTTCTGGGTGCATATATTTTTTTGCGACAGAGTGTATATTGCAGTGTAGATCGGGGATCGAAGATTTTATGCCATCAGTCTCAGAGAGCAAGATAGCTCTCCAGGGGAGCAATGAAAATTTATTGTCGATTAACAATTTTGAAATACAGGATACTGTACTCAAATTCGCTTAATAAATCTGATGGTCTTCACACCTTCAACGGCGCTCAGACAAAACTATCAGTGTCTACACAAGTATGTTAAAAATCACTAGCTCGTCCTATTATACTGCCAAAGTAATCGTTAATTGCTGGTCGACTCTTCACGGTCAAATCAATACAACTAATCTCTAGCCAAAACAATACGAACTCAGTTTTGGCGATCTGTTCTCTATTTATAGGCCTCACAGATGTTTCTCGAAAGATCCGCTTGCGTAATGATTGAAAATTGGTTCGTAAGTAATGAAAGTTTCAGAAGCCTTGTTCTAAGGATCAGAATTTCGTTAAAACAGGCATCTATGCATGAAAACCTCGTTGGGAAAGATATATCAAGCAGATGAAACATATTTTGGTTAAATAATTTTTTTATTTGATAAAAAAATAGGTATGCAATTTTATATATTCATTTACACATTAAACAACATTTCATATGCACCAACTTAATAATTAAACTTTCTGATAGTTAGAAACAAAATTCATCTAAATATTTATGTAGTTTTCGATTTTTTGACAGAAATATTATTTTATTCTTTTAACCCGGAATCTTTGAAACTGCAAAAAATAAGGTCAAATGAAAAAAAGATTTTTATTTATGGCTTAGATTGAACGTAATGTGTTGA
Source organism: Trichonephila clavipes (assembly GCA_019973935.1). Taxonomy (NCBI): domain Eukaryota; kingdom Metazoa; phylum Arthropoda; class Arachnida; order Araneae; family Nephilidae; genus Trichonephila; species Trichonephila clavipes. Next base: position 301,243 of record BMAU01006585.1, read on the forward strand.
AACCTTAGCAATAAAATGTCTTCTGTATTCTTGGCAACGGAAGTTTTTATTAATCAGCTTCTTCTATAATGTCTTTTTGTCACGAATCTTATGCGTAAGAATTTTAGGAAGCTGCATTTTGAATACGAATTTTCGCAACTTTATTAATTTACTTGAAAGAACAAAACATAAAAATTAAACATAATTATCTTATCGTAAGATAATTGTATTCATATAATTATTTCATGCATTTATTTTACTCTTTTATTTTAACAAAGTGTCCAAATTCTTCATTTCTCGAAAAAGATCCTATTAGAATTTAATTTCAGTGGTTTGTCTTTACATGCGAAAAACTAAACTCTTTCCGTAATGTTTACAGTTATATCAAAAATTGAGAACTTTGAAGTAAAATTTTAAATATTCTCAAGGCTTTTTCAAAATGTTCAACTTTAAAATAATGAAGATTATTATTTTTATATTTTGATACTCTTATGTAAGTAATGGTAAAATATACAAATATAACTTAACGAGAATTTTTTAAATCTAAAACGCCGATTTGACCAATTGCGACCCTTGGGAGTCGATTTCAACAAAAATCGTTTTCAGCGGATCTCTACTCAACAAAAGAAACATAGCTTCGAAATTTCAATTATGTATGTCTAATAATTACGGAGATCTCGTGTTGAATAAATGAAAAAGGAAGTGAAGAAGTCGTTTATGATAAATCAATAATAGTATTGTAGATAATCGATATCGTTTTTAATCAAACTAAAAAAAATAATAATAAAACTAACTCGCAAAAAATGAAAAAAATCGAATGGCAACTATACAATGAGATAGAGGAATTTTTCTCCGTGAAATCATGTTAATAATACAGAACAAAACAAGAAAATTATAAGGAAATTAAAGTTCCCTATGGTAGCCTAAATTTTTAGCAATTAGTTTCACTATAATATTTTCAGAATGTGCATCTCGCAACAGATTTTCATAAAATATTGTTGAAAAAGTTCTGTTGATTAATTCTGTACAATCAAAAGTCGCATCAGTCAGACAGAGAAATAAGGAATGAGATTAATTAAGAATAGAAACATTTTTATGATTTATTGAACTGTCTTCATTTTCCAAAAATAATATTGTGCACACGTAATGTACTATTAAATTTCAAAATAAGTATGCATTCTTTTCTTTGTCATTCAAAATACTCACTGAACGTTTCAGCGCCAGATAAAGATCAATATTTTAATCAATCGAAAAATCATTGCATATTTTACGTATTTGCATAAAAACGCGATAATGTTTCAGTTAAATCATGTTCCTAACATTGAAAGTTTGAAACGAGACAATTTCTTTGCTAATATCGCTTTAGACACGCCCACTATGTCATGTTCATGAGAAAATTAGTTTGGGTTGCAAGCAGTCATTACGGATCCAAGTATTTTATGAAGAAAGCTCGTTTATTTTATTTTTTTTATTCTTTGCGGTGAAAAATATTATGAAGATTTTTATTTTTCGTAAAAACTCTAATTAAATAGCCACCTAATGAATAATTAATACATTTTTCTTCAACGTTTCCTTTTTTCTCATAGCAAGTCTTTTGCCATTTTAATTTTTAAATGCATTATTAATTTTTAATAATTATGTATCAATAAATATGTAATGTTGAAAAAAAATGAACATTTAAGGGTACTTTTTTTCTTTAAAAATAAATTATTATTTCTTTTATGCTTAAGATGATATGCGAATTTTGATAAAATAGCTTTTAAGTTTATTTAAATCAGTTAAGAAAACACTACCATTAGGATATATTTAAAATATTTTATTTATATTTTTATATTTTATATTTTTTTTTTTTGTTTTATATTTTTAAAATCGTGTTATGTCACACACAGAAGATGAAAAATATTAGAAACCCCAGAAAATTGTTAAAAATCTTATATTTAGCTATTAATTTAAGTTGAACTCAATATAATATTTGGTAAGAATAAAACCGAAATAATCGAATATAGAAATCGTTGAAAATAATCGAATCGAATATCGAAAGACGTCTACAAATACCGCGATATGCATCCAATAATAGAAACCAATCTCACGCATGCTCGAAAACAATAATGATAAAGATAACAATATTTTACGACATTTTTCTTGAATTGGAGACGTCTATTGATTTGGCGATATTGGTCGACGCATTACTTGTCATTCGATATAATTTTTAAAACTAAACAGTAAATTATAATTATGTAGAATGTTAACCACATGCAGATATTTGTAACCATTCTTTCATGGATATAAGAATGTTATTGTATTTTGAGAACCTCTAAGACTTATCTATTTTAATTACAAACTAGAAAAATAAATGTAGCTTATTTATACTTCACCTATAAATAAACTGAAGCCCAGTGGCTAAGTGGTAGCGTATAGCTATTCCACGCCATAGGTTAAGTGATCACACCCTGGGCTGGCCAAGGTCGACTCACCCTTGCATCCCTTCAGTGGGTCGATAAATTATAACGCTTGCTTGGGAACCAAACATTGGGGGTTGTTGTGTCAGACTTATCACCTGACTGGAACATCTGCTCTCGCACCTCAGTGCCCAAGGTCACGAAAACTGAGAGGGGCACAGTAGGCCTTGGCCGTCATGGGCTCTGGCACCACTAAGTTTAGTATATATATAAATGTTCACGCATGAGTTTGCTTAAGGTATCCGACTACGTTCGGAACCGTGATTTTGCAAAAGTGTATAAATGGATACTAGTTATGATATTTAGTGTCACTTTGATTATAAAACGTATATAAAATTGTTTTAAGATAGTATTACAATAAGAAATTATTTAAATACAATATTTAGACAAAAAATGAATGTAAAATGCTCAATTTTCATAACATTCCCCTTTTATGAAAAATGCTTCGGTTATAATAATATTTTGCTTGTTTATAGCTCAGACCTCTGTACAGAGGCTGAACTAGAATTTTTCAAATGTATCACTTAGAAGTGGATTTATCCATATTTTACTGCAACATAGGGGAGAAATTTTAAGAAAAAAAAGCCGATGAGTATTTCAATTTCTTGTAACTCTGAAAATAATGTGAATTTTTGAAAAAGCCTAGTTCAGACTCTATGGAGAAGTCTTTATATAAGCAAAATATCATTATTATAGAAGTATTTTTTATAAAAGGAGAGGATTTTGAAAAAAAAGGTTATTCTAAGTTAATTTTTTGCCAAAATATTGTATTAAAATAATATTCTTTTATCATAATGTCCTTAAAACAATTTTATACAAGTATTCTAATCTAAGTGACACTAAATATCGTGAAAATTATCACTTTAGGTGCTTTTTATTTAAAGTTATATGTGAGAGATCATGAAAAATAATTGCATCCTCTTAAGCCGTGTAATTTAAAAAGAAAATGTAGAATATAATCAGTTGGTTCATAGTTTTAAGAATTCCAGCATATCATACACACACACCCACATAGACTAGGATCTTTTTCTAAATGACGCTAATTCAAATTTTTGGCAAAATAGAAATTTATTCTTTAACTAATTAACTATTTACAATATTTTACTTAACTCTGGTCCTGCGTTTTGATCTTTAAGTAGCTCTTTTTAAAAATGTTGCTTCATTTTTAAGAATGATTCCTGATTAATTGCAAATTCGACTACATTAAGATAAATTAATCGGCGTCTTTAAATGTTTGTCGCTCTTATTGAGAAAATACATCTATCTTCTTTCTTTGCAAACAATTTTAGTACGATTCTGACTTCCATTAAAAGAATTTGTAATACATAAATAAAGGAACTCGCATTAAGACATGATTTGAAGTATCTTGAGATAATTATAAAACCAATAAAAATGTTAAATATATCTGAATAAAAATTCAAAACGAAAAAATGACACAGCCCTCTTAATTAACTTAATTTTTTTTTCAGAGTTATTCGAAAGGCCTCCGGCATGTCTGATTGCGCTTTCCAGAAATATGTTTTTCAAATATGAATAGCATTTGTCTGGATTAAATTGATTGCTTTAAATGTTCTTTTTGTAGTTTATTTTAATTTGGAAGAGAATTTGTGTTTTTTTTTTAAAAAATAAATCCTTTAATAAAATGTCCTTTTGGGGGGCTTTAGTGTGTTTCTATTGGCATTTTGTTATGAAATTGAGCATGGATTTGAAATTTTGTTACTTCCAGTGTCATTTAGAAGATATGTTATGTGTAAGTAATGAAAATTTATTATTTCTATGTATTACTATATGAGCCCGATGTGCATTGCAGCTTTAAATATTGCATTAAAATCATATATATTATTTCATTTATTCATTCAATCAGAACTTTTTATTTTTTACGTAAATGTAATTTTCTTTATAAATTAAACTTTGATTTTTAAGGCAATATAATTCTTTAGTCTGATTAATAAATTAATCTACTTGTAGTTTTCTTTTTCTTTTTCGTTGGTATAAAAATTTTCTAACATTTATATAACATAAGAGCTGCATTCGAATTACATTTACTTTGAATTTCACAATTTCATCGTAATACCTTTTACAGAAGCCTTTTACAATTAAAATATTTATAGAAGATATAGTATGGATAGTTTATTCAGTATCTAAACAACTTAAAAACTTTAATTTTGTTCAAACTTGTTTCATCCCATTTTTATTTTCAGGAAATAAAGAACTTACTATACTATTTACATCTATAATATATTAATTTATTTTTTTCATTCCTTCGAATTTTACTTCATATAAGATAGTTTTTGATGATGCGGAAGATTTTTATACTATATCTAGCACATATATTCAATGAACAAGATATTTATTCATTTTGAGATGTTTCTTTAAATTCTAAACATAGATATGTAATTCAATAACATCTCTTCTAATGGCTCCTAATATGGTATTTAAACCTTTAAAATATTTATATAAGTATCATTTAGTGATAATCAATACAAGTTTCAAGAATTTTTCATGTTTATAAATAATTTTTCTTTTACTTTTTTGTTTTCGTATTCTTTAAAATTCGTAAGAAATAATTTACGTACAAACTACCATTTTAATTGTATCTATCCCTTTTGTAATTATGCATAAAAAATTCCTTATTTTGCTATTACTAGAATTGTTGTTAGATTATTTTGAAGTTAAATTTTTTACCACTTTTATAACGGCTTTTCCCAATAATTTATAATTCTTTCTCATGTAATAGTGTTTTATTTTTTAATTCGAATGTCTAAAACCTTGGAAATAAATAATTACCATTCTAACTCCCCTATTTAATGTTTTCCTCTACTTGAAAAAAAAGAAGTGATAAACTTCGTGCAAATGATTATTTCTTCGGTACATAATCATGTGTGTATTTAATAAAGAGCATTTAATTTATCTAATAAATTATTCTTATTAGGCAGTCTCACTTTATTTAACATTCAGATCAGCCCCTAGTAAAATTTATATTAAAACACTTGCAAATAAAAAATTTTTAGCCAAAATCCAATTTTTTCAACTTTATGAATAGAATGAAATAATCTTTAAAAAGTTACTAATTTTTTTAATCAGTAATGGATGTATCGTCTTTATTTATACGTTAATAGAAATTTATAAGCTGTTATGTAAAACAGGTCAGACTCTGATCAGATTTATAAAATAATTGGGATATGTCTGTTTATTAGTTTTCAAAATATTTAAAATATACTTTTATATCGTGATTTTCGTTCTTGTTCATACTTGTAATACAAAACGTTCCAAACGATTTTAACAATGCTGAAATTTAGAATTAAAAAAAGCGGAATTTCTGGATAAGACGTGGAAATTGTAAATGGGTTTTCAGCTGGTACGTATCAATTCGGAGTAAAACCAGTTCCAAGTTGTTTATTGAACTTCGTGAATTTGTTGTTAAAATAACATTTACAATCATAGTTTTATCTAATGAAGGATTACAAGATATAAAAAACCACCCAGTGTAATCATAAATTTCCGTAAGGACAACGTATTTTCTCACGGTTAGATCCTATTTTAGCCTAAACTTTTATTTATTGCCAAGTTGGTGAATTGTTATCCTCATATTGGATAAAAGTCCAATGGGAAAATTCTTGACTATCACATGGTAAATACAACCACATTGTTCTCTACTGAATGCAAAATCAACAGTAGATTTGTACTTGTTGTTTTACTTGCAAAAACTAGATAAAAAATCAAATTTGATAGTTGAGTAAAGATCTTCAAATATTACTATTCATCAAATAGTTTTTTAGAATTCAAAAAATTTTCTTATTTTATACGCATACTTTTGAATCTATTACATTTGTTTACTTATGTGTTATTATTATTGACAATTATGAATATATAAAAAGAAGTTTCTGCAAAAAGCAAAAGTTGGCAACAATGAAGTAAATAAACTGATTGGCTGGTGATTTAATTTATCATGTGATTATGACGTCACATGAATTTACCCCATACAGAAAAATGAGCTGCTGGAACAACTTGTTTTTCTTCTTTTTCAAAAGTGTGGGTCGCACTATTGATAAAACATTCCATATGCTTTCATCAATGCCTGGAAATATTTCAAGTACCGTATTTTCTCAAATCTAAGCCACCATCAATTCTAAGCCACATCCCCAATTCTCTACACCTGAGAAAAAATAAAAAATTGTGTAAAGGGTTCCTCAATATCCGATACTAAAGAAATAAATACAATGTATTGAGGAATAATAAATTAGTAATTTATTTTACCAGTATTGAAAACTTTAAAATATGTACATAAACTAATATTTACTCAAACTGTCAGTACCATGTTTCGAAAATGAATCGTCTCTCCCATTGTTATAGTTGACTTTGTAATATTTGTGCCAGCGTCACCACTTTTCCACACGGTGTCGTCTTTAGTGCCATCCAATACATTTGCTACGCAAAAATTTTTTTAAGGAATGTAAGCGAATTATTGAAGACTGTTGAACATATACAAGCAAAAATTTTATCATTTCGTTTGCACCAACGACTTATATTTGTTTCATCCATGTCAAATTTTCAGTGGCCGCTGCTCTGTTTCTGTTTTTTTCTATGTATAAAATTTCCTCCCTTTTCATACTTGCGTCATAGTGAACTCGTTTTAATGCTTTTACCTCTATCTTTGATGTTTAGGTGATTAAAAGAAAGCGCATACAGAAAAATTTCTTAAATACGAGCAGATAACGATGCTTAGGATAGACTGAAATCACCGATGCAAGTAGCCAGAATGGACGGTTACATTTTTCCTATTGAAAGGGATGCAAACTCAATTTCTCCCATCGAACAAATATTTTACTTTCAATTCTAAGCTGCACCAAGTCTTCAGTAGCATAAACACTGAAAAATATTGCGGCTTAGATTCGAGTAAATAAGATAATTCTTTTTTTAAATAATCTTACTGTAACGATTCCCGCCACATAGCTGTGATCAGCTTCTTTGTGGATATGAACCCCACATTTAAGGAACACTTGCAACCTTAAATTATTGCTCGGTCTCTTAGATCACCTCGAAAACCTTTGACATCACAAGGAACCTCCTCCTATTTCGCCCACAAATCGGATGCAACCCGAGGATGCATCCGCGGCCATCCCCGAGACCCTAAAGACGGCCGAAGAGAAAGAGAGATGGTTTGAAAACTTCGTTAAGAGCGGACCCCAAAAAACTCCTCCCTCACAAACAGAGCTTGGACTCATAATCTAATGAATTTGTTTAATAACTTCAATGTCAAATTCATCTGCAATGGATTCTCTCTCACATAGATCTAGAGGGAAAAGAGATTGCGAACACTTTGGCCAAGGCTGGCGCTTGCGAGGTACCAGAGCCGTCAGCACCCCTCAACTTTTTGGAGATTTTCTCTATAAATAAACAACAGAATAAGGCCGCTTGGATTACCTCCAACCCCCCCCGAGCACCATTGGTATCAGTGTTCTCGTCCTGGAGGCTCTCTGACTCACGGTTTTGACAAGACAGGATCAAACTCTTCTAGCCCGCTTTCGAAGTGACCATATCAAAACAATGAAATTTTCCGAAGGATGCAAGAGCTTTGAAATGTGCACGAACTGTTCTTCTGAGCCGGCCTCGCCCGCTCACATCCTCGAATGCTCTAGAGCTCACCAAGCAGGACTTAGCAGACGATACCTTGCTGGTGTTGGATTTTTTGAAAGTGGGCGATGTTATGGATCTGGTCTAGCACTGCTGACCAATGGGGGCGTGCAACAACAACACTTCAATGTATAATCAGTAAATAATAGCTGTGACGTAAATAAACTAAATATTTAAATTAATCCATATCACGCTACCTTTACTTATCTCAGAAGTCACATTTACGATTTTCAAAAATGAGGCAATGTGACTTACACCACCATTAACGAGGCTTTATTTTTCTACCCCTCATTAAAAAAGATAAAATATGCATGGTGTAGATCCGATTAGATAAAAGAAATCACATAACTTTCATTTACATAACAAGCAATTATCATCCCTTAAATCTAAATTAGCGACACACATCCCAGTAACACCATTTCCGCCAACTACCCTCACCCAATTCCAAACGCACTACTCAAATATTTATGAAAGGTACGATCACAGTTCCAGTGCGAGAAGCGAATGTCTTCAAGGAACCGCTTCACGTACTCCAAATTAGTTTCGAATGCACGTAGGGACGAAATATGTTATTCCTAACGGCGCCGCGGCCATAAGAAGACTCTGTGCACCATTTAGCACCCGACAGATGGTAGAGATGGATCGATTCGTCGAGTTGTACATTCGAATTTCGAGTGGGGTTTGCGTTTTCGCTCCGAAGAATACAATTTTCTCTCATAAATCTTTTCGGTGGGAGAAAGAACAATGATGTCTTTTCTTGGGCTGGGCTCGGAGGTTGCGGGGAATTTATGGATTTGTAAAAGATTGTTGTCGTACTTAAAAGCTTAGCTTTTTTTTTTTTAGAATTTAGTCACAATTAGGCATTAGTAAGTTTTGAGTTGGTTTGATGTTGTTTAGTTAACGTCATTCTACAGCTACGTAACGAGTAGATAAAAACAGATTGGGCTTCTTCTGGGGAGAGAATAGGACCTGCAAAGCTCTCATACGGATCCTTTAAATGTAATAAAGTTCCGAACACAAAGCCGATATTTTAAAGGTAGATAAGCGACAGTAATAAGCGATAGTAAGAGATTTGGAAACTGTTTTGTTGCTTCTAATGCCAGCCGATCGATCAAGGTCCCCGAAATTAATCGTGGCAAGAGGCTAGACCAGGGATGGCGAACCAGAGGCCAATATTTTGGGCACGCCAGCGTGGAAAGTGGTCTACATTTTATTTCAAAATAACAAAGTTCACTATGAAGTATTACAGACCAATACGAGTGATCGGTCGCTGGGTGATGGGGAGAACACTCGTTTTTTATATTCTTGCCTTAATTACGTCGTGGACTATACTTGCTTATGATGCAAAATTTGTTTACACATAGTACAGTCAATTTAATTGTCACAACTGTATTTTGAAGTTTATTTGTGTTATATTTGCGGTTTTAACAGTTATTTAACATGGCTGTGGTTCAGTAAAATAACAAAAGCTGCAAGATAGTAAGTGCAACAGAGAATTTCAAACTTGGTGAATCTAGAAAAATGGCATTATTAGTAAAGGCTACAAAGCGGTGTTTGTTTTATGTTACGGAACAGGAGTAAGCAGAACATCGACTGTAAAACGGCGTTTTGAAACAAATCTCAAATCCTTTTGTTAAAACAGTGAACAACAGCAAAAATAATTAATTGCTTAGAAACCATTTGGCAAATGACTCCAATTCACCATGCATTCTACTGAAAGTAATATCTTACAATCCTAATATAAGTTATTTGTCATCCACACACAATATGCAACAACAGAAGTCACACTAATGTTGTTTTAATTTGAATTACACCTATAACTAAAAAACATTTACAACTATACAGTGCAAAAGGTATTTTTTCGTAGTAAATAAAGAGTTTTGAGCTGTGTTTGTTAGTGTTGAGTTTCATTATTTTCCCAGTAGTCACATGTCAAAATTATTTGACGCCACGTCTCTACCTCATTAAACACTTCTTTAGAAATAAAAACACGTTGATTCATAAAGGTTCGCCATCCCTGGGCTAGACTCTAACCGAGAAAAGGGTTCTTGAAAAGGCCAAGGGCTATGGGCTATGGAGTTACTGGGGAAGAAAGGTAGGGGCTAGACTACGACTGTCGTTAGTCGCAATTTTGAGCAACTTGCATGTGATAGTACACTTTGTCTCAGTTTCACCCCAATTTTAAAGGAGAACACCCTGGAGAGTGGTCAGGGGGTCTCCCACCACTAATCCCCTTCCACCCCAACCTCTGGAAAAGACTTTCGGCATGATCAGTGATTCCCAAAGTTGTCCGTATGAACCCCAGGGGTGTATTATGACTTGCGAGGGGTCCACGTCAGTGGAAAAATAATTTGGGGGTCCATGAGCTGTAAATGGGGGCCTACGATTGTAGCTCTTATTAAACCAGATTATGAATTAAATTTTAAAAGAAAATTTAATCAAGTGGAAGGAAACCATCTTTACTTATTTAACAGATTTAATTACTAAATTTAATAAGATAAGTTTGCATTTACAAAGCGACAGTACACATTTTGCAAAAACACGGACCATCATTTCAGCGTTTCTTGCCAGAATTAAGCTGAAGGATTATAATGTTAGGTGTCGTTAGTTTTCCCAGTTTATCACAGACAATCTGCCTGAAAAATAACGTTTCAACGTTTCAACATTTAAATGCACTTTATTCAGATTTTGAGACTGTATTTCAGAATGCTTTGACTATGGTGATACCACAGTACAATTAATTCATATGGGTCACATTAGTAAAAAAAAATGTCAGATTACAAGAGGAACTGTTTGGAATAGGTACTAACGAAGATAACGAAGAAATGTTTAAAAAAGGATGTAAGCAATTTTGGCTTTAAAAATATATTCCTGCTATTTATTCCAAATTATGGAATACCTTGAGAAAAGGTTTAGTTGTTTTTCCTGGTAAGATGGAGTTTCAGCGTGGCTGCAAAACTCAACAACAAAAAAGAAAGATTGGACGCTACTAACTCAAGAGGTTTAGGTCTAAATCTGATCAGAGTTATGCGAAATGTTGAAAATTTGTTATTGAAACACCAGATTAATCTCTCCCTTTAAAATTATTTGTTTGTTGCTGTTATTTTATCTAAAAGTTATTATATGTATTCATTATATTTTAATCTAATTAACATGCGTTTCTTAAGTTTTTAACTATATACTTCGCTACAGTTCGAAATTTAAACTATTTTAAGTAAGTAGGTCTATACCAGCTGTCAAAAAGAAATTGCAAAATTCAAATAATTTGCAAAAATTCTATATTAGGTGAGTAAGGATCTACCCCAAACTGAAAAACATTGCAAGGGGTCTATGAGACAAAAACGTTTGGGAACCTCCGATTTAAACTAACATCGACACGTCTGATTGCTATCTTCCACTTCAAACTCGATTCATTTTAACTATAAATAATAATAGGCATTTGCAAAAATAAGGGTTTGCTAACGGAAAATTGTTCTCAAATCAGACAATTTACTGAAGGTAGCTTCCTCTAAAGGATGGGACGAATCTTAACGGCACCTTTCCACTAATGTTCTTAGGCGTCTTTGAGGATTGTCAATTCGCGTATATTTCCAATCAACTCTAAAAGGAGAAAACGGGATATGTAAAGTAGATAGGACATTTAAGTAGAGCGTTGTAAGTTAGCGGAGATGAAGGCAATTGAGCCAGCAGCAGTGGTGACAAAGTTTATAGGATTCAATTGGATTACGATAGTGAAGCATTGCTGTTAGTACTCAGCGAAAGAGCCTTAGGAAGTTAATATACCTGTGAAGAGATCAAAGTACTACCAGGTGATATATTCTAGTTTAATACCACTTACCACAAGCGTTAGTTTAATAAAATTAGTTTAAGTTAATGAAAGCTAATAATTCAAGTTGCGTGTATTTCTCAGACCTCCTATTCCGGTAAACCTTATTGATATTGCGCGTAGTTATTGATTAATTTCCTATTTCATAATTTAAGTTAATATTAAAGGTAAATCCCTTTTTGACGTAGACATAAAGCCTACTGTTTGTTAATAGATTTTTGATATTTGAACCAAGTGAATAAATATAAGTTATTTCTGTACAAATGGCGTCTGGTCATTCTTTGCCTCAAATTAATCTTAGTGTCCAGGGTGGAACCCCAGGGGGGTTCCCATAAGGACTAATAGAAAACCCTGAAGAAAACCCTTTGCAACAGGGGTGTCAAACTCTCGAAGGCTAACTTGGGCCACACAAACAAGGTTTAACTTAAGGGGGCACAAAAATCAATATTCGTAGGAAAGTAGGTTTAGTTCGAATCATACATTATAATAAGCATATATAAAAGAACAAGAAAAATTTAATGTTTAAGCCCTGATATTGACATCTCTTCTTCTACTGTCTTTCCTATTTCTTGAAATAACTTTTATTTTATTTTATTTTATTATACATTATCTGTACCGATATACTGGCCGGACCGACAAAGTGTTTGTTGTGGGCCACGAGTTTGACACCCCTTCTTTATAAGATCCATCTAGGATCAAAGGCCCCATTTGATCAGACCCTAAAAGTGATTAATTGGAGGCAACTGGGGACGTAGCTTGCAAAGAAAACATTGAAAAGAACAAGGACATACACCGAGTGCAGATGGCAGTGATGCATATGACAGTAGCGAAGTGATCAAGGTCACAAACTCGTAGCCCATCTTACATCTTGTGACGTGGCGTTACAGCATTTTTCCTATTAATCCTCTTGTGGAATCTTTGGTGCCAGCATTTAGTTAATTCACCAATCCTATCAAGGAGAAACCGTGATATTCAAATTAGTTAGTAGATATATAGTGAAGGTTTTGTAATCGCGAAGGAAAAGGAGAAAAGAAGCTGAGATGCTGAGCGCCATGAGCTGATGGTAAGGAATTAAACTTAGAAGCGTAATTATAGAACAGGCTTTAGCAAGTTAAGAAAACTAAGGAAGATTAAGATTCATGTAATAACTTTGCTTACAGATAAGTGGTTAGGATACCAGGCACTTATTTACATAGAATTTAGGGATACATTATATCACTCCTGATTGATTGCCTTCCTATAGTAAGACTTGTGTTGTTCAATATATTTAGACAATAATAAATTGGATTTATTATGGCTAACTTGGGAGATCAATAATTGCCCCCCCCCACAAATCTTGGTCGCGTAGATGAAGAGATGGTACCCCCAGGGAGGGGGGTATCACAATCTGTCGAGTCATGGTTTCGCGTTCTTATGCTACTTAAATTCACAGTGTAGAAGGGACTGATGCAAGGTTAAACCTGTTGAGGCTCAAAATCCTCATGGGACGCGATGTGAAAGTTCAAAGAAGAATTCACCAGCTCAGGTATCATTATTGTCACGTGATCATGATTCAAAATTACGAGTTCCGTCACCAACAGTCCTCGCGTTGTTTCTAAATGTGATGTTGATAAACAATCAATCAATTATTAAGTGTGGCTGGTTATTATCCAACTGAAATGCTCAGAAACATGTAATGTATAAAAAAAATCAACTCAATTCGTACTTAGATCAACAAAGAAAAATTTTAGTTCAGCTACTTTTTATTAAATAGTTACAATTAATATAAATATGTATGTTCATATGACAGAATCACGATATTAAGTGGTAATTAATTTTTATTAATTATCATTAAAGTATCGTATTGTCATCTAGAACAATCATGTATATAAATTTTCAGTTCAACTGAGTGCTTCAAAGCGTGAGAAAAAAAATCTTTTAAAGTTTTAACACAAGTCGCTAAAAATGAAATCAACGTAGCTGTATTTATAATTCTTTAAATAATTAGTTTCAGTCAATTAATTTTAATTAATTATAATTGAATTATCGTACTTTTACCCAAAACAATAGTGTATAGAAAATTTCAGCTCAAATGAACGCTTTAAAATGTGAGAAAAAAAAACCTTTTCAAGTTTTTACAGAAGTCGCCAAAATGGTCGCTAAGTCGGCAAAAATGATGCCAACTTGGCTGCATTTGTAATTCTTTAAATAATTTGTTTTAATCAATTAATTTTTATTAATTATAATTAATTTACTGTATTGTCATCCAAAATAATCATGTATATAAAATTTCAGCTCAATTGAGCGCTTTAAAGTGCATTTTATTAACGATTAAAAATTCTACCAAGATAAATAAATAAATAAATATATAGAGAGTGTGAGCTAATAGAAGGAATTGAAAAAGAGCAACACGGAGGTATAGTTAATCGCCTATGTACAGACATATTGCGGTGGTGTGTCATGGATGACAACCAAAGAGATACAGCTATCAAATAGCACTCCAAATCATATTCTCCAATGGTCGGCCTGTTAAATGGGTGATAATCAGATCATTATCTCACCATTGCTCTGGACGCCTGTAGAGATGTCTTCGCTAATTATTGTGGATCATTTCCAAGTGAGACTCATTGCCGAGAGAAAACCGTTCTATTCCAATCATTGAAAATCCAAATTAAATGAGACAGGCACCTCTATAAACGCTCTTGGCGGTGTGCAGAAGGGAAAGGCTATAGGTACAATGAGCACCGTGAGCTCCATTCTCTGAATCAGAGGATTTTACTCTCTCTAGTATCCGAGCTACATTCATCATTTACCGCCCACTTGTATAATAACTGGAACTGATGGACATTAAATTCTCAACTGCGTCTATTCAAACGTGTGTTGTCATCATCATCTGATTGTGACTTTGATTTACGAGGTTGTTCATTGTCTTACACCAAGGGAATGCAATAAGTATGCCTTCTCTTATTAAAATTCAGACTACACAAAAACATAATCTGATAAGAAAATATTTTGTCATTTATATTGGTTCTCATGGCTAAGGTACATATAAACTTATTGATTATATTGCATTTTCAAAATCAAGAAATATGTGGGATACTCTTCATTTAACTTAAGAAATGTTCATAATTTATTTACCCTTACAATAAAGGAAAGGAAATGTTATGCGATATGGGAATGGTGTTATGTTATATGAAAATGGTATGTTATGTTATATGGAAATGGTATGGTATGTTTTAAGGAAATGTTATGTTTTTAATCCTTGCAGGAAAAAAAGTAGATATTGATTATTCCTCAAAAGAAATAATATTTGAATATTGAATAGAAACAATAAGAGATAAAAAAAATATCAAAATAGGTTATTTTCTTCAGAAAATAGATTATATATATGTTTTGAAAGTTGTGATATATATTATTTAAAAAATCAAAATAAGCACTAGTTTTTTCTGAAGAGAATTGAATGCATTCTTTTTAATAAAAAAATTGTTCACTAACTGAATTGCATAAATCTTAGAAGTTATATATTCATCAGATATCTCTATTCATTCTTCCTTATGAAAAAACTTACGAAAAAATAAATAATGATTGGAAGATTTATTGGAACCTAAAAATTATAATTAAAATATCGAGTTACAGAACTGAACTCAGTGGTGCAATATCCCACGAGGACAAAGGTCTACTGTGCTTATCTCAGTTTACGCAACCTTAGGCGATGGGGTGCATGTGCAGATGTTTCGGTCAAGTGGTCAGTCTGACGTGAAAACCCTAGTGTTCAGTTCTCAAGCAAGCTTGTACTCTTTTATCAACCCACTGAAGGGATGAAAGGCTGAGTCGATCTGGCCCAACCCGGGATTAAAGTATCGAATTACACGAGATAAAATTTATTCTGTAATGAAAATCCTTTTCAGAAATTAAATAAAAAGAATTTAAAATAGAACGTTGTTTACTCTTCAGTATATTTCTCAGGGAGAATGAAAGAAATAATTTTCAAAAATATACGAAGAGTATATAATGGTAAATCACTTCAATATTACAATTGTTCAATACGAAACGTGAACAAAAAGGAAACCAAAACAAGCAAAAAGGATTTGGAGATCCCGTGGCAATAATGACGGTCTCACAAATGGCTTAGTTTTGAGTAATTAAAACCTTTTTAGTTACATTTCTGTGTTACTTTATTGCTTATAAGTTAAGGTAATTTAATTATCAATTGATAAAAATATACATAATTTTTATGTGAATGTTCCCGAAATTTATACAAAAGAATCTAATGAGAAATTTTGCTTTATTATACCGTTAGAACTAAAATATTCCCTTTCGGATATTGGTTTGGAAGTGATAAAAAGAAAAACTCACCAAACTATGCAATTTATATATTACAAGTGCATGAAACTTATCAAATATTTTCCAGATATTCTTTGAAACATTTTTGTGGCTGACAAGAGTTACTTGAAATCAACTCAAAATCAGCTTTCTAGAAGACATTTTAATATTCATCTCCAAAACGTACTATTAGAAAAATCAATCAATGTCTTTATTGTCTTCAGAAATGTCAATAGAAATTTAACTTTTATACTATGATATTTTGTTAAATCTTATAGAAATTTAAAAAAATATTCTATAGTAAAAAAACCGCAATATTCTATTTTTTCCTGAATGGGCTGCATATTGGCACCTAAGCCAGTGCTTCTCAAACTTTCGATTGTTGCGACCCAATTTTCAGTCATAATTTACATCACTCCTCTCTTTCTCCATACAATAGCACTGTATCGAATTCAGTAATACTATGCTTTGATTCTAAAGCTACAATACGACTTTAACCTCTTAAGTCTCACCGACGTATATAAACGTCTTGGTCAGCCAATGTATTAATTGATACGTACGTATATATACGTCTTTCCGAAGTACAATCTTTTCTGTGAACTTCTATCCATAGAATTATTCCGAATGCTTTGTAATGCAATAAAATTAACTTGACAGTGTTTGCGAAGGATTTACGTATTTCAGAGGATTTGCTTCTTTATTCCTCTTTTATCCCCCGTCCACCAATACATCTCATACGCGTGCCTACATTAAAACAGTGGCATTGGGAATTGAACAGTGTAACTTTTAATCTCGGCAGTTAAGGGATTTATTATAAACCGTACAAACTATCAAGATAAGTGTTAGTTTTTGTATATAATTGTATATCTGACAAACCTATGGAGTCACTGGTAATTATTACACTTGCTCTTAACTTAATATTGTTCAATTACTTATAAAATACATCGTGAAGTACTGATACATTTATAAGTGTATCATATTAGTATAAATGTGTATTTTATTTTTTATTATGCCAGAATGTATTTTGTTTGTTTACTTTCAGCAAATTAATAATTTTCTTAAATAATCTTTTGTTTTCGACTTTTTAATATTCTCGCCCCCACCCTTGTAGATTTATCACGCCCCCTGGGGGGGGATCCACAGTTTGAGAAACGCTGACCTAAGCCTATGTAGACACGCCAAGTCCCCAGATGTAACAGCCATTTCATGGTGGCGCCATCTAGTGGTAGCTCTCGCTACCAAATTTGGATGCCTGACTTAATTCTAATTCAAGCTATCGTCAGATGTTAGCAAGCAGTGCAAATTTGTTTTCTTGAAAAAAAACTTAAAACTAAAGTAACAAAAAGAGTTATTGGAAATAGGCTTCATAATTTTAAGACAGCATTTAACAGCATGAATTAAGACATAATTTGAGACAACTACTTATTGGAGCATATATGAGTACTACTCCATTTACCTAGACCCCATTTTACTGAAAATAAGCCCAGTTCAATTTAATGCATAAGAGACTTTATTATTTAATAAAATAATCTATTGTGGAATCAAAACTAGAGCATTTATTAATACAAAATCCGCAAATATAATCATGCAGAGAAATTTTGAACGCAAAATAAAATCTTTCTTCACTTTATAAGTTTCCTTAATATTAATCACAAACTAATTTACTGAATTTCTTCGTCAAAAAGTTTTCTAAGAACTCATTTTTCCCTAAAAAATCTTGATTTCCCCCCACTATATTGAATTATAATGCAATACATTTGCACTGAAATAAAACTATTTCCCTGAATTTGGCGAAAAAGTCTCACATAAAGCATGTCTTGTCCTTTCAGAAATTTTATGACGTGGAATGATTTTTCAATTCTAAAGCATGACAATGTCAAACCAGTTCAAACTAAAAGATTATGTCAGAAACGAAGCAAATGTCAGACGAAATTTGAGAACCACGTGACAAAAATGTCAGCCTCACACTTCTATCAGAAACCTCATGTTAGTTGGGTGAGTGAACGTGTGTTTTATTAATGCCGTACTTTAAAGCAACAAGAAGGTTACTAGCGACGGACCTCTTAATTGTAAGCCTCGGTCAAGTGAAGAGGACAACAGCTGACTGGCGCTCCTCTCTTCATATCACCCCATCACCTCAACGGGAGGACTTTGAGCCTCGACATATTTAACGTTCTTCAGTCCATCTACACAACGGGTCTTCAGTGGCACTACAGCTCGAACTCAGGACACGCCGACCACGAGTTTAAGACCTCTGCCATTAAGCTACCACCCTTTGCTACTTGACGAATAAATTCAGTACTTTGGCGAATATATTTAATACTTAATATAAAATAACTCTAAAAATTAGTTCATAATTTAATAGTAAATTTTTTTGCCGCCCAACCGGTGTAGTGGTAAGTGACGCTGACTGCTGTGGCGTAGGACCTGGATCGAAATCCCGGGGAAGGCATGGATGTTTGTAAATGCATAGCACCTGTACGGCATGGGGACAATCTAAAGGTTCACTCCTAGGAGAGCCCCCACCCTTGGCGCGAATTACTTTGGTTGGCAATAATTGCGCCGTCATGGTAATCTTGCTTTTTTAAATACAACATATGGCAACCCTAACATTTTCTAGAATTTTCGTCATTTGTGGGCGCGCATTTCAAATTTCATTTTGTTGTTCGGCACCGGGTTGAAAGTATGGCTGCGCTTGTAAGTGAATACACGTTAGAATTTTTTACGTTATTGAATGCTAGAGGCAAGAAAGAATTGATTGAATGGTGTATGAAAGAAGGATTAATTGCTTCAAGTTATGAATGTCCTAAATGTAATGAGCAAATGGGATTAAATGAACGAAAGAGTGTTGTTTTGGATGGATTTGAATGGAGATGTCGAAAAAAAGGTGTGAATACGCATGATGTTTGCAGAAGTATAAGAAAGAATTCGTGGTTTTCCAATAGTAAGTTAATCGGCAATAAAACGTTTTCTCCGTAATCACACCAGCCACGCAGAAGGCATGTTCGACCATTACCTCGCTGAGTATTTATGGCGGCGCCCTCTCTCTCGCGATCACTCACTCAGCGATGAGACTTTCCAGAATTTTTTAAAAGCAGTTGTTACACTTTACCCTCCACTTGGGAAGGATCAACAATAAGAAAGTAAGTGCTGTTGTTATATTTTTTATCTTAAATGTTAAATTTCTGTATTGTTTACATATATTTTCATTGCGCATCCATCTTATACTGCTATATTTACTTGTCACCGTTGTCGGGTTTGCTTGGCGCCATTTCGTTTTCGCTTGGCGCTTTTTCCGGTTTGGCGCCAAAGGTGGGGGCTCTCCTAGGAGTTTACCCAATCTAAATATTTGCCAAGTCCAAGTCCTCTCGTGTGGTTCGTGTGGAAGGGTAAGAGAGAGGGGAAGTCCCCAAACCACTCACCTTGGAGTTCTCCCTCGAAATTAAGGTGGAACCGAGCCAAATCGTACTATCACCTACATGGTGCTCAAAGCTACGGTTAGAGACAGGCGTAAATAACCAGCCTCTTGTCATGATGAATTTCATAAACCTGGATCTGGCACTACCGATCAGCATTAGCAACAACAACAAAAACAAAAAATTTTATGATACATTTTATGCTATTTGGCACAAACAGGGTTCGTGTATTACTACATATACTGTTTAATTATTATTAAAAAATTTTATTTTTATTTATAATTCATTATATTTTTTTCTTAATTGGACTATCGTGTATCATTTTATACTTATTTATTAATAAAAAATATTAATATCTACCATTTAAAATACAAAAAAGGAAAACACAAAATGCGAAAACCACATTAGGAGTCTTGCCAAAGGAACTGTTTTGGACTTACAGCACACTCAGAAAAAGATTCCAATTCTTAGAAGAATGATGACGTTTTGCCGCAGCAAGACACAGAATCTGGGAACTTCTGAGCTACAGACACTTCAACCATTTGAACTACTGAAGTGAATATTCCATTTGGAAGAATTCCATTCAGATTCACGAATATTCACATTCTTTCTCGAGTTCTGTTTGAACGAAAAAGGACTGGAATTTTACACGACAGTTACTTTTATTTATTGAAAGAGAAATATTAAACACAGGGCAGCCAGTATATGCGATGATCCGAAGTGGAAAACTGAATTCACTGACTGAGTATAACAATGAAAGGATAAACCGTTGAAATAAAAAAAGAAATAGGTGTAAAGCAAGTAGGCGAGAAAGAACAACAGGGTTCCTAACTGTTTACTTTATATCGGCATTTTCTTTTCTTTTTTAACAAAGCCAAATAAGACTTTTAATTGTGAAACAACGTCGGGTATAAATTCTGCACTTACATTTAGTCAAAGGGAGGTCTTTGAGCCATGGCATAATTAGTGTTCTTTAAACTTACGATGGATGGGTGCCATAGTTTAGTGGTCATGATCGCGTAGATAGGCCGTTGTCGAATTGCGCGTTCAAATCCTGGTATCCTGGTGCCACTAAAGCCCTGCCGTGTAAACGGGCTGAAGCCCGTTAACGTGACTACGTTCGGAACCTTGATTTTAAAAAAGAGTATAAATGGATAATATTTGTGATATTTAGTGTCACTTAGATTAGAAAACGTATATAAAACTGTTTTAAGAATATTATTACAATAAAAATTATTTAAGTACAATATTTAGACAAAAAATGAACATAAAATTGTGATGCACCACCCCTTGGAAGTGCATCCCTCGAAGCATCAGCGTGAGCTAGAGGTGTAGGGTTTGCGAAAGAACTCAGATCAAACATCTTAATATGACTTTATTAAGATATTCAACTTAAACTTTGAACAAATATAATATTAATAATTAATGAGAGAATCTACGATGACGCAACACACAATATAATTCAGATCAATCTCAATAATCGAACCGCCTAATCTTCAAATATACTAATAAGTAAACAATCCTACCTTATATTATTCTGTAATAAACTTGTCTTTATCTACAATGGTATGTAGCTTGACGTTTATCTTCTAGTCGAACAACAATATGTTTATCCACGACACGTAGAACTTAAATCTTGAAAGACGAACTTCAATAATCATCAACTGCCACAGCGCACGTCAATTGTCTAACTTTCCTTTACATTGCTCTTACATTGCCATCACGCTTACTCTAAGATCCTATATTTATCCTATATTATTTGCATCTCTTCACTTCTCGTTTCTTGGATTTGGTTGGAAAAGAGTTGCCATTAATTCTGGCCCAAAGAACCCAAAGGACTTGTTAAAGAAAAGACGCGTAAGACGTCACAAAATGACCCATTTTCAAAATAGTCTCCTTTTGTGAAAAATGCTTCTATTATAATATTATTTTGCCTGTCTATAGCCCAGACCTCTGTACAGAGGTCGAACTAGAATTTTTGAAACATATAACTCAGAAGTGGATTTATTCATATTTTACTACAACAGAGGGGAGAAATTTTAAGAAAAAAAACGCTAATAATTATTTCAATTGGTGGTAACTCTGAAAATAGTGTGAATTTTCAAAAATCCTAATTCAGACTCTCTGGAGAAGTCTTTACTTTATCTAAGCAAAATATTATTATAGAAGCATTTTTTATAACAGAAGAACGCGTTTTGAAAAAAGGTGATTCTAAGTTATTTTTTTGCCAAAATATTGTATTTAAATAATTTTTTTGTCATAATGTCCTTAAAACAATTTTATACATGTATTCTAATCTATGTGACACTAAATATCCTGAAAATTATCCATTTATGCGCTTTTTTAAAATCACGGTTCCGAACGTAGTCGGATACCTTAAGAGTGCATGCTCGTTACTAGCTTAAAGGGCGTCTTCGTCACTTGATCGTGGTTCAAAATTACGAGGTCATCGCCAGTAGCCCTCGTGTTTCTTTAGGTACGTTAACAAACATTCTCAGTCTTATGATGTTCTGAAGTTAGAGACTCAAACCCACTGTAAATCCGTTACTCGACCAACCGAACAGCCAAGACTATCAAAAATGCACAAATACTTGCTTGCACATGTGCAATTTTCGTTTCACAGAACTATCTGGTTGGAGCATAGGTATGGCGATCTGAGTTCAATTAATCGAAAAATCGATTTCTCGGGACGAAAAAAAATTGGTTTTTTAAATCGATATATAGCATTGAATCGATTCTATGAATCGATATTTCATCCTTGAAAATCGACATTCGATTTTTTCTGTTTTGGTAAAAACCATAAAATTATTTACAATTAGTTGAATGTACTATCTTTAAAACCCATAATTTTACGGTGTTAGCGGTTAAAGGATCAACTTACTGGCAAGAACAAAAAAACTGTATTTATCATCACGTTCACTCAATAGCCATGGTGTATATGAGTATTGTTGGATCATCTATTCCTTGTGAGTGCCTTTTTTCAATTACCGGCAACATCGCAAGCGATTAGCGGAACTGCTGTGATCCCAGTAGACTTGACACTGTTGTTTTTAAGAAGCTTATATATTAAGCATTGGGAACTATGAGCTCTATTATCTATTTTCTAAACTTCTTAATGTAACAAATATATTTAGAAAATAAATGTATTCTTTTATACCTGATACTTTGATATGGTAATAAAGATAGTTGTAATATTGTCGAATACCCTGAACTAAAAAATTCGCTGATTTTACTGATAAGAGATAGTTTATTACGAAATCTGTCTTGTCTTTCATAAAACGGATTTATATTTGCATTGTAAATGTAGATTCGAAAAAAAATCGATTTTTTTTAGAAATCAATCTTTTAGACCTGAATTTTTTTGTGAATCGATTCATCAGGCTATGATTCGAAAAGAATTTTTCGGAAAGAATTGACATCCCTATTTGAGCATCAATGTACGGTACTTAGGAGTGGTGGTGAAGTTTAAAGAGAAAGGCGTCGTACTCATCACTTGACCTAGGTCAAAATATTCAAGGCATATTGTCAGTAGCTTTATTACTTTTTTTAGTGCGATGTGTATATAAACAATAAATTAATTATGTAACTCAATGATACTTTGGCTCAAGTTAAACAATTAGCTAAGATTACGAGCTATATAGTTGGCGATTTTACGTCATATTTTCGATTTTGTCAAAAATTGCTCATAACGCAGTGCTTCTCAAACTTTCAATACTGGCGCCCCCCTTTTCAATCACAATTTTTATCGCGCCCCCCTTATACATTAATAATGCTCTAAATGCAATAATAATGCACTTTGACGCTAAAGCTACAATACCAGATCTTAATTATAAACCATACAAATTAATAACATAAGTATTAAATTTTGAATACTACTTTTAAGCAAAAAAATAAATTAATTAAGTAATAGGATAATTGTTATGTTATTTTTCCTTTCTCTAATTTTTAAATTGAACATATTGCAAAATGCGGTGACTGCTTAGAAGACAAAATATGGATATCTGTTAAATATAGAAGAACTCAGAGGGTCAATTTCTAATCATGAGCATTCCTTATAAAAACTTTGTTTTGCAAGACAAGCCCATGGAAGTCGTTAATACTTATTAAACTTGTTCTTAATTTGGTATTAATTAATTAGTTATAAAATACTCTGTGCAGCACTGATACATTAAAAGTATACCAGCCGAAGTAGCCGCTCTTTGCAAGAGTTCATTTATAAGAAAATAAAACAATCTTGATATAATAGCTGTATTGTAAAAAGAGTAAAGCCAAGTGCGCGACAATGTTTACAAAAATATAAAATGTTTTTTTAAATGATTTCTCAAATTATAATTAGTTTTAAGCGAATTTTAATTTTAAGCCTCACAGAATTAGCATTTATAATTGATGTTAAATAATGAACAATAATATAAAATTCCGATGAAGAATAATTGTATTATTTTTAATATTTAAATCAAAAAGACTTCAACATGTTTTAACCTGGGAGCAGGCGCGCACTCGATACAGTCGAGTGGGGTTATTGAGTCACCCGAATCTTTTTTTTATAATTATTTTATTGTACACGATACAAATCGTTATTCCAGTGAATAATTTAATTAAGAGAAAGTTTACTTACCTACTTTCAAGGACTTCAATTTTTCTTTGGTAACAAATAAACAGTTTTGCCAGAATTAACAATTTCGTGATCTGTGTGTCCCGCGCGACCACTTCCGGGTAAAAATTGTATTCATTATGATAATTTGCATGTTACTGTTAAAAACAATTGTTATGCTTTATATGCTTGAAAATACTCATCTTAGTCTAAGTCTTGGCCAAGTAATCCATCAAAGTGCTTACCGTGGTTTTCCAAATATCATAAAACCGTTCTGCATGGGAAAAAAAGCGCAACAGAGAAATACATTACTTACAACTTCCTTAAGAAGACTTGGCAACTTTCAAAAAACCTAAAATCGATGAAAATATCGACTTTTCAATTTTTAGTTTAAAATGTAGTTTGATACCTTTGGTATAAATGAGTGAAGTTTCGAAACGATCTGATTATTTTAAACGCAGTAAAATGCATTTTAAATATTTTGACAGCTCTGTCAGCAGTTTAAATGCCACGCCCACCTCAATGTTTACATTTTTTACTTGAGAATAAATCCATTATTTTACATTAAAATCTACAGAGAAGAAGAGGAATCCGTTAAGCTGTGACTGTAACTATCAGCAAAGTTGTTTATTTACATTAGTTTTGCCAATTTCGCTTGCTGAGTGATTTTTAGTTTCATTAGTTTTTAACTTCATAGAAACCTAAAACAGACTTTTTTAATGCTACTTCAATCATAATTCATTTTATTAGTGGTTATTATCGCTAATATGCCTCTTAGAAAACGTTCAGTACGTGCTTCGCAAATGAATGAAAAGCGATGGTGTAAAGCGAAAGTTGATTGTGAAGTGAACAAAAATTCAGTTTTTTCAAATGTACGCCTGGAAAAATTGAACACTGGGGTAAAAAAGGATACCTCTTCTATTGGAAATTATATATTGGTGGACTTTAACCAAGTTAACAATCTTCTTCGAAGTGCAAAGTGCCAATATTGTGAAAAACAAGCTTTGAAACTGGAGCTTGGAGCCAAGTTGGGATTTTCATATAATTTAAAACTATTGTGTAGCAATTGTGATGAAAACAAAACTGTTGTAAACACATCTCTAAAGTCTGTTCCGACCGGCCATGATGTGAATTTGAGAATAACTCAAGCTTTTTCACATATTGGGAAAGGTTATTCAGCTATAGAAAAATTTTGTATGGTGATGAATATAGATTCTTTTTCATCAACTGCATATGGGAAGTGTGCGAGACGGCTAGATAATGCATATACTCTGGCATCTGAAAACATATTTGAGGAAATCCACCGAGAAATTAAAATTGCGTACGAGAATGGAGCTGAAATCGCAGACTTAATTGTTAGTTTTGATGGAACGAGGCTAGCTCGT
The DNA here is from genome assembly GCA_019973935.1 of Trichonephila clavipes. Taxonomy (NCBI): domain Eukaryota; kingdom Metazoa; phylum Arthropoda; class Arachnida; order Araneae; family Nephilidae; genus Trichonephila; species Trichonephila clavipes. The sequence goes on from BMAU01006585.1 coordinate 326,835, forward strand.
AGTCACACCTCACATATCGGTGTAGGATGTGTTATAGATATGCTCACCGGATATGTTGTTGACTTTGAAGTGATGAGTAAGGTGTGTCGTCATTGCTCTGTGGCAAAAAATAAGCTAGGCCAGTCAAGTGCTGAATTCAGCACATGGTATGAAGGACATAAAAGCGAATGTGATATAAATCACTTGGGCTCATCTACACCAATGGAAATGGAAGCTGCATTAACCTTGTGGAAAAGATCCACATCACTTGGATTCCGTTATATCACAGTAATATCCGATGGTGATTGTAAAACGTTTAACTACTTGTGTGAGAGAAAAGTGTATGGACCTGACATTGTGATAAAAAAGGAAGAATGTATTAATCATGTTAGTAAGCGGTTAGGAACAGCTTTGAGATCTACTGTAAAAGACTGTCGTGCTCAAGGTATTTCTTTAGGTGGTAAAGCTCATGGTTGTTTGAAAGAAGCCACGATTAAAAAATTAACTACTTACTACCAAAAGGCTATTTTGAGAAACAAAGGGGATGTGAATGCTATGAAAACAGCAATATATGCTACATTGTTGCATAGCATTTCTACAGATGCTAAACCTCAACATTCGAAGTGCCCTGCAGGAGAACTCATGGTGTTTCTACCAATCTGCGATTGCTAATGGTGAAAAACCTAACAATCATAAATTAAATGTAGGAACACCAATAAATGAAAAGTTTCTTCCAAAAATTCTACCTATTTATCAAAGATTTGCATCTAATAAATTGTTAGAAAGATGCATTCGATGTGGAACACAAAATGCAAACGAAAGTTTGCATAGCATGATTTGGGCAAAGTGTCCGAAAGAAATTTTCGTAAACAAAAGACGTGTTAAGCGGGCAGTAACAGAAGCTGTCTGCGAATACAATTAGGGTACAGTACGCGCCATTGTAGAAACACAGAAAGCATTAGGTGTAGCTACTGGAGGTTCAACGAAACAACTTGCTACTATCTTAGACTGTCGAAAACAAAAATTTAGAAAACGTCGTCAAAATGCCAGTAATAAGCTGGCTCTTAAGCTTATTAAAAAAGCAATACATAAAAAAGAGTTATTAGCTAGGAGGAGAGAAGGAAGGACTTATGGCGCAGGCCAATTTTAAAACAAACCTGTTTTGAAGAACATTTTAGCATAAATTTGTTTTACTTTATTTTATATTAGATATTGATTTAAGTAGCAAATTAATTTTATAAAAGCTTTTAAATTTTCTATTGTACATTTCATGTACTTTTATTACATTTATTTCATGTATTTGATTTATTTTTTAATATATTTCATACATGTTTCTTGCAAAAATAAGTCACAATGATATTTAATATTTTTCGTAATTTTGGGCTCACAGACAGGCACTTTAAAAAAAGCTTATATTTTTGTTTAATGTTTTGAAATTGAATTGTATTATGTTTTATTTTAAAGGTATATATTTATACAACATATTGAAAAATTATTACAAAATTTAGACATTGTTTTGATATATATTTGCTGATTGGTATTCTTAAAAATGCATTTTCTCAGTTCGAGTTTTTTCATAAAATCATGGTCTTTAAAAGTACAAAACTTCTACAGATATTTTATCAAACAACTTGAATTTTGGTGTGTATCTTTATTACAATGTGCTTAATTAAATTAAGGATCCATTTTTCAATATTTTGAATAGAAAAATTTTATAAGAGAAAATGTAGCAGAAGTCATGTTTTTTTAGCTTCTTTTCCCCATTAATGTTTACATTTTAATTTTTTTTTCCAAAACTAATTTGTTTGTTGCAAAATCGATCCCTAAAGTTATTACTCATAGTCTAATAAATCCAAAAAAAAAATTTTGGTGTCAAAATAATGATAATTGTAAAAGAAAAAGAATTTTGAAAATCGGTAAAAAATTTTTAAAAAATTTAAATTTAAAATTTTTTTTTAAATTTAGGAATTTTTTTCATGGTGAAATTTCTTAGTTTAGTAGTAACTGTTAATAATATACAAAAAATATTTTAAAACCCTTAAATAAAAATAAAATTGAAAAAAGGTGCCGAGTCCTCTTAAATGAGAAAAAACACGTAAGAGAGGGGTCATAACTAACTGTACCAATAACTTAGAAGGTCAAACAAATTACTGTTATAATGCGCAGTATTTCAAAAATAATGGCAGTGATGAATTTTTTATGTTCCTAAATTTTTTCCATTCTGGATCTGGGATCTGTTTTTTCTGTGAAAGAGTAGAATGTTAGTTTTAAAAAAGAAAACGCAATAAAAACTCTCTCATCATGGGATTACAGCAAATAAAATAAAATATTTTTTATTTGGTTATAGGATCAAATATAGCTAATTAAGTATTGAAAAAGTTTTTTTTTTTTTTTATGATTTAATATCGCCTATAACTTATATCAGAGTAAAAGTGCATTTTTTATTATGTCTGAAAGTATTTTGTTTTAATTCATTCCAGTAAATTAATTATTTTTTAAATCTTTTATTTTCGATATGCTCGCGCCCCCCTCGTAAGGTTATCGCGCCCCACAGGGGGGCGCGCCCCACAGTTTGAGAAACACTGTCATAACGAATAATGGCTGCCGCTACATATTAAGCAAAATTTGATCTCAAGTTTCTTATATGACGTGAGAGACGTTAAGAAGTGTAAGATACCAGCTAACATGTAATTTTCATTTGACCAACTTTCGAAATTATGGGTTCTCTATCGCTGATAACTTTCACTCAAATAATCCTGGTGTAACATTAACCCAGTGTTTCTCAAACTGGGGGGAGCGAGCCTATTGAAAAGTCGAAAATAAAAGATTATTTCTAAAAAAACAAAAATTTACTGAAAGTAAACAAATAAAATATATTCTGACAAATAAAAAAATGAGATGCACATTTGCATTGATATAATACACTTATAAATATAATATATCAGTACTGCGGAATGCGTTTTATGATTAACAATGCTTGGTTAAGAACAAGTTTAATAATTACCAGTATTCTTATAGGTTTGTCATTTATAAAATTAAAAACAGAAATAAACACTTATCTTGATAATTTGTACGATTTATAATTATTCCCTTAAATGCCCATTAAAAATTACACGATTCGCTCTTCAATGCCACCGTTTAACACGTAGGCGAGCTTATGTGGTGTATCGGGGGTGGGGGATAGAAAAGGAATAAATAAGCAAATCCTCTCTGAAACAAGTAAATCCTTCCCAACACTGTCAAGGTCATTTTATTGCATTCGAAAGCCTTCGGAATAATTTTACGGATAGCAGTGCACACAGAAATGATCGTACTTCTCGGAAAGGCGTATATATACATCCGGGCAATTAAAACACTGCCTGAGCGAGACGTTTAGACACATCGGTAGCACTCACTTAAAGTCATACTGTAGGTTTAACTTCAAAGTATAGTATTATTAAATTCAATACATTGCAATCGTAAGGAGGGGGGCGCAAAGAAAATTATGGTTGTTTAGTAGGTCGCAATTATTGAAAGTTTGAAAAGCACTGCATTAACTAATGCCGAATCATAAGTCCCTGTTCTGGTATCACAAAATATCTGACACGTAGAGAGGTTGATGCTCATTAAATCAGTCGAGAATCAAAGCCCTCGCGTAGGCTTAGTGTGGAAGTATGGAAAGTAAGGTGATAGAAATTAGATATTATCCTCTTCCCTCAGTCATGGTTCAAAATAACGATTCGTCGCCAATATCACTTATGTTGTTTTAGAATATGATATTAATGATATCGACATCAATCAAACCAAAAAGTTCACTTAATTATTAATTAAAAATATCTTTGATTGGAATTCTATTTGCCGATTTTCTTAACTTTCTGATTTATGCTTAAGTACATCCTTATTGCTTATGTAATGATAGTAATTATTGAAAAATAATAACTACTAAAAAAAGAATAAAAAATTTATCCTCAGTACTTTTTCTTAATCCAGGAATTAAGCAGAAAAGTTTTATTCATAATGAATCTCATTAATAAGTTTAAGGAATTTTAAGTAATGAAAGTTAGTCTTGAAAATTCCTTTTAATGATTAGAATCTTCACAAGCATTATATAAAGCTGCTTTAATGCGAATCAATACTTGAATATTGACATTTATACGAGGCATATTAATTAGCTTTGATACCGAGACAGTCTCATTATGGAAATGTATTCATAAAATTACTTTTGAGAAAGAGGTTCTTTTTTTTTTGAATAAATAACAAACTTGAAGTAAAATGGCGAATTTTAATAATCCTTTAATTAATATTCATTTGCGATAACACAAATTCGGTTTTAAATTTTAATAATGAAAGTATACGATATGAAATATTTTTTTTTAAAAAAATTCAATTTTATTATTTATATATACAAAGAGAAATGCGACTCACCTTCGAACATCCACGTACCTTCTAACACCTTTTTTCTAGCACTTTAGTGTTTTAGTTCTAGAAGTATACCATTGTTCTCAAAATCCTGGTATAATACTTTAAGTAAATGACTTCAGAAGACAAGAGTTCAGAAGACATGTTCAGTTCAGGTTTCATCGCACAAAAAAAAAAAAGGTGCGCGTTATGCAATGAATATCGCTAGGAATTTAAGAGTTCAGTTTGAATGCATAGGTCCGTGCTGTACGCCGGAATATACGGTATGTAGAGGATGCTTCAAAATACGTAACATAATGTTTTTTCCAGATAAATGTGTTTTTCATTTTTTTGAAGTTTCGCGGTCTTTATTTTCTTGATGATCCTTGTATGTAGACCTTATATATTTTGAGGATACAATTACCCTTAACGGCATTATAGGGTAAAATGGAGCTTAGGCAGTGCTTCTTAAACTTTCAATATTCGCGACCCAATATTCAATCATAAGTTTCATTGCGTCCCCCCCCCCTCCTCCATATAATAACAATGTATTGAATTCAATAGTAAAGGGTGTGTTTTTAGAGGTATAGAACTTTAAATTGCAATAAAACAACGATGTATTATTCGATTGACATGAATTTTTTTTTATTCGAAAGATAATCTTGTGGCATTACATTTTAAATATGATTTCTGGCATAGGACTGCCACGGCTGGCTCGGATGTAGTCCAATCTGGACGTCCAATTTTCGATGACTTTTTCCAACTTTTGTGGCCGTATATCGGCAATAACACGGCGAATGTTGTCTTCCAAATGGTCGAGCGTTTGTGACTTATCCGCATAGACCAATGACTTTACATAGCCCCACAGAAAATAGTTTAGCGGTGTTAAATCACAAGATCTTGGAGGCCAATTCACAGGTCCAAAACGTGAAATTAGGCGGTCACCAAACGTGTCTTTCAATAAATCGATTGTGGCACGAGCTGTGTGACATGTTGCGCCGTCTTGTTGGAACCACAGCTTCTGGACATCATGATTGTTCAATTCAGGAATGAAAAAGTTAGTAATCATGGCTCTATACCGATCACCATTGACTGTAACGTTGTGGCCTTCATCGTTTTTGAAGAAGGTTCCACCAGCCCATAAAGCGCACCAAACAGTCAGTTTTTCTGGATGTAACGGTGTTTCGACATACACTTGGGGATTAGCTTCACTCCAAATGCGGCAGTTTTGTTTGTTGACGTAGCCATTCAACCAGAAGTGCGCTTTATCGCTAAACAAAATTCGCTCCTGAAAATCGGGAACAACGGCCATCTCGTTTTGGGCCCATTCGACGAATCTACGACTTGCTTGATGATCGTTTGATGAATTGCCAAACCAAACTGAGAATAAATCACTTGACAGCTGTTAAATCGGTCGCCATCTTGGAAAGTAATGCCAACTTAAACTTCTATACCTGGAAAAAAAACACTCTTTACAATAGTTTGACACTAAAGCTACTATACGACTTTAGCCTATCAAGTGCTACCGGCGTATATAAACGTCTCGCTCATCCAAAGCATTAATTTTCTGGACGTATATATACGTCTTTCCGAAGTACGTTCTTTTCAGTGCACTACTGTCCATAAAATTATTCCGTAGGCTTTGGAATGCAATAAAAAAAATTGTGACAGTGTTTGCGAAGGATTTGCTCGTTTATCCCTTTTCTTCCCCCCCCCCCTCCCCCCAAAAACATCTCATATGAGCATCTACGTGGAAAACGGTGGCATTGGGGAGCGAATCGCGTAACTTTTATTCGGCAATTAAGGGATTAATTATAAACAATACAAATTATCAAGAACAGTTTTAATACAATCCCATGGGGTCGCTGGTAATTATCAAGCTTGTTCTTAACTTAGTAATGTTAAATTAATTATAAAATACATTGTATAGAGACTGATACATTTATATAAGTGTATTGTATCAGTGTAAACGTGTATTTTATTTTGTATTATGTCCGAATGCATTTTGCTTGTTACTTACAGTAAATAAATAATTTTTTAAAATAATCTTTTGTTTCCTTCTTTTTGATATGCTCGCACCCTCCTCGTAGCGTTATCATGCCCCCCCCCTAGGGTGGTGCATCCCACAGTTTGAGAAACGCTGAGCTAAGGTCAAGATGAAGGGGCACACAGAGAAAGCGTGCTGGAGGGATTTTAAATTAAATTAACAGATACTTGCGAGGATTTATTTTAAAAATTGAAGCATCAAATGTTTTAAAATTTTACTAAAACTTTCTTTGAAAGATGGTATACATATCGGATCATCTCTATAGGATGAATGAAAGTATTAAGACCCAAATCCACAATAATATCTTAACTTATTCGTCATCTTACTATGTTGGAAATTTTAATTAAATATAGCCAGTCTCTTCATGAAATATATTACTTATCTCATGCACCCTCAACTAATTTCAGCAGTAGCGTTTACCACCGATTCAGCCAACAATAATTCATTTCCTTCAGCCTCAACAAACTGAACCCAGTACAGTGGAAGCCCATTTATAACGAATTATCCTCTGTAACCTCTGTATAGAGCAATTTAATTAAACTCCTGTTTAATTGGATCGCGCTTTTATTAGAAAGGAAACGAGCTTGAACCTAACCATGTCATTTTCACTTTGGATATGTAAGCGCGCATTGGGTTAATTGCAACAAACAAAAAGAATTGGATTGTTTGTGTTTGGTTTTGAATAAAGAATTTCGAAATGGTTTCTGAAGGTATAGAGATTCACAGTCCAAGACACATTTTGAACCATTTGATCACAATTTTGGTAAAATCTATTTTATTTTAAGTTGATACCAACTTAAAATCATACTATTTTTGTGTTGTATAAATTCTTCTTTAAAAAAACTCAGTTCTTATAATGACTATTGTGTATAAAGTCAGTTGGTAGAATATAATTAAATAGTAAAATACATTTTTTGTTACATATTACTTTATTCTAAGGTACGTGTTGCTCAATTCCAAGCAGTGATTTCAAATTTTCCTTTCATCCTTTGATTAACTTCTCGAGAGAGACAAAGGAAGACGTTATAATGGTTAGTGACGCTAAATGCTCTGCCGTAGGACCTGGGATAGAATCCTGAAGAAGATATGGATGTTTGTAAATGTACAGTGCCCGTGAGCCAAAACGTACTGTCACTTGCATGATGGTTAAAGCCGCGACAGACTTATAGCCCCTTGCCACGATGAATTTCGTAGGCTGCGATCTGACACCGTCGATCGGGTGGCATTAGAAAAACGATATTAACTGCAAAAAACAGCATAACATACAAAACAACAATATAAAACCAGGCGATAACACTACCTTCAGCAATCGATTGAATAAAAATAAATAGGAATAAAAGTTATCGTTGCCACTGTCGCAAACGAAACAATTAATTGCTTCTTCTTTAACTGTTTGAATTTCCCCATCGGATAGGGAAGATGCACTTAAAAAATTCCCTTTCGTAGGAATTATCAAAAGCCAGTGACTAAAGTTGCCACGCTTTTTTTTGGATGTTCTCTTTCTCTTTTAAACGTTTAACTATTATTTAAATTTCCGGCTATATAATGCTGGTGCTCCTCTTATTTTAAGTTTCTATTTTATTAAAATTAAAATTTGTTTTTATTTATATCTAGATGATTTTGAGAGAGCTGAACATATTTTTATATATTATAATATATAAATATATTTATTAATAATATATTTTTATTCTTTTCTACCGGTTTCAGGAGGAATAGGGCTTTGATTCTAGAAAGCCAGAAAGGGTAATTAGAATTCCTTTCCTTGAGAATAGGTCGTGCGTAGGGATTACATTACCGGTGTACCGGGATACAGAATACCGGTATTTTGAGCCATTTGTACAATTTTGTGATACTGGTATTCACAAGTTTAAATACCTGTTTTTCGGTATTTAGTAAACAATTTTTAAATTGTCTGTCCTATATGTTCAGGGATCGCCATCATAGCAAAATAGTATACGTTTTTGTTTTTATGTCTCTCTAACGGTCGAAATTAATTAGACTGGGAATATAAAGTTGCATCGTACAGTTAAGAGAAGTAATAAAATATGTGAATCATCCAAGGAGGAGGGCCAAAACTATCCTATTACAGCTCAGAACCCACAACAGCTCAAGGTTGTAGTTGTGAAGAAAGTGCTATTAATATTTTGATATTTTTTTAAATTGGGGAATTTGTTATTCACATTGTATTTGCAAATCATACAGTACAATTGATGCATTTTTAAGGTCATATTTCAAAAATTTGGAATTGTTCCACAGATTAAATAGTGATATTTACACTTTTTGTGATTTAAATGAATAAGTTGCTCCTTTACTGTTTAGTGATTCTTTATATACTGTTATAATTTATAAATTAAGAATTATTTTTATTATATTTACACTCATTAATAAAACTAGCAAATAAAAAAACAAAGAAATATTTGTGTTTTCTTTCTTTTTCTAAAATTTCTACTACCGGTATTAAAACCAATATTAAGCTCTAAAAAGTACCGAATACCGGCATTGAACTTTTGGCCCGATATTGCAATCCACGTTAAGTCTCCATTATTAACTGTTATTTACTTGAATATAACTTTAAATAAATGCTTTTATTCGTTTATGAAATATCTTTTTAATTAAAAACGCTTCATTCATGCTGTCTTAGACCTGAGTATTTTAAAGTTTAATTGGAATACCAAAAATATTAAGGTACACGACCTAAAAAGTTTGTAATATTTTCACTATTCAAAGCAAATCCAAATAATCTGTAAGCAGAAAGGATGGAGGTGGAAAATCCTTCTAATTGTATTCTCTTTGAAATGTAGAGTTAAAATATGCATTAGTAAAAAAAAAAAAAACAAGTAAGATAAAATAAAAAATGTTTTTATAGTCAATTCCTACGTACTTCAACAAAGAAAAAATCTACATTTTGTGTTCGATAATCAATGCATACTATCTCCATTTATTGTCATCATTCGGAACAAATTTATATAGAATTTTTTTCTCCCATATAAAACTTAAATTTAACAAATTATTATGTTTGAAAAAACTGTATTAGCACCAAGTGCCATTTCTTACAAGTTTAAAAAATTGTATTTGAACTTGAGTGGAGGAATAAGAAATATTTTATAAACGATTGAAAATTTAAACAAGATATATATATAAACACAGATAGCTATAGAAACTAAGTATAACTATTCAAGATAGGAAGTATTAGGCACTGTAGTACAATAACTAACTCCTGGCCTTAGTAACCAAGATTGCAGGTTTAAACAAGTTTTAGGACTAGCCAACCTTCACCTGTAATTTGTCTATACAATGTGCCAAGGGGAAAGGAAAGAATAATATTAGGAGAAATTTAAGTATTACAAATAAAATGACTGTACTATTAAAATATAACGATAAAATTATAGCCTACTAGTATTCACAGTATAGATTTAATATCGATGCAATAAAGTAGATAGTAAGACTTACTTCGTGAGTATATCAACAGTCATGTTTCCCGCCAAATACAACAGAGGAATATCAGTACCGCAAACAGTTAATAAATTATGATAGAATATTATAAAGTCTAAATGTACGTTTACAAAACCATAAGTATATATTGCTATAAATATGTGTAGAAAATAAATGAATACAAGATATATATATATATATATATATATATATATATATATATATATATATATATATATATATATTATTAATTTATTAAACATGTGGCGCCATCTATTGAATAATTGTATAATTAATTAAAAATACTAATATTAAAACATAATGTCAGTAATAGTTATTAATACATATTGTATTATCACCGATAACTATTAGAAATATAATTGTAAATAAAGTTTGCAGGATATCCATGTACAATACATTGTTTAATAAAGTTATTAAAATTTAAATATATATTAGCTTTATTACTAACTAGTACATTATCACGATATATATATAATATTTTAAAAGATATAATAAGTAAAGGCACTAGTTTTAGATTAAATGTCTCTAATAACAACAATACTGTTAAAAAAATTTATTAAAGATATAGATAACTTTATTACAAAATCTCTGCAATTAAATTTGGACTACCTATTGAGGCATTTGATGAGTATAAGTACAATATTTTAAAAGACCTTATGAATTTTAGTTACCATTCTCAATATGAAACTACTTTTAAAGATATAAAACAGAAAATTTATGAATTACAAAAGAATTTTATCATAGTTTACAATGATAAAGTACCTGGTAATTATGCTGTGATTTGTAAGTATTTATATTATAATATTCTTAATGATCACTTTCTAAATAATGGATCTTTTAAAAAATTAGATTTGTCACATAATGTAATTAGTAATCGTATTATTGCTATTTATAAAAAATTAGGTTTTTGTATTCCTAAAATTAAAAAAGTATCCATATATATTTTTAACTCCAAAATTCCATAAAAGTCCTGTTAAATTTAGAACTGTGACAAATGGTTTTAAAACATATATTACTACTGCAGGCAAATTACTTCATAATATTATACAAAACTTTATTAATCAGAAATGTAATAAAGCTATAATTAAAAATAGTAAAGAGATTATAGATTTTTTTAATAATAAAAATATTTATTCAGTTCATAGTTATGATTTTGAAGATCTTTTCAATTCGATTGATATATATGATATTATTAAAGTAATTTTAGAAAACCACAGTATGTATAATCTTAATATTAATATTAACAAATTTAAAACTCTCAGATTTTGTCTTAAAAAAATTACATTAATTTTGATGATTCTTTATATAAACAAGAGAAAGGACTCCCAGCTAGCAATAGTTTGGCTAATCTTTATTTACATTTTTATGAATATAATTATATTATTAATAATGACTACTATATTTTTAGATATATTGATGATTTAATTATTTTTGGTAAAAATGATAATTTAAATCCCATTATTAATTTTTATCCGGCTTACTTAAACTTAGTTAAAATTAATAATAATCCAATCAAAACAAATTACCTAGATGTAACACTGTATATTAAGGATTTGAAACTACATAGTAATATTTATGATGAAAGAGATGCCTTTAATTTTAATATCATCAAAGTGCCTTACGGGAATTCAAATTTATCTATATTTACATATAGAATTATTATTTTTAACTGTATTTATCGTAATAATGTATTAGTTAGCGATAAAGCTAATATTTTTTTAAATCTTAAAAAAAAATTTTAATCACTGTATTGAACATGGATATCCTGCTAACTTTCTTTGTAATTTTATTTATAATGGTTTTTAATGATACAATTTGTATTACTGTAATTATTTACTGTTATTATGTTTTGTAATGATTTTTTAAATTTCTACAATATCTAATTTATTCTACAATTATTAAATAGATGGTGCGACATGCTTATTAAATTTTAATAAAATTATATTTTTTGCGTTTCTTTTATATTTTACACTAATTTTAATATGAATATTATTTTTATGATTTTTTAAAAGTATATATATATATATATATATATATATATATATATATTTGTTATATGTATATATATGTATATATTTATATATATGTGTGTATATATATATATATTTATATATTGAATTTTTTATATTGGATTATATATATATTATATATATATATATATATATATATATATATATATATATATATATATATATAAAGGGAAAGAGTGAACTAATAGTAGGAATTGAAAAAAAAATTATTAAACCTAAAATTATAAAAAATGAACATAAAATCAGTTCAGTCTCTGAGTAAACGATAGCGCGTTCAAAACAATCATTTCAACAAAATATTTTCAACACTAATACGAAATTAGAAACGTCTTCATAGCAAAAATCTTAACTTTAATTATATTTTTGATGAACTGTAAGCGGATGTAGTTTTCATGAATCAAACGGCACACAGGAAGGTAAAATGCAGAATAAAAAAAGCTTTTTTTTGTGTGTGTAGCAATGGAGGTTTTGGGCGAAAACGCAAGAAACAAAAAAGATTTTTATTGCTATTAACAATTACAGTAAGTGCTCCCACGTGCCCTCACTATCATTGATATGGGCCAGACGGTAGCGTCTAGTAAGTGGCTGGCGTAATATTTCGAAAACGTTAGGAGTTTTATAAATAGCTGCAAGATTAACTGGAGGTATCACAATGAGATTTTATCAGAGTACATTGGGATGTTGTAGATATGTTTTTGAAGTATTTCCATAAAAAATATTTATATTTAATAGATTGGGATGAACTTACCGATCAAGCGACTGGTCCATTTTGTTTAATCCATTAAGGATAGAATATCGTATTGAGATAATCATGCACATATTAATGCTGAAATATACTGGAATCCCGTGGTGTTGAAACTGCATTGCATTTCGAACGGTAACTAGAACATTTTAGCAAGTGATTCTAATAATACTTCTACCAAAAAGATGCCATACCCCATGAAGATGAGTTGATGAGGTAGCAAATATGTATTAATTAAAAAATCTTTTACAAGGTTCGCTCATATATTAACAAAGAACCGTTCCTGGAGAGCCTGTGGCCAAGTCACTTGTTAGAGGCCTCACGAGAATATCTCGAATCAAAAACACCATCGTGCAGAAAAGGCAGATTCATCTGCGAAAAATACATTTACGAAGAAACTTGGGGTCAATGTGACTTATTGTAAAAATCAGACACGGAAGCATTTCTACCCCCACCTCACTGCTATACTAAAAATACTAATTTTTGCGCTTTTACATAAAGTTTGGTCCGTGGGATACCCCATATATATAGCTTTTAATAAACTTTAATTAAGGGACTGAAATGACTTGAATATTAAAGATAATAATGTCATTAGAGTTTTGGAAACATAAAAGATGGATTCTTGGAGTAATATAAATAATGCTGTCTGAGGACAATTTTTAGTAACTTACCTAAAGATTCATTAAAAAATGCTCCGATTAGAATGAATTCAATGGCCAATAAATAAATTATAGCCAGATTCAGTTATTCCAAAAACAGATTCAAATCTAGAAAAAGTATTGGCCGATTTGTAGCGGAGCAATAAATATAAATTTTTTTTTACTAATAAAATAATTTTGTACATAGTTATATAGCTATACTCCTATAATTATAGTTTTTAACTTGATAAAAGTAAACTCAGTCGCGCAACAACCCACGAGAGCCAAGGCCTACTGTGCCTATCTCAGTAATGGCCCCTGAGGTGCATGAGCAGGTGTCCCGATCAGGTGGTCAGTCTCAGCATGCCACATAGTATGTCATTTTTGAAACAATTCGATTCCAGCGATAATGCATGCTGAGTTAGAGAATAGAAGTCAATAATATATACATACATATAGAGAGAGAGAGAGAGAAAAAGATTTATAGTTTTATTATATATATATTAATTTTACATCATTTAAATATATTTCTTAACGTAAAAATAAACAGCTTAAAATATAACTATTTCTTCAACAAAATAAAAAAAAATTAAAGTTGTACATATATTTTGTATTTTAAGCATATTTATAAAAAATAAGAAATAGGCAGCATAAAATATAAGTATTCCTCTTCCTTCCTTAATGCAAACCTAGTGCTTGTAACCACTTTTATATCGCAAAATCAGAGGTATAATGTGTGACTTTCAATTTGACACGATTTTGAGCATTCAATTGTTACACAATTTCTTTGCGGGCTTCATATTTTTCAAATGAGGAAAGATTTTTTTACTTAGATATGTGAAACTAAAAGCGGAAAGCAGACTACGTGCAATTTTTTCTATTCAAGCAATTAAATATCTATATCAATGGTCTTTAATGACTTACAAAATAGCCGTAAAGTGTTTTATCTTTCAAATATTTGCAATTCAATAAATGTCCATAACTCTGAAGTTGTTTGTCAAATAAAGCCCATTACAAATTTATCAACTTCCTTCCACTCAAAAATTGAAAAATTTGTTGAGTGGTGCTGAGTTCCAATGAGAATTCTACCGTGTGTGATTGGTTGCTGACCCCTGGTCTACACCATAGAACTAAAAGTTAAAAATAATAAAAAAAACTATTGAACTGTATTATTTCTAAGAGCTACATTTATGATTTGAGTATGTCAGCAGTTAAGTGTATGTAATACAAGGAAGTGTATGAGTATTTACAGTACATTCCATAATAAAAGTAAACTGCTAATCTAAAAATAAGATTCAAAAAACTATACACTATTTTTCTCTATTTCTAATGGGGCTGCGTATCGGTAATTACCATTGGAGACCCAGTACATTCTCTAGTAGCTCGTATCACTTTTAAGTGTGGTACCATATAAGTGGATATCAATTGCCCCAATGCAATTTTGGCGCCCAGTTGCCTTTCCAGAGGAAGGCACCTAAGCTCTGACCATAAAAAACTGTTCAAGGAATTTTTTTAATTTTACCAAGAGCACCCGAGCCAAACAGGCACTCTAAGGATCTTTATCATGCCGCATAAATATACGACATGGACGCTGTGGATTTTTTGCATCATGAAATCCCACCGACTTGGGACGGGGCTGAACCCGCAAATTTGGGAGTACAAGGCCTGCGCAGCGCGAATCCAATTACGCCACCCAGTCGACAATCCATGCAATATATATGTATATATATAAATATATTGTGTTTTCTTTTAACCAACAACGCATTGGTTCTAACATTTTCAAATCAATATATGCCTTGTAAAAATTGTATGCATTATTTTATAAACACTGGTCTATTGTAATAAAAAAAAGGTATAAAATTTATTGCATAAGCGTATTTATCAAACATCGAAATGCAATTGTGATATATTGTGAATAAATTCAATTTTGCATTTTTTTTTATCCGAAGTTTAACTGATCCTTACAGATATCCATGAAGTCAAACAAAATCATTTATCTGCTTCTCACAGTTCAAACGACATTTTTTTGAACAATTGTAAGAAGTTATCCATTATCAAGTGGTTTGCTCTGCAGCAATTCAATGAAATGTTCTTAAAATAAACTTCTTTCTACCTGTCGTTTTGAAGGAAACTTTTTTTAAAGCGGTGCATAGAAATAGTTTTTATTCGAGTTGATAGTTGAAAATCATTTATCAATCGAACTGAAACTCTTACTGGCTTGATTTCATAGATTTACTTAAGTAGCTTACAGTCTTTCATCTTTAATGTAACTTTTTTTTCCTTATTTTCAAGAAAAGGATGAAATTCATTTCGAAAGATATCTTTCCTGATTCTTCTAAAGTTTTTTTTAAGTTAAGAAACATGTTTTTTTTTCTTAACCGCTACTTTATTGAACGGTTTTATTTGAATGAACATCTGTGTTCTAGATAACATATGGTGAATTCAAATTTTCAATTTCCGTTAAAATAGTTATTTATATTTTCGAAAAACCATATTAGCATACCTTTCAATTCCTACTATTAGTTCCCTCTCTCTCTCTCTTTATATATATATGTATATCTTGTTCAAATTTTCAATCGTTAATGAAACACTTTCCATTCATCCATTCAAATTCAAATGCAATTTTTAAACATGCAGTGGATGACATTTGATGTTAATGCAACTTTTTTTAAATATCAATTCATTAAATAAAAAATAGTAACAAAAATAATAGTCCAACAGCACATATAGAAAGGAAAGGCGTTCGTTGAGTCCGTGTAACGCAATTGATAGCGCGTTGGACTTCTAATCCAAAGGTCATGGGTTCGAATCCCATCTGAGTTGACCTATTTTCTGATAATGGGATTCCTTTTTTACTATACTATTTTAATAGAATAATTAAACTTAATTAATACATAAATAGCAACAAACAAAAAAAATAGTGTAACAACATATATTGAAGGGAAAATGGAAAATTTCAAGGAAAATCGCTTTCTATTTTGTCACTTAACATTCTGATTCTCTCATTTGTATATACATATTTATTTCAATTGTATAACTATTTTATAAAAAGTAACTAAAATAAGATTTTTCCTTGTTCACCTAAGTAGGAATTCACTTAATTTTTTTTATGTTACTTGTTTACAAAACAAATTCAAGCCTTGAAATTTAGAATTAATTATTTGTAAATATTAAATGGACTTATTTAAAAGATTGGATTCAATTATAATGTTATTTGGTACAGTTACTGAAAGACAGACATAGATTCATTTCGGAGGAAATGTGTCGTATTTAAATTAAGAATAAAATTCTGTAACACTAATTTTAATAAAGGTACACACATTTAACTACCTTTAATTCATTTTTACTGCTAAGTATTCATTGTTTTATTTCATTATTTATTATTATAGAAATAATATTCAATTGTGCAGGAACTAAACATATTAACTTAGATTCAAAATTGGTTTTCTTACTTAATACATTAAACAGAACTTTTTCTGCTTACGTTTCGTATATTATGGAAAAAATAAATGCAAAAGTATATTCCCTGTGTACGGATTTATCAGTTACAATTCTAACGTTAACTAGTATAAAGAATTCAAAAATTTTGACTTGCGCAAGGAGTTAAATTCATATGATGTACAGTCACATGATAAATGCAATCATTTGTTTTCATTCAATTAGTTCTATCACTTCACTGTTGCCAAACTGATTTTTACGGAAATTTTCTTTTAACAATTACATATTAATGAATAATAATAACGCACAAAGGTAAACAAAATGCATTTGGTTTAAAAATTCCGCATAAAAATTTTTTTATTTTGAAGAACTTTTTGATGAATCTTATTACTTTGACTTGTTTACCCAATAGGCCACATTCGTGTGATGTCTTAGCCACATGATAATGGCAATCACGTGTTACCAGACGATTAGTTCATGTGCTTCGCTGTTGCCAACTTTTACTTTTTACCTAAACATTTTTTTTAAAACAAGCTCATATTTGAGAACAATAATAACGCGATAGGTAAACAAAATGTATTTCTTTTAAAAGTACACGTATAATATAAGAATTTTTTTTAATTTAAAAAAAACTTTTTGAAGAATTTGAAAACTTTAATATCTTTACCCCAATAATAAAATTTTTTTATCTAAACGATTGCAACGGTTATGAATCTTTTCAAGTAGATCAAGTACAAATTCTATCTTTGCAAATAGAACAGAAAGTGTAAATTCTATCTTTGCAAGTAGAGCAGAAAGTGCATATTCTATCTTTGCAAGTAAAACAAGTATAAATTCTATATTTGCACGTAGAACGAGTGCAGTTGCTGTCTTTGCAAATAGAATAGAAAGTACAAACTATATCTTTGCAAGTAGAATAAATACAAAGGCTATCTTTACAAGTAGAACAAAAAGTGCAGATTCTATCTTTGCAATTAAAACAAGTATAAATTCTATATTTGCCAGTAGAACTACAAGCCCAAATTCTATCTTTGTAAGTAGAACAGCAACTGCATATTTTATCCTTGCAAGTAGAACAACAAGCCCAAAGTCTATCTTTGCAAGTAGAATAACAAGTACAAATTCTACCTTTGCAAGTAGAACAAGAGGAAGTTTAATGTAAGTTTTGAATTCAATAAACATGTAATTGCTTTTATCATGTGGCCATCGTGACTTTAGACGATTTCTTACTTTTAAATATTAGAGAGTTATTCTGGAGTATATAATGCTGTTTACGGAAAAGACTCTCCAAACATAGTTACTTAATTTTTAATTATTTTCAAATACGATTATTTTCCGCAAACAGTAGTACAATTATTATTATTTATTTTATGTATGCAGTTTCTTATTTTCATGTAGTTGTGTAATATAGGGACCTTTACCCCGTCCTTGGTTGTAGAACTAAACCATTTTGCAACTAAATTTCCTGTTGGGAGAGATTACACCACTCAAAATTAATTCTGAAAATGGGACACAAGTATATCTTTCCTTAAGAATAATCGTACCAAATAGTTTCGAACTTAATGCAAAATGATGGGTTAAGCAGAAAATCTGTTAAATAATTAACTCAATTACGAGGAAACAATCGCCGATCACTCATCGGTTAATTATACTAAATGCTCCTAATATGGTTAAACCAATAATCTCATTTTTCGAGGCAATTTAGCCGAACTTTAGTGATGTGGACTTAACTCACTGGACTATAATGAAATTTTGGGAAATAAATTAATTATCAGAAATCAACATTGTGTGTGAAACGAATATATAGTGCTAGTTTATATTTAATATAAATTATTTTCGATATATTTTGGCAATGTTTGAATGCAAAATGAAAATAATGTTAAAAACAAACTATTATATTCAAAATAGAATTATAGAATAGACATATTATAAGAGTAAAATACTACCCAGTAAATTACAAGGGAACCTACGTAATTAAATAAATCATTTATACTGTTATGGTATACGTCCAACTCTTTTTTTACAAAGTAGATATGTTCTTAAGAAAACCGTACAAAAAACATCGGGAAAGTAATAATGAAATCCACGTAACAAATTTATAAAAAAAATCATTTTTATCACAAAAGAATTTAATTAGTATACAATGAAAAGTATCTACGAAAGAAAGATTTTAAGATTTATTTTTGGAGGAATTCAGAAAAATGGCACGTGGTGAAGAAGATCAAATTTAGAACGCTATCACTCATATAAAGAATGTGACGCACATCTTTAACTTCCTCAAAGTACAACGGATTAAATAGGCAGGCCATGTTGGCAGAATGGTCGAAGACCATACCATAAGAGTCTTCAATGCTCAACCAATTGACGTATAAAGAAAGGACAGGCCAAATCTTAGATGGATTGATGGCCTAGAAAAAGATCTCCTAATTCTGAGAACTAAGAGTTGGAGAACACTAGCAGGCAGAAGGCTTGCCTAGGAAAGGCTTCTTGAGGAGGCCAAGGCCCACTCTGGGCTGTCGAGTCACTGAGGAAGGAACAATAATAAAAATTCAGCCTGTAAGTACATACAACATATAAAAATTCAAACTGAAATTAGGAGTAAAACTACTGACTAATAACTATTCATCGCTACCAAATAACACGTTTGCACGTTTGTTTTGAATGGATCAAAAATACTATTATTAGTAGAGGCGTCAGATAAATCAATTGATCATTTCATAAAGTTTGCTTGTATTTTTACTAAACAATTGTTTAGTTTAATATGAATAAAAACTAAAATCCACTTTCATTTGCAAACATTTGAGGAAACATATTGTGCTTTTTCCATGACCCCATCTTGAATTTTTTTAAACTTAAAAAAAAATTACTTCTCTGACATCACGTTGTTCGCCAATCGCTGAATGAACCTTACACAGAGGAACGGAAAAATTAAAGTTGAACACACGATAAATCGTAGTGCGATCCTTTGTAAATTATATGCATAAACGCCTTTAAGAATTTAATAAAAAATTTATTATAGTAGAATTATTTTTAAAAAAATTAATAAATTATAAAAAAAATATTCTAATTTAAAGGCTATTTCTATTATCAAATAGGATTTTAAAAATATATATATAACAGGTATATATATATGTATGTATATATATATATATATATATATATATATATATATATATATATATATATACATATATATATATAAAGTTTCTTAAAAAGTTTACTAGAAATGAATTTTAAAATAAAAAGAACCTTAAAAGCTTGATACTTAAAATTTTGTAAAATGTCTTGGTGGGTCACATGTGGCCTGCAGGCCGTGTGCTTGACAGGCCTGAACTATGTTAGGCTATTGAGAAATCTGGACTTGTTTTGATTTTTCAATAACTATCTAAAATTCAGCATATTTATTCGACTTATTATAAGTTTTATTTTGAGAAATTCTTAAAAGATTTTTCTTGATTGAAAGAGTTATATGTGGTCTGCGGCAGGTGTGCTGTCCAGGGCAGCACACCTGGTAGGGTCGGCCTTGATTGTGAAGACATGAATGCTTGTAAATGTTTGGTGCACATGTGGCATTCAAAATAATCGGCGGGACAAAAATCTTCTCAAATGGTAGGGGAAAAAAGGTGATAACCCCGGGGTGCTCTACCTCAAAATTTGGGTGGGACCGAGCGAAATCGTAAGGGGTGCTCAAAAGCTGCTTGGACAAGCAACGGATGTAATCACCTCACCTTGCGACGGTGAATTTAGTAGGTCTCAGTTTGATATTATTGTGATCATGTTTTATAAGTAACAACACGACCAACTTGATATTTTCTCCATGTTTTCAAATTATCTTGCACTGTATACTGGTTAACTCATTTAATGGAGAAATCTGGTATGTATAAAAATACTGAATTAATTGATCGATTTCTTTTTATGAACTTCCACTGAATCCAATAATTACTGCATACTATATAAATGCAGAAATTTAAAATCGGCGACCTCGAAACCCTAATTAAAGCACATTCTCGTTGTCATCAAGCGCGATATAAATAAAGAACCCAAATCGTGCACAAATTATTCTTACATTAGATTGATATAATTTTTATGTATGAACTTTATATAAAGAAAAAAATGACGTTTCTAAACTATCTCATCCAAAGTTTAGCTTCTAGTGAATCAAAAAAATATATTTTGTTTTTACATGTATTGTGTGTGTGTGTTTCTGAAGATTATTTAGCTAGAACAGCGTTTCTCAAACTGTGGGGTGAACCCCCCCTTGGAAAGCGTGATAAATTTTAGTGGAGGGGAGGGGCACGAGCGTATCAAAAAGTTGAAAAAAGTTAAAAATATTAATTTACCGATTGGAAGCTGTATTAATTTACTGGCTGAAAACCAAATACATTCTAACATAATAAAAAATCAAATACATTTTTACACTTATAAGTGTATCATGTACTGCACAATGTATTTGATAATTAATTTATGAATATTAAGTTAAGAACAAGTTTATTAATTATTTGCGATCCCATGGGTTTGTCATATAAAAATTTATATAAAAAATTTAATGCTTATTTTAATAATTTATACGGTTTAGAATTAAAGCCGTACTGCTGCTTTAGAATCAAAGTATATTATTATTGAATTCAATACATTGCTATTGGGTAAGGAGGGAGGGGGCGACGAAAATTATGATTGAAAATTGGGTCACAGATATTAAAAGTTTAAGAAGCACTGAGCAAGAATGTTTCTAGAGATTCTAGAATGTTTATTAATGTCATTAATTGCATAAAAACAGTAGTCTCAAGGTAAATCAGAATTTTTATAAAGTGAATTAGAGTATTTGGAGTAATAGGGATTTTGTATAATTAATTATCTATAGCTTTAAGCACATATTTAAAAAAAAATTCTTGAATACAGTTCTTTTGGATTGCAGAACAAATAACAAGGCTTTAACTGGATTAATGTCTAAATTTCATTTTTACACAGAAAATACAATAAAACGTTATATTTAAATTAAAATATTCATTTGACCTTTTTATAAAATTTAGAATTCATTTTTTTTTTCATAAAGAGAGAAACAAATTTTTTGGGACTTGATGAAAAACCCCGGAACATGATCAATATTTTATTCATGGATTCAACGTTCTGCAAAGATTTTGTGCAACATAAAATATAGAAAATAAAGTCATGTCAATTTAAAACTGAGATCTATAGACAAAAATGGGGGTATAGCAATAGAGTTAACATTCTGAACAATATGACTATTTTCATTCATTTCTTGGATTCTTAAAGATATATAAATTAAGATAGCTTATAAATCAATAAGTAATAGTACACTTAATATTTACTTATATACTGAATATTTTGTTATATAACTTAAACTTAACTCAGTGGCGCAACAGCCCTTGAGTGCCAAGAGCTGCTGTTCCCAATTCAGTATATGTAACCTTGGGCCCTGAGGTACAAAAGCTGATATTCCGGTCAGGTAGTCAGTCTGACGCGAAATCCTCAGTGTTAAGTTTCCAAGAAAGCTTGGAACTCATCTATCGACCAACTGAAGGGATGAAAGGTTGAGTCAACCTTGCCCAGCCCGGGGTTTAGAACCACTGGCCTGTGCTGTGGAAGCGAAATGCACTAACCACTCATCCACTGGGCTTCATTTTGCTTTTGCTATATATCTTCCAAAAATCAAATTTATTATTGTTAAAAATTGATTGAATTAGATTTGAAATGATCATTAGTTGTTTTTTTTAAATATTAGATGAACAACTTAAATAAATATTTAACGTTAAATTATATTTCCCTTCTATTCTGCAGAAGCATACTTGATCGAATTTATTAAGGATTTCTAATTTCGTAGCATTTGCCCATTTTATCCCTTTCTAATACTCAAATAAATTCTTTATTTTGAAAATTCATTCCGTATATTTTTATGACCCACTGTACGAAAGTTTTTGCTTAATTTTATGTACTTTATTTTTAGTGTCTTCTTTTCGAAAACTTTGTTTAGCGATAAATCGGCTGAATGATCGTGCATTTGTATAAATCGGAGGAAAACTATCTTTCTAAATTGGAAATAAATTTACTTGTAATAAAATTACACTAATTTATATTAATATTACTAAGGTGACCAACCGTCCTCCTTTAGGGAGGACTGTCCTTTTATAGGCTCTGTTCTTCCTCGAAAAGGGTCCTCCTTTTCAATATTTTAAAGCTGATCTGTTAATCTCTGTATTCAGAGATGAACCGAACATGTTTCCAAAATGTCGAAGAATGGTCTGAAACAAATATCACAGGAAAAAACAGTTTTCAATGGTATTTTATGATTTGGTCTCAAGTAAAGTGGGCAGATGTAGAAAATTACGTTGAGTTTTTATCGAAAGAAATGCCTGGTATTGAAATCGATGACAATTGTCTGTTTGAAGTAGAAAGAAGACTGAATGTATGTTTAAATTCTAATAAATTAGAACAGTTGGAAAATCAACATGCTGAGAAATTGGTAAAAGAAGGGTGAAATTACTTAAACCATTTCAAAAACGAACACATTCCATATGAAAATGTAATTATTCTTGTTGAATTTACGTTGTGCTGCCCTAGAACTAATGCAGTAGTTGAAAGAGTCTTTTTCGGTTGGTAATGATTTTTGTGAAGCCACTGGTGAGAAATCAAAACTGAATGTTAATATTCTAGCTACAGTGCTTACCGTAAAATTCGGTATGAAGGATATTTTTTGCCCAAACTTTCCAATATGTTAGAAAATGATATGTTGACAAAGAAAAAATTCATTCAATGAAAAAATACTCTTTTAAGATAATAATTAAAAAGAATGCAAACGCAATTAGCATATTTTTGTTTGAATTAATAAAACGTTTCATACATTTAAGTTGTAATTTTTTCTTACATTTTTCGTTCTCCTTTTCATTGTACAAAGAATATAGCCATCTTAATATTACCTCATACAAAATCATTCGGTTTAATATACTAAAACGTGTGGTTTTTTTAAAGGAACATGGTGCGATTTAAGGGGTGTTGGAAAGCTAAAATCTTATTTTTTTGACAATTTGAAATTTTTACATTTTCAAATTGTATAGATTTTAACCTTTATAAAAATACCTTACTTTAACCTCTAGGGTATTTAGAAGCCCTTCAAACGTATTTTTAAATAATCGTTTAATTTGGGCCACGACCATTTTAATGGCGAAAATTGCAAACAAATTACTTTGTTTTTGCTTAAAAGTGTAACGACTGATATAAACCAAAACATGCATCTTTTATTTTAAATTGAACCTTTTATTTTTTTTATTTCCTAGCCGAATAGAAGTCTCACTGTATACATTAAAATCAATTTATCTCAAAATGTAAATTTTAATGTGCGATGTACCTTTTCTGAGAAACTACTGTTCACAGGTATGTAAATTTTTTATGAATTATTTATAATGATGTCTAATATATACTAAAATGAGCGTTTTGTAAAAAACTCAAAAATTTAATTTTTACAAATTTTTTAAGTAAAAAATGTGTCAAATTTCGCAATGTTTGATAAAATATTTCATAATTTATTAAAAAATTCAAAATTAGCTAAAAGCTCATTTTAGTATAATGAGAGAGGTGTATTTTAATAGTATGAAAAATTTCAAGCATGTACATAAAACAGATTTTGAGAAAAGGTACATCGAAAACAGCCAATTTAACATTGTCAGTATAGAGAGAGAGAGAGGATTCCAACTCCCCTTAATGGATTTTACAATTTCTTTTTTTGTGCTTGTAACCAATGTATATGGATTACGTAAAAAAAACAGAGATTTTGTTCTCAAAATACTAACCATTTAATTTTTTTAATGAAAAGTTTCAAAATTTATGAAGAGTTTTGAAAATGCTACTCCTCCTACAATAATGAACGTACACACATGAAATTTGATTTACAAATACGTCAAGCTATGTACAACAAAATTTGGTATGGGTTTACTGCTAGCATAATTGATATACGTAAAATATTTTTTTTCTGAATACTTATTGAAAATTCCTTTAAAAATGTGTAAATTCTTACTTCTATTATTTTTTTACAAAAATACGTGTTACTTTGATTCGAAAATATATTCTAAATTTTTGTTACATGTACCGTTAACAAAAAGAAAAAAATTCAAAGCATGTGGTGCAATAGAAAACGAGCCTTGACATTTTAAATAAAGATAAATGAATCATTTTATCTTTCTGAGATAAATCCGTTTTAAAGTTTTTATTTGCCATTGAGATGTGAATAAAAAACATTAAAGTTATAATGATTCTGAATTTTTTTTAACTTAGAGTCTTCAAAATTTGTGCGATTATAGAAAATTACATAAAAAATAATTCAAGCTAAAAAAATGTTATTTCAATTTTTAACCGATTTTTGTCAATTAAATCGAACTGTCTCACCTGAAAAAAACTTTAACCTGCTTCTGAATTAATTTTAAAGGGCTTTAAATTCAATGTGCCTCAAATTTATTTAATTTCATAGGTACATAGCCTGGAAGCAAGAAATGTTTATTGTAGAGTAGAACAAAGACGAATATTGCGTTAAAATTTATGTTGTTTTTACATCTTTTAAACAATGAAAATGAAGAAAGACTTAAATTCAAAACTTTTATTATTAGCAAAAATCTTAAAACTGAAAAAAAAACCACAACATAGGAACTGTGAGTAAATAAATGAACAAGATTTGAAATCGTTTCTTAACTGTTAAAATCTTCCCACATTTGTTTTCTTTTTTTATTTTGAAGATCATGCCTTCATTTTTATTTCAGATAAATAACCACAATGGCCTCGCCTAATTTTCAAGTGACGATAAATGCTGATCCTACCATGGCCATGCAGGGGATGCAAGGTATGCAACAGACCCAAGTGGGTGGATATACGGCAGCTCCGGGTATGATTCAACAGCCGCCTGAGGGAAAGGCTCCTGTAAGAATTCACTTTGACACAAGCTACATTAGAACAACCCCTGGGATAATCAAATGCCTAGAGATAGTGAGTAAATTTTCTCTAAATTTTCATAGTTCTAAATACTTAGATTTTGAAGTTGTCTTTTTCCAACATTAAAGAGAGTGAGCTAAGCTTAGTACCTTTTTCTGATTGTTAATGGACGTTTTCAGCTGCATATTTCTACTCGACGGTAGTAAAATATATTTTACCATTTCTAAATTGATTCATTAAGGTTATATATATAAATAAAGAAAGGAAAATTTGAGAAATTTCGAGCAGTATCGAAATATAAATTACTGGGCTCAAAACGATTATTCTCGTAAATAAAGATAATGTTAATAACATAATTATATTTTACCTTTACTGTATGATTTGTTATGGGTGAACGCACACTTTTTTCTAGCAAATGTAAATATTGGTAATGTTTCTTTTGTTCTGATTTGATTTTACAGCTTCATATTAGATTCTTCGTATCAGATTAATATGTATATGTAACTCTTTTTCAAATATAGTGAATTAGAAAATGAACTTCTAAATACTAGCTAAAGATGTGCTTTTACTATTTCCTTTTCACAAAAGACCAAGAGATCCTGTTTACTATAGTTCAAAGAAACAAATTAACAGCTTCAAGAAAATCTTTAAGTAATTATTATTTTTAAACGCAATATTTTGAAGATACATTCACCATGTCTCCAAGAAATTAAATATTTTTATTCGAAATAAAATGTCCATTATAAATTATAACCATATATATTTAGATTTAATCTAAAATCTAACAAACGTTTATGAAAATTTTCAATTATATCAAACAACTTTGTATTCTTTCTACAATTATTTATATGGTATTACTAAATCAATGGCATGACCTTCCCCAAAGATACTAATATTCGGAGATATCCATATCACTCTCCATTTTTTTCCTTCTTTTTCAAAACAGATCGATGGTGAAAGGCTGCAGTCTTCCTCACTTGTATGGATTTGTCCGAAGCATTTTGCTACGCAATCACGAATTTTGCTCGCTCAGCAAATGACTTTTATACCTGAGTGGGTGGGACTGTTGTACTTGAATATCTGTTCATATCGATCAGAAGGTGCGGCGTAATCATTATCGAATTCAGGTCACACGATATCCGGTGCAATATTTGCATTAGATGAGAGAGGACTATTCGGAAGATTAAATAACGTTGACCATCCGAATACTTTGTTTATAGTCTGTTTCTGTCAGATATTAAAGGTTAACTAAGAGATAGAAAATGGTTTAAATGGTAACCGTGATTTTAAAAAAGCACATAAATGAATAATTTTCATGGTATTTAGTATTCCTCAGATTAGAATGCATGCATAAAATTGTTTTAAGGACATCATGGCAAAAACAAATTATTTAAATATAATATTTCGACAAAAAATTAAATAGAATAACCTTTTTTTTCAAAATGTTCTCCTTTTGTGCAAAATGCTTCTATTAGAATAATATTTTACCTGTATATAGCTCAGACCTCTGTACAGAGGCTCAACTATGATTTTTGAAAAATTCACATTAATTTCAGTTACAACCATTTGAAATAATTTATCGGTGTTTTTTTCTTAAAAATTCTGCCCTCTGTTGTAAAACATGGTTAAACCCACTTCTAAGTTATATATTTCAAAAAATCTAGTTGAGCCTCTGTAGAGTGGTCTGAGCTATATACAGGCAAAATATTATTCTAATAGAAGCCTTTTTCACAAAAGGAGAACATTTGGAAAAAAGATTATTCTGTTAATTGTTTGCCGAAATATTATATTTAAATAAATTTTTTGTCAAAATATGACCTTAAAACAATTTTATGCATATATTCTAAGTGACACTGAATATCATGAAAATTATCCATTTATGGGCTTTGCAAAATCACGGTTCCGAACGTAGTCGGATACCTTAAGCACGTCACCGCATTAAATTAAAAACTTTTGGAAATTTTTTTCCGAATAGAAAGCCGTCTCTGTATCAATTCTGTATAGAAATATTCTGACTTCCTGCTGCTTATAAAAAACGAAACATTTTGTTTTTTAGTTTAGGATTTTTTTTTAATAGGATTATTATTTTTACATAAAATTCATTTAAATTTCCTTTTCGTACGTTCTCTCACAAACGGTTGTTTTTTCTCAGTTCTTTTGTTAAAGATGAAAAATGCCTGTTTATGTAACGTTTCTTACTTCAAAAGGTCTCTAGACTAAAAAATATTTATTGTGGCAATTGCTTTCATAGATTCTTGGTAATCCCTATGAAAAAAAAAATCTAAAGCGCATTTTTCCATAACTGATGGGGAAATTCAAACAGTTAAAAGATAAGTAATTAATTATTTCGTTTGGGGCTGTGGCAACGATAATTTTTTTGTTCCGATTATTTCTATTTAATCGATTTGTGTGTGTAATAGTTGTTGTTCTATATGTTATGTGCTTTAGTGCTGGAAAAAAAATTTGCTATGCCTGTTTGGAATTGAACAACACTGATCACGGAAAAATGAAAAATATTACATATGCGTTATAAGCATGCTAATTTTTAATCTATAACACTTTTCAATACGAAAAAGAAGTTGGATTCTACCAGTGCCGTAACGGAGATTATTAGGGCCCCCTGAATAGTCAGGTTATGGGGGCAAAGCCAAACCTTACAAAAGCGCGCCGTCATACGTGCTTTGGGCCGCCTAGAACCCTGCCCCCTATCTCTCCACCCCGGAATTTGGAGTTATGGGGGTGTATGTTACTCCACTGGATTCGACTCTATAATATTAAAGGAAGGCTAGAGAAACACATTAATTATTCATAGCCTATTAGGATTATATTAAAAACTCCTCAAACTAGTAAATGTACACAATTTTGCATTTATATATGGACGTTACTTATATTTGGAATATGTGTAAACTTCTTTTTTACATTTTCCTATTGTAACATTTCTCACACCCCTGGAAAAATTTTACTTCTTCCGTATCATGGAATGATCTCATAAGGAATCGTAAAAACACTTCTTTACATTTAAAAAAATCATAAATAGCTAAATACATTCGGAAATACCTGTTCATCTGATGTTACTCTGACAAGCTAATAACCATAAAACTCAAACATCTTCACTGCACGTATAAGCCAAACCTCAAGTGAAAATTTAAGGTAGTTAAAAATAAACCCCTCCAAAAGTGCTCTTGGAGAGACTCGACTGATCCGTTAGAGCAGTGATTCCAAATGTGGTCTATGTCGACCCCTAGGGGTTATGACGACATGCATGGGGTCCACGTCAACCAAAAAATAATTTTGTGGTCCATGTGGTGTAAATGGAAGGCCAAATCTTAGATGGATTGATTGCCTCGAAAAAGATCTACTTTTGAGAACTTAAAATTGGAGAACACTAGCTGGAAAAAGCTTCTTGAGAAGGCTAAGGTCCACCCTGGGCTGTCGAGTGACTGAGGAAAGAAGGATGAAATGTAAATTGGGGCCTACGATAGTGGCTTCTTTTAAACCAGATCATGACTTTAATTTTAAAAGAAAACTTAATCAAGGGGAAGCCAGAATTTACCTATTTCATAGATTTATTTATTAAATGTAATGAGGTTAATTTGCAGTTATAAGGACACATCATAATTTTTATTAAAACAAGGGCCATCATTTCACCGCTCGCGCGACTCGAACCTTCGCCGGTAGCGTGTTAAACAAGTACTCTACCAACTATGCCATTGCTTCGTTGGAGGTAATTCAAACTGAATTATATAAAAGCTAATCATGAATTTCGAAGGCAATTTTCTCCAAATTGACTGTCCATTCGGTGCTATTTTGGGGGTTGAACGCCCTAACGGAGTACTACTATTACACGAAGTCTCTTCCCCAAAGGAATTTCCTTAGTTGTGACGTCCTTTTGTAAGTACATATTTAATAGGGATGATGTGCATTTATTATAGTGCAAAATGGTACAGATATCACCACATCAAAAAATTAAAAACTTAATTAAAAAAAGATGCTACTTGGAGAATTTCCAAACAGCCATAAAAAATTTATCTTCAGCTCAGAATGATGCAGACATGAATACCTTAGTAAGGTGTGTGTTCACCATGAACACTAATGCACAATTTGTATTTGTTCTCCATACTCTTCTCTGAAGTATCATTGAGTCTTTGGGGGACTGTACGGGGAGGAATGGTTCTTTCTACGACATATCTCCCAAGAGCATCCCAGGCATATTTAATAGGATTTACGTTTTAGGAGTAAGCAAGCATTGCATACGGAGAGTATTTTCACTTTGCAGTGCATCTGATAACAACGATTCTGTGATGTCGTGCATAATCGTCCTTAAACAGAACGTCTGTACCTGTAGCACCCTTAAAAATACGAACATGATCCAGAATAATCTCTCTGCAACACCGTTGAGATGTAACGCTTTCTTTCTCAAAGATGTGAAGTGGTGTTCTGTCATGGTGCATGATGCCTACTCACACCCTCACACCACGTTGACAAACCAACTTTCGTGCATGTTTTGTGTGTGTTTTGTGCATGATAACATGTCCCACGTTCTCTTCACATTAATTGGTGGCCAGAATAGCTTGTCACACTAAAACGAGATTCGTCGGAGAACATTGCTGTGGAGCAATTTCGGTGACCTACACCAACATCTTCTTTATACCAGCGTAATTTCTCTCGAAGAGGAAGTGGATGAAGAAAAATGCAACGAACAAGCTTCAGTGCATATAAACCAACTTGATTTGATCTCCGAGAAGTGGTTCTTGCTGAAACATGCGTACCGTTAGTTGTTACAATGTATGCGGCTATCTGGCCAGGATATATATACAAATCTTGCACGTTTACGCTACCAAAACACAGAATATCTATAATTTATAAAAATTTTAATGGAAAGTTGCATTAAAACAACTTCATTTTCTTCAAAAATTAAAAGCAAATAAATTTTTTTAGATTAAAAAAAAAAAGTTGACAGAATTTCTTCTGCTTCATTCAGAAAGTTGATTTCAACGCTTAAATTCACGTCTTCGGCCTCCCCCTATCCACTGGTATACATTACCAACGTAATTTACACGCTAGATAACGATGCTCTTTTATAAACCCCTTTTACCAAATTTATGTTAATTTAATCTGTCTACCAATTTCAGGTACTTACTTTATGAAGCTCAGGCCCACATTACGTTCAGTGGAAACAAAAAAGAATAGGTGCTCTTCGTACTTTGCCTATATCTGATAACAAAGATCGATTTTGTGAAGATATACATAAGTCATCGTAGACGATCCACCAATAAGAAAAATGAGGTCGCTGTAATTAGTCACTTAAAATGGAGCACGGGTCGTTATAAGGATTTAAAAATAACGTTCTCCCAGTAGAAAGATAAAACGGAGCTCAGAATAGAGTTGTTATATAGAGGAAATCAATAAAGGTCCAGGAGAGATGCTGGCTCCAAGGCTTAGTAATTTGTGTTTCAAAGGAAGATTTAAGTATATATTTATATATTAGATTGGAAAAACTTTTGGATCGTTAAAATCGAAAATGGGATATCGTTCAAAAGTATCTTCAATTTGATTTCTATTTTAAAGACAGATTTGAATATTGTAGATTTGGATATATTGATACTGAGGTTCAATTACTACTTTTGCAATTCGGTGCACTTCGGAGAGTATTATTTACCTCTGGTGTTTTATTTCATTAGTTTTAAGTAGCGCTTCCCAACCTTTTTATTACCGTGGACCGGTCAACGTTTGATAATATTCCCGCTGCGCGGTGAAGGAGTTAACTGTTTATATTTTAGAATGTTTTGATTTAATTGTTTTAACTTACCGTATTTACTCGAACCTTAGCCGCACTATTTTTCCAGTGTTAATGCCACTTAAAATATGATGCGGCTTAGAATCAAAGGCAAAAATTTTGTTGGATAGGGAAAATTGAGTTTTTATCCCTTTCAAAAGGGAAAATGTAGAAATCCATTCTGGCCACTTGCTTCCATCGATAACTTATCTCATCTCACACAGTTTATTTCCAGTATTCAGTGTATTCTAAACATCGTTGTCTGCTCGTACCTAGAAATGTTCTTTGTATACGCTTTGGTTTAATCACCTAAACATCAAACACATCGGCAATAGCATCCAGACGAGTTCACATTGACGCAAATATGAAAAGAAGGCAGTTTTATAAGCATAAAAAAACGGAAACACAGCAGCCACCACTGGAAATTTGACAAGGAGGAAGCAAATATACGTCTATGGCGTAAGCAAAATCATAATTTTTACTTGTAGGTGTTAAACAGTCTTTTATAATTATCTTTTACATTCTTCAAAAAACATTCTTTTGGAAAAATGTCGCATGACAAATGCAATGGATGGTAAGGAAAACGTTGCCGTGTAGAAGCATGGCAATTCTGGTACCAATTCCGAAGTCTCCTTGGACAAAGGGAGTGACGAATCATTTTTCAAACATGATACTGACATTTAAAGTAATAACAGGTTCATGTACGTATTTGAAAGATTTTAATACTGTGGTAAAATAAATTATCATAAATTCTAATTTTTTCTCATTAAGGTATCCGACTACGTTCGGAAACGTGATTTTAAAAAGGCGCATAAATGGAAGACTTTCATGATATGTAGTGTCACTTAGATTAGAATATATGTATAAAATTGTTTTAAGGACATTTTGGCAAAAACAAATTATTTAAATATAATATTTCGGCAAAAAATTAAATAAAATAACCGTTTTTTTCAAAATGTTCTCCTTTTGTGCAAAATGCTTCTATTTTAATAATATTTTGCCTGTATATAGCTCAGACCTCTGTACAGAGGCTCAACTAAGAGTTTTGAAAAATTCACATTATTTTCAGAGTTACAACCATTTGAAATAATTTATCGGCGTTTTTTTCTTAAAAATTCTGCCCTTTGTTGTCGTAAAACATGGTTAAACCCACTTCGAAGTTATATATTTCAAAAATTCTAGTTGAGCCTCTGTAGAGCGGTCTGAGCTATATACAGGCAAAATATTATTGTAATAGATGCATGTTTCACAAAAGGAGAATATTTTGAAATTTGGTTATTCTATGTTCATTTTTTGTCAAAATATTATACTTAAATAATTTTTTATTGTAATACTATTCTTAAAACATTTTTATATACATTTTTTTATCTAAGTGGCATTAAATATCATAAATATAGTTCATTTGTAAGCTTTAGCAAAATCACGGTTCCGAACGTAGTCGGACGCCTTAATTTTTTTTTTAATTTCTTAAGTATCAGATATCGATGAACCTTTTCCAGAATTTTTTTTTTTATTTTTTCTCAAAAACGTATAGAGAATTGGGGGAGCGGCTTAGATTCGAGTAAATACGTAATTGTATCTAAACATGCCTCTAAAATAAAATACAGTTACATAAAAAATGAATCTCAAGTGAGTCACACAAACCCAACAGAAAAAAAATTAAATAAATTAGAAATAATTTAATGTTCTTTGTGCTACCCGTTACCATTCGATCTACGTACTTGTACCGATCCGCGGCCCGAGGTTTGGAGACCACTGATTTTAAGTATTGTATTCATCTCTAGTTAAAATATTCGAAGTTGAGGAGAAGATAATTGTTTTATAAAATATAATTAATATTTTTATATATATATATTATATTAGACAGTTTAGTTTTTGACTATTACCTGAAATGTATAATTTAGAGGTGGATTTATCCATATTTTAATACAATTAGAGAGATGTTTTAACAAAAAAGGACGTTTATTATTTCAATTGGTAGTAGCTCTGAAAATATATATAACGTGAATTTTTCAAAATGTTTTCTTGAAGCTCTGTAGAGAATTTATAGCTATATATATAGACTGAATATTATTATTATAGAAGTATTTTTTGTAAAAGGAGAATGTTTTGAAACTGTCATTTTATCTTCTTTTTTTGCGAAAAAAAATTGTATTTAAATTATTTTTGTAGCAATAACTTTCTATAACAATTTTATATGTGTGTCCTATATAATTTAGATGACTCTAAATACATTATTCATTTGTGCGGCTTTTCAAAATCACAGTTCCGAACCCAGTCGAATACCTTAAATCAAATATTTAACAATAATACTATTTATAAATTAAATTAAAATAATTTAGGTTCGAGCAGAGTTCTTGAATTATAAAACAATTAATGATTTTTTTAAAAAAAATATATCTTATTACACAGGTTTTTTCAGCAATGGTAAAAAATTTCTGAGTAAATTTTCGCAGTTTTAAAATAATGCACATTTTTTAGATTGGAAGTAATAACTAATGAGATAAAAGGTAGTGACTTTTTACTGCTATTACAAAATCATACAATCGAAAAACATTCTAAGAAAGATATCAAAGTAAGAAGTAACTTAATACTCAAGATAGAAATGTAGACCTCACAACTGTATTAAAATTCTATATAAATTTTCACTTTTTAGGTCCTTTTTAATGAATTGCTTCGCCATAATGTTATAAGTTTGAGTACTTTTAAAAATATTAGATAAAGATAGCCTGAAACAGTTTTACGAGTTCGGAATGGTCGAGTACGAGATGGTTTAGTTAAAAGATCAAGACACTTGAAGCATTAAGAGGCTTCACCCATGTGATGGGTTCAAAAAATCAAAAAGATTTTTTCCATAAATTGCATCCTTAACATGTCTAAAATACGGTGGTGAAGTGATTTTTTAAAATTCGAAGTCGTTATAAAGAAGCAGGCGTTAGAAGAGCAACTGTCTCTTGCTATAAGATAAAATTTTCACTGTTTTAATCGGACTTGAAACTTTAAACGTGTTTTTCTCAAAACTGTGTTTTTCAAACTTTCCTCCATCACATCCCAAGAACGGTTTGACCGAATGACTCCAAATTTATAGGGTAGATTCAGTACAACTACTATACGTACCAAATGAACTACGATCATTCTAAAATAAAAAATATTTCTATTTTTTACAACAAAAACATAACAAAAAACCCCCCATGAAATTCGAAATTTTTTCTTCAGAGGTCTACCGAAAATCCAGTTTTTGATATTTTCAATTGAGTGTAGTTAATTTGGTGCATTTAAACTTATCAATTAAAACGTCGTAATCTTTTTATTTCACCAGATTAGCCAATCATCCGGAATCGTGGAGAAAGTGAGCGTCCATTTTTTCCAGGCGGGTGTGTTCAGAGCATTATAACTCACGTTCTATTGGATATTTTTCGCTAAATATTTTTCCATACTCTTAAAATACATATAAATAAATGATAAAAAAAATTTAAGTTCTATCTTTTTACTGGTCATCAAAAAAATTCCTTAATAATGCTTAAAAAACAGGCCGTTACATGTGTGAGCCCCCTTAAAATAAATTTTGATTTACATAATATTCGTGTAACTTATTCCACGACCAAAAGAGTTAAGTTTGTTTAGGATCTCAATAATAATAAAATTTTAGGAGAGTTTCAAAAAATAAAATTTTCCTGCATGATTTGTTGATAAATTCATGTTTTTAAATTAATAAAGGGTGTTTTTTGTAGAGGAATAGAACTTTAAATTGCAATAAAACAACGATGTATTATTCGATTGACATGAACTTTTTTTATTCGAAAGATAATCTTGTGGCATTACATTTTAAATATGATCAAGCAAGGCATAGATTCGTCGAATGGGCCCAAAACGAGATGGCCGTTGTTCCCGATTTTCATAAGCGAATTTTGTTTAGCGATGAAGCGCACTACTGGTTGAATGGCTACGTCAACAAACAAAACTGCCGCATTTGGAGTGAAGCTAATCCACAAGTGTATGTCGAAACACCGTTACATCCAGAAAAACTGACTGTTTGGTGCGCTTTATGGGATGGTGGAACCTTCTTCAAAAACGATGAAGGCCACAACGTTACAGTCAATGGTGATCGGTATAGAGCCATGATTACTAACTTTTTCATTCCTTAATTGAACAATCATGATGTCCAGAAGCTGTGGTTCCAACAAGACGGCGCAACATGACACACAGCTCGTGCCACAATCGATTTATTGAAAGACACGTTTGGTGACCGCCTAATTTCACGTTTTGGACCTGTGAATTGGCCTCCAAGATCTTGTGATTTAACACCACTAGACTATTTTCTGTGGGGCTATGTAAAGTCATTGGTCTATGCGGATAAGCCACAAACGCTTGACCATTTGGAAGACAACATTCGCCGTGTTATTGCCAATATACGGCCACAAATGTTGGAAAAAGTCATCGAAAATTGGACGTCCAGATTGGACTACATCCGAGCCAGCCGTGGCAGTCCTATGCCAGAAATCATATTTAAAATGCAATGCCACAAGATTATCTTTCGAATAAAAAAACCTCATGTCAATCGAATAATACATCGTTGTTGTATTGCAATTTAAAGTTCTATACCTCTAAAAAAAACACCCTTTAGAATTTGTTATAAAACTATTCATTATAGCAAAAAATATATTTAATTTACATTAACTGAAAAGGTATCAATCTTTAAGAAATAAAAGAATACTTCCTGAATATTTGATAATTTTTTCGGTGAATAACGCGCATCCGTAAAGTTCGATAATTTTTGTGTTAAAAGTGCGTGTTATACGCCGAATTTTACGGTTGCTCAAAAACTTGAAGCGCTAATTTGAAACTAATTTAAATTAAATGTGTAACTAGTTTTGAACTAAAAATATGTGTTTGTCATACTTTTTTTCATTCAAATTGGTTTTATGTCTGTTTCTGTATATAAACATCATATAATTTTCCCTTTCGAGAGTTTTCAATCATTTTTAATTATCTAGTTACCAGTTCTTTTACAATGTTAATAATTAAACCAAGTCAACACAGGTCGAAGCACGAGAGCTGCCAATGTATTGTTCTTGAAATCAAAAAAGTATTTAACATATTACACGAAACAATCTTAAATATTCTCAGTGAGCAAATAATTACATTTCAAATATGTAACTTGAATTTCTGTTTCTTAATTCATAGTGGTGATGCTTCTAATATCTAAATATTTGTATATAAAAAGCTATATCAACAAAATAGAACTAGTAATGTTTTATTAAAATGAGAGAATTTAAATAACATTTAAATTTTGATATAAATCATATATTTATTTGAACAAGAGAACTCACGCGAAGAAAAAAATTCCGAAAAGTAATTTCTTTTACTACTTGTAAAATTACGGTAAAGAGTCAAGCATTGTTATTAGTAACAAGTATATAATAATTTTTTCAGTCACTCTGAGTTTTCTTGGAAGGTTTTTTTTTTAAATAAGTTATCAGTCTGCAAATAATTTTGAGTGATTTTTTTTCAGAAAAAAGCACGCGTTTTTCACAATTTATTATTTAGTTATAGGTCCCATTTAGCAAATTATTTATTTTAGCTTTAAATAAAAGTCGAAATTGTTAAGAAAATGTTATTTTTTCTTTAAAATGATAAGCATTCGTTTAAAAATTTGTGAAAGAGGCTTAAAAAAAATTTTTATAATTCCAGAACTTTTAAAATTGTTTTAAAAAATTAATGTGTACAATATAAATACACTGAAAATCGCTTAACGTAAAACTGAGGGGACTGAAATATTTTTTCGTGTTAAAGAATATTGCTATATATATATACTAGAGGACCCGACAGACGTTGTCCTTTATACACATCTTAAATTCAAAATAAAAGATTTTTGAATATTCGATACTGCAATCGTAACGCAGTATCGAATCCAATGTAAAACATTCCAAGATCAACAATGTATAAATAAAAAAATAATTAAATAAACATTTCTAAACCAAATGATAAATCTAAACCATTCTCGAGTCCACTGGAACAGACAAAGACTTTCATCAAAATCGGTCCAGCCGTTTAAGAGGAGTTCAGTTTCATACACACGCACAGAAGAATTACATATATAAAGATTATTTGAAAAGATATTAATTTAAAACGCTAAAAAGCGTGAATCGTGTTTGAATTTTCGTAACAATAAAGACCGGGTTTGGCCAGTTTGGCTGAATATCAATTTTCCATGCCAACTTACGTCTTTTTCAATTCCTACTATTAGCTCACGATCTCTATACATATTTTATTTGTTTGTTTATTTATTTATCTTGGTGGAATTTTCAATCGTTAAAAAATACATTTTAAAGTGCTCAATTGAGCTGAAATGTAATGTACATGATTATTTTGGATGGCAATACAATAATTTAATTAAAATTAATAAAAATTAATTTATTAAAACAAATTATTTTAAAAATTACAAATACAGCCACGTTGGCGATTTAGAGACCCTTTTGGCGACTTATGTCAAAATTTGAAAAGGTTTTTTTTCTCATGTGTTAAAGCATTCAGTTGAAAGGAAATTTTATATACACGATTGTTTTGGATGACAATACGATACTTTAATGATAATTAATAAAAATTAATTACCACTTAATGTTGTGATTCTGTCATATGTATATATTTACATATTTATATTAATTGCAACTATTTAACAAAAAGTAGCTAAAATAAATTTTTTCTTGGTTGATCTAAGTAGGAATTGATTCAAAAATTTTTTTATATTACTTGTTTATAACAATAGCGTTGTTACAACAATGCAGGTGAATGTTGAGTTGTATTTTTTAATGTTTTTAATTAATATCTTTTTAACTAATTGCGATATCGGATCGAATTGTGAATCTAAATCATTCTCGATTTTACTTGAACCCACACAAAAAATTTCATCGAAATCGGTCCAGCCGTTTAGGAGAAGCTTAGTGCAATGTTTCTCAAACTGTGGGGCGCCCCCCCTGGGGGGCGTGATAAATCTACAAAGGGGGCGTGAGCATATCGAAAACAAAAGATTAAAAAAAATTATTTACTGGAATGATGTAAAACAAAATACTTTCTGGCATAATAAAAAATACACATTTACACTGAAATAATATATACAGTCAGGTCTCTTTTTATGCGGATTGTTTTTATGCGATTTTGAAGTTGTGCGGTTTGTATTTCTAACGTTTGCGGTTTGTATTCCAAACATTTCTAGATTTTTGTTATTATTATTATTTTTAGACTGAGACTTAGATCGTAGTATTCCGAGAATTTCCGTATCTTTTTGGTGCTTACGTCTGCGGCTCGGCTGCGACAGTCTTAGATTCGCATTCATTATTTCAATAGTATACCGATACGATATCATTATTTCAAAATTATATTTTCTCTTAGCGGTGCCTCGTTCATTTTTATAAAAATTTCACTTTAATAAGTAGCGAATTTAAGTTGCAATATAATTAGCAGCAAATTTTGATTTCTGGATTTAAAGTGAGTGTCGTAAAGTTTTATTTTTCATTAGAAAATCGTAAGTGTAATTTTTTAAAATTTCTTTTCTAAGATTTTATTTGGCCCAATGGAGAAAAAAAAACATCAAAGACAGTCAATTTCGTTGGAAACGAAAATTGCAATTTTAGATCGCTTAGGAAAAGGAGAAGGATCTACGGCTATTGGAAAACCTTTTAATTTAGGCGAATCTACTGTCAGAGCAATTAAAAAGAATGAAGCTGCAATAAGAAAATCGGTCATTTCTGGTACAAAATTAAGCACCAAATTTGCATCGTACACAAGGGATGTATTGTTAGAAGAACGGAAAGAGCCATCGCAATTTGGATTGAGGAACAAGTTTAAAGAAGGATTCCTGTAAGTGGTTATTTAGTCCAAGAAAAAGCTCTTCAGTTTTATAAGTCAATGAAACAGTTAGAACCATCAACTTCCACTTCCCAAGCTGGAAAAGAATTTTCAGTTAGCAAAGAATGGCTAACCGGGTTCTTAAAAAGAAATGCACTTCATAATATTAAGATAGCATGGGAGAGTGCGACAGGAGATGAAGGAGCAGCAAAAATATTTCCAGAGGAGCTAGCGAAAATTATTGAAGATGGGGACTATTCTGCCGATCAAGTATTTAACGCTGATGAAACAGGACTTTATTGGAAAAAATTGCCTAACCGTACTTACATCGCAAAGGATGAAAAAACTGCAAGTGGACATAAAGCAAGTAAAGATCGAGTCACCTTATTACTTTGTAGCAATGCATCAGGAGATAGGATATTGAAAAACCTCTCTTAATAAATAAATCTCTTAGACCACGCGCCCTTAAAGGTAAAGATTTAAAACAACTGCCAGTGCATTGGATGGCTAACCCGAAAGCCTGGATGACAACAGCTATTTTTACAGAATGGTTCAATAATTGTTTCGTAACAGAAGTGGAAGCCTATATGAAGGACAAATTTCTCAATTTTAAAGTTTTATTAATTGTTGACAATGCAGCAAGTCATCCACAATTAAAACATCCAAATGTTCAACTAGTATTTCTTCCGCCCAATACAACAAGCCTTATTCAGCCAAGGCAGAATTGCAACTTTTAAAAAATATTATATTAAGACAACGTACAAATTCATCTTGAATAAACTAGAAAATGAGTCCTTAACAGTAAATGATGTGTGGAAATAATTTTCTATTTTTGATTGTTTAATTCATGTTGCATCTGCTTCCCGCTCAAATAAGACCTAGAACTTTAAATGCCTGTTGGAAAAAGATTTGGCCAGCAAGTGTGACAGACAATACAACCACTCAAACATCGACACTATCAGATTAAATAATTTGGCACATGAAATTGGAGGATATGGTTTTAATACCTTCAGCCACGATGATATAGATGAATTGCTTCTGGATGATGCATTAAGTGACAATGATATTATTGATTTAACTTTAGATCTAACTGTAGACGGCGTCGTAGGTCTAGAAGGTGATAATGATGAGGAAGAAAAATCAACTTCCCTCACTGGAAAATTAATTCAAGAAGGTCTTCAACTTTGCAGTAAATTAGAAAACCATTTTCTTATTAATGACCCCAATTCTGAACGAACCTCTAAATTACAACGTGAGCTGTAGAACTGCATATCTGGATATCGTGAACTATATAAAATAATAAAAGAATCCTCATCGCAAAGTTTAATTACTGATTACATTGTCAGAAAAGGAAGAGCTACACAGAACGAGAATGAAGTTTGTGAAAATCCGTGGCCTTTACCGCAAATATCTATTGCAGAGACAGTCTCTTCTGATGATGAAGGTGATTTGAAACCACTTCGCAAACGGTGCAAACCATTATCAGATAGCGATAATGATTAAAAATGTAAAACTATGTGTATTACTTTTCCATAAAATAAAATGAATTAAAATTTGAATACAAGTTTTTTTTAAAGCTTTTGTATAAATTTCTTTCAAACATTCCAAGTAATTTATCATTGA
Organism: Trichonephila clavipes; assembly: GCA_019973935.1. Lineage (NCBI taxonomy): Eukaryota > Metazoa > Arthropoda > Arachnida > Araneae > Nephilidae > Trichonephila > Trichonephila clavipes. The sequence continues at coordinate 367,717 of BMAU01006585.1, forward strand.
GCCTATTTCTTTTCATTTATGCATTTTTTATGCGGTTTTAAGTTAATTTTAACTAGTTGTTTTGGTTTTATGCGATTTTAGAAAACTAAAGAACGTATCCCTACTTTTTCCATTCAAGTAATGTCTTTTTAATGCGATTTTTTTATATGCGTTTTCGGTAGAACGTATCTACCGCATAAAAAACTGACGAGACCTGATATATATATATATATATATATATATATATATATATATATATATATTATCTGTGATATTACGTCAACAAAAATAAAAGCTTCTACTTCAAAACCTCATTTTATAGCTATTTTTGTTACTATAACCAAATAAAAAACATTTTATTTGATTTGCTGTAATCCCATGATGAGATACTTTTTTTATTACGTTTCCTTTTCAAACCGAAAATGCTACACTTTCAGAGAAAAAAAAGACAAAACCCAAACCCATAATCAAAAAAAAATTTTAGGAAAATAAAAAGTTCATCACTGTTATATATTATTGCCATCAGCTATAGGCAGCACAACGTATTTGTTGCAATTTGACCTTCGAACTTACATGCACGGTTAGTTACGTCCCTGCTCTTATGTATTTGTTTTTTCATTTAGGGAAGTACTAGGCCAAGATTTATTTTAATGAGCTATCCCAAATATATAAAGCATAGTGAAAAACGTTTTACATAATTTTTAGAACATCCATATTGTAATAAATACACTTTTAATCCGAGAGCGGTCACGCCGAGCACAGAGTGCACGAAATCGGTAATTCTGGCAAATCTGTTTAATTGTTACCAATGGCCCTGACACTATCCTCCTGTTTGACAATCTTAACGTGAACTAAAATATATTTCTCACATATCTCCCTCTTTTTTGGGAGTAGCAAACGTTTTTTTTTACAATCTTAAGGTACTTGTTTTGTCTGAGTTCCCGATGTGATAACTTTTTTTTCCGAAATATATTCTGTGTCCTTGAAAGAAGGTGTGAGTATATTTTCTCTTAGTTAAATTATTCACTGGAATTACGATTTTTATTGTGTACTATAAAAATAATTATCAAAAAAGGATTGGGGTGACTAAATAACCCCGCTCGACCATTAGTATCGAGTGCGCGCCTGCTCCAGGGTTAAAACATGTTGAAGTCTTTTCGCTTTAAATATTAAAAATGATACAATTATTCTTCATCGGAATTTTTTTTATTGTTCATTATTCAACATCAGTTCTAAATGCTAATTCTGTGAGGCTTAAAATTACAGTTCGCTTAAAACTAATTATAATTTGAGCAATGATTTTAAAAAAATCATTTTACATTTTTGTAAATACTTTGTCGAGCACTTGGCTTTTCTTTCCTCACAATTCAGTGATTATATCAATAATGTTTTATTTTCTTATAAATAAACTCGTGCAAAGAGTGGATACTTCAGCCGGTATACTTTTAATGTAACAGTGCTGCACAGAATATTTTATAACTAATTAATTAATACTAAATTAAGAACAAGTTTAATAAGTATTAGCGACTTCCATTGTTCTTACAGAGCAAAGTTTTACAAAGGAATGCTTATGATTAGAAATTGACCCTCTGAGTTATTTTCTATATTTAGCTGATATCTATATTTTGTCTTCTAAGCAACCACCGCATTTTGCAATATGTTCTAATTTAAAAATTAGAGAAAGGAAAAATAACATAATAATTATCCTATTACTTATTTTTTTTCGCTTAAAAGTAACATATACAAAATTTAATACTTATGTCATAAATTTGTACGGTTTATAATAAAGATCGTTGCTTTAGCGTCAAAGTGCGTTATTATTGCATTCAGTACATTATTAATGTATAAGGGGGGGCGCGATAAAAATTGTGATTGAAAAGGGGGGCGCCAGTATTGAAAGTTTGAGAAGCACTGGTTTAGTGACAAACACATGCACAGAAGATTTATATATATATATATATATATAATATATATATATATATATATATATATATATATATATATATATATATAATAAGTTTATTAAGAGTTTATTTTATTTATACATAGATATGTGTATATATGCGTGCTTTAAACAAAATTCAATAAAAGCAAAAACAATCACAAGAACTTAAAAAGTTTCAAGTTTTTTTAAAAAAACCCAAACATTTAGGGATTTTTTGTAAAATATTCTGGTGTTTTTCTTTTCGTTTTTTTAGCCTCAAATTGTCAACAAATTGTTTGATATCGTCCGTTTTGAAATTCATTTCATCTTTGAAATGAGTGTCTAAATACTTTTGACGATGTTCCTTATTTCGGATGACGTGGGAACAGGAGCTACATTTTTCTTTTTATTTTCGACGTCGAATTTGTATCAATGATATTTATTTAGCTTTTAATAAACTCCAAAATGCCTTGTCGTCCTTAATAGGTTCAGTACACGTATTTCCAACCTATATTGCAATGAATTCTTCCGATGATACAGTAAGACAGTCCAATCTGGCTGGTGTTTTCCGTATTTTGTTCATTCCCAGAAGGGAAATCTTTTGATGTTAAACGATTTTCGTTTCGTGTTAAGAGAAAAAAAATGCATGAAAATACATAATAATTTGTCGCGGTACCGTTATATTATTTAGTGTTAACCGATATTGGTCTAAAGCGTTTTCGCGTTAAACGTATTTACCTGTATATATCAATCAATCATTCGTTTTGAATTTTATGAAAATTCATTTTAAATATCATTTTTATATGTTATCGCGTTCTCTCCATGTATGATATAAACTTTAAAATACATCTTGTTCATGCAGAATATTACTAAATATATCCTGTTCGTTCAAAAACATATCTATCATTTCCTTACTCCGATTAAATACTAGAAATCATCGATAAATGTTAATCGATATTACTCGTTATGGCATGATACGATCGCAGAAGAATATTAATGATGGTTGCTAATGACCGATAAGCAGACTGGGGTCAGTTTAATATTCGGTAAATATCACTATCTTACACAAACCGAAGCCTGAGCTAGCACTTGCAATCGATAAACGATCTGTGTATCGATTTCCTTTCTCCTAATCGATACTCCAGATTTGAAATTTGATTGGGAAGAACTTGACTAAAGCAGACGCTTTAAATCTTTCTTACTTATTATGATATCCGTCAAAAATCTGAATAACTCAAAAATAATTCGATGTAAAAAATTATTTGAAATTTAAACAAATATGTGCTTATTGTAATTTATACCTATAATATCATTTCATTTTGATCCCTGACTTTTGATGCATTATTTATATAACCGTTTTACTAAATTGATATTATTAAATTGTATGCTACATTAATATTTCTCTATTTTTTATGTAGAGTGAGATTAAGGCTGTTTTCGCCATATGTACAAGAGTATGACCTAAGCGCGGAGCACATTTTCAAACAAAAAAAATGCCTCAATTTTTATAAAAATTTGTGACGTTGTAACTCCTGCATTTGTTTATAATATAGGGTTTTTAAAATTTCGATAGCTCAATTAGCATTACAGTAAAAAAAAATGAAAAACACATTTTATAAAAGGAGAAATGTGTCGACTCGGATAAAAATGAACAGTATGATAAAATAAGTGATTATCTATAGCATAGTGAAACCAAAAAATAATATTAATGTTTGAATATTTTTATATATGAAAAAATATCTCCCGAATTCGGGTCCTATTCTTTAACATTAACCGAAAACCACCTTAACGTCACACTGTAAAGATGCAAGAGGGCCGTTAAAGACGGACCTCGTAACTTTGAACCTTGGCCTAGTGACCAGGACGACACCTCCGATAGCATCCCCTTTTCTAACTTCCACACCACACCCATGGGAGGATGTCTGAGCCTCAACGCATCGGCTTCTCTGCACGACGGGGCTTCAAACTCATACCACGCCGGCTACGAGTCCATTACCTTCAAAACTAGGCTACCGTGGCTATCAATGTTTTATTGAAGCTAGCATTTTATACATTTATAGGGTTTCTCCATTATAAATTTTCTTACTTGGTTTTTTTTTAACTTTGTTGCATTTTCAACGTAAATACACAAAATATAATCCTGTCTTAAAGATGTTTGATATTTGAATATTCTTTGATCTTAAAAACTGAGGCTTGTTTTTTATTTGTTTGTGAAAGAAAATATTTAAAGCCTTTAATTTCTACATATTCTCTGACATGCAAGTTTTGCATCATATTTCTAACTAATAACAATTAATTATGATTTATGAAAGTTTAAAAAAAGTAGTTTTGATATTCTACAGCCGGGGTGGGCACACTGCGTGATGTGGTGAGGTAATTAATACAACAATGAGTGAGTTACAAATTATTTATCCGAAATTAATTAACAAAACAATTAGACAGTTAAGGTGGTATTTTTTTTTTTAAAAAAAGGATATTTGTAGTAGAATTTCAAACTTTTGCTTAAAAAAAGTTTACTTTAATGCAGTACTTCAAAAATATCCTGCTTTATCTGTATTACCCTTTTTTAGTTATTATTTCCCTTTTTAAAATAGCTTTTTAATATCAAAAAGCTTTTTTTATCTATAAAGAGGGTGTGGTCGAATTCCCTAATTTGTTTGTTAACATTATTCAATTGAAGTTTTATCCAGTTTCCAATTTTCTGTGTATTTTAAAAGCGACGTTGACACTAACAAAGGAGCAATTAAATATTTTTCTAATCTTTATTAATATGGTATTATTATTGAAATATGAGTAGAATATAAAATATAAGAATGTTACAAATATATAGCCTTTCAATAGAAAAATTGTAGCAAAGTTCATCAAGGAAAATAGTTTATAAATAATATTTGAAAGCTATATGTTCATAAACTAACGGAAACTAATCAGTAAGTTCAGAGAATTGTCTTAAACGGCGGTTCAGACAATAATATTTTTATGTTGCTATTCCAGGTTAATAATATCATCGGCATGATCTGCATCATGGTCTCCGGTTGCAGCTGGTGTTCTAACAGCAACTGGTTCAACTTTGTAGCATCTACAGGTCTAACTGTAACAGGCTTATTGCTGCTTTGCTACTTAGTTCACATCATTGAAAGACTGAAGTTTGTTCCATGGCTTGCCATTGTGAGTATGCACCGAAAAAGTTACGTTTTTTTTAAACTAAAAATGAAAGCTATAATATTTTTTTCCTTAAATTCTAACTACATCAAAAATGAAGAGTTTCATCCAAAGTATAGAATATGACTTGTAAACATTTAGTATGTATTCAATAATAAATTGAATATACAAAGGAATGTTTAAGTAAATCGCGAGTATTCAACAATAAAGTTTGCATATGGTAAATTAAAATATGTATCGTAATAAAGCAAAAATAAAAATGATGACGTAGATATTGTATTAAGCTGCATCGGGATATATATGTATATTGTCTTTGAAAATTAATAACTCCAAATTTGCCGTTCAGGCTTTATATATATATATAATTTGTTAAAATAATTTTTACACTATATTTAGGGGAGGGAAGGAATTTAACAAGGAATGTTCAGAAACAGTATTCTAGTAGATTTATGTATTCTTAAAGCTAACATGAACAATTTATTTAAAAAAAACTCCCGATATTATAATTTTAACTTACAATATCTTCGCAAATATTCTGAACACATTCTCTTATTACTATTTCAAGTCTTTAATGAGCTTTCCCCTATTTTTTACGTGCAAAAGTCCATATCAAACAATTTTTTATTTCATAAGAGCTGGTCGAAAGTACGTTAGCCATACCACGATACATTTGTTTAAGTAAATGTATCGTAAAATATTAAATTACTTTAATATTAATAATCCTGATATTCAAATATAAGACAGGGCTTAAAAAATCTAAGATCTTGCGTACCGGCTGTTGTTGTTGTTACTAATCTCCCGTCTGGTCAGACGAAGTCAGAGCAGATCAGTGAAACCGTTGACTTTAATGAAGTCCGATACTAGAAGTGGACCACCATGAATACCTTCCCATTTCAGTCCAAGATGTGCTGAGGTGAAGCAATTTCTAGCTGGTATTTAGGGTACATAGGAAACCTCTTATTGCCTCCAGGAAAAGTGAGACTTTTTAAATGCCCACTGGTAAGTCGGGACAGACAAGTGTTAGACTGTCTGCCACAAAGAAGAGATAAAGAGAGCCCTGGTCTTTTGCCATTATACCATTTATGAAACGAAGATGCCCCTACTAAATCATTCAAAAAAAGTTCGAGGTGTTTAATGTTTAAATTCCAGTTTTCTACTTATTCAAATATTTTAACTGGAAAATTATTCAAATGTTTTAACTCAAAAATATTAACTATTATGCTTAATGTACGAATATGTTTTGAAGGAATTGCTGTACTGCGCGACGTGGACGTTATTTTACATGATTGCTGCTCTGGTGGTGGCTGTCAAAGGAGGAAGAGATGATGCTTGGGCTGCAGCGGGGGTAAGAAATATACAAATGTTACTTTAAAATGTTATTAGTATTTGTAATGTTGTCTAATTTTGTTTTTTAACGTTATAGATTTCTAATTTGAATTTGCCTTCTATTCTCTTTCTAATTAAGGATTTTAGTTTATTGCTTTTCTGAATTTAAGAAATTATATCGCCATGTTGTTTCTTATTCTTGAACAATCTGACATATGTCAGATCAGCTCCAGAAGGATGATGGCTATCAAAAAAAATCTATGATAATAAGGGGATCAGATGTTAAGTCTCCTTTTGAAAGTTCGTGGTATCTCAGAATGTCTTCCGGTGAAGCGGATTGGCTACAGCATTTCTTATAAATGGGGTGGATTTTCTTGCCACTATCATAGGAATCAGATTTCAAGTGGCTACTTGTTAGTCTAGTCAGAGCAGTCTGGGAGTCATGGCCACATTTGGATTCCAGCAGAGAGCCAAGGGATGTTCCTCTGTACCATTGGTTAATTTACATCTTGCATTAGAGAGCAGTTCTTGATAAATGAGCGAAGTGCCAGTAGCCGTTTCATTCTCACTACCCTCTTTGGTCTATCTATTAGCGATCTCATTACCTCTAACGTTAACATATGATGGTATCCATTGGAGGAGGGCATATATATTGTTGATATCACCAATGATTCCTCATAACTTATTCTTTATTGCCTGTTTTTGATCAGAATTTTTCATCATATCCAAATCTGTCAATTTATGCTTACTCATCTCAATTTAGTCAATGTTTTATTTATGTTCATTTATATGATTTATGTGTCAGGCAAAATTTATACAATTCGATTTTAATATATAAGACAACTACAATTCTACTTGAAAATACGATGCGTAAACTGTAAATTTTGCAAAACTGAATGTATACATGGTGATGTGTAACACTTAGCTTATTTTAAATAGTGGTATTGTACAGTATTGAAAAGATTTTTTGCATACGAACTAAGTACGCAAGGGATTTTTGTGGTATCGACATAAAAATTGTTAACTTACATTATTGTCCACAACTACTTTTAGAGCAATACTTGCAAAAAGTTTAAAATACATCTATTCAATACTAATATGTATCGTTAATGAAACGATTATGTAACTGTACATATGGGAAAAATGTTAACCTTTTTTTTTAAACCAATCACTTCATCGACACTGCCAGGTACGTATACCGATGGAGAATGTACACTTTTATGTAATTTTACAAGCATTACTTTAAAAAAGAACTTGTAAATGACACTCCAAGTGGACATTTTAAATTTCCTTTCATTGAGTAAATTCAAAGGACCCTTGGGCTCAGACATTCCTGTACAATAAATGTTACTACCGTACCTTAAAATTTGCCCCATGAGCTCTGAATCACCCCATATTAATGAGGCTATCTTTATACGTATAATACGGTATTACAAAATTCAGTATTTTTGCTTAGCATAAGTATTGCTCCATTACAAAACGATCTACAAATTTTTGTTTTGCTACTTTTCTTACATTTCTGCTTAGCTTAAAGATGATGGCTCTCAAGTTTAGAATAAAAATCAAAATCTTTTATTAGTTGCAAATTTTCATATAATAAGTATCAAGAAAAATCAAGACAGACAACTTTTTATTAAATCTATATTTCAATGACAAAATTTTTAAAAAAATCACAGCATTGTAGTGTCCAAACTCTTGTAATCAAGTATTAGAATAAGTAAATTCAAGGTCCCTCCGAGAATTATACAAATGGCGCAAAAGTGATTTCAAAAGATAACAATACCTGACCTCTCACAAACGAAGAGCGCACACAAAAAAAACTTTTTTTCTTAATTCCTACTATTAGTTCAAATTCTCCCTATATATATTTATCTATCGTTAAAATTCTCAATCGTTAATAAAATATTTTTTATTCCTCCACTCAAGTTCAAATACATTTTTTAAACTTGTAGTGTGTGTGTGGATCACACACTTGATATTAATACTCACAGCTTTTTCAGTTTTTTCATTCATTAAATTTAATTAATTAATTTTAGTTTTACATAGGAGAAAAAATATTTACCACTTAATACTGTGATTCTGTCATATGTACATATATATATATATATATATATATATATATATATATATATATATATATATATATACATAAATATATATATATATATAAATATATATATATATATAAATATATATATATATATAAATATATATATATATATAAAATATATATATATATATAAATATATATATATATATAAATATATATATATATATAAAATATATATATATATAAAAATATATATATATATAAATATATATATATATATAAATATATATATAAATATATATATATATAAATATATATATATATATATATATATATATATATATATATATATATATATATATATATATATATATATATATATATATATATTAATTGTAATTATTTATAAGGAAAAGTAACTAAAATAAAATTTCCCTTGTTGATCTAAATAGGAATAGGCTTTAAAAAAAATTTTAATATTACTTGCTCCTACAGACAATGATATAATGGCTCAAACAACTATTTTCTTAATTTTGTAATATTCACATATATTCACAACTTTGAAGAAATTAAATATACCTTTCAGAGCGTTATATATCATTGTTCGGATTATTAAAAAAATGAATCTATATTTAAAAAGAAAACATAAACTACTTTGAATTTACATATTCAATAGTGGTTGTTACTCACATTACAGATTTTAATGGATGTTATAAATTGTATTCCTTCTAATTTACTGAATATGTACTTTAGGCAAAGACGGTTTTTAAAAAAATAAATCTTTAAATATATATTTTTTTCAAATTCTACGAAAGTATAATATTAAAAATAACTTTGCTGATTTATTAGTCCAGTACTGTGCCCAGAAGAACAAATGTATTTTTTAAATACGCATCAAATAATATAATTATTTTGAAAGTATGTTGTACTGTATGGTTCCTTTACAATAAATAGTCTTTCATCCAGTCAGAAATAATAGGTTTTGGAAAGATTTGTTCACAATTTTTCAACCCAAAGCCAGAAGTGGACTTTTCGTCGAGTAAGTAAATATCTGCTGGTGCATAATTATATGGAATAAATTCACATGATAATATGTATCTATTTGTAAAAAATAATAACGATGTCTAAACTTCAATACCTTCCAGTACTTAACTGAATGAATATAAACAAAGAAAGATAACATAATAGGACAAATTGGAGGCAAAAATAAAAACAAAAAGTAAACACATTGCTACGGATACTATGCAGGTTGACCACTTGTGTGCGTGTGTGAAATTACACGAACAAAATTTGAAATCTATATAATGAATAAATCTGTGGAATCAATAAATTCTTTCTGATACACTACATTATTCGAAACTTGCTTTGATTCCATGACAAAATATCGTAGTAATAGTTCTCCTCTAAAATGAATGTTCTACATAGTATTACTTTTTAAAAAGAAACAGCTTTAAGATAAGATATTGAAATGGATTTCAATTGGTTATTGCTAAAATATGTATGAAATGTATTAAAAATAAATGGTGGTACTTGAAGAAATTATGTATTGCAGTAACTGCAAGCAATTTAGAATCATTTCAAACATCTGCTGCTGCAATTGATATTTGGAGTTATGGAATGGCAACATTTATCCATAAGGTAATTGCGTTCGTATTACTAAAATGTTATAGGATGATGTTTCTTTTGGAGAAAAAAACAACTATGTGATGAGTTTTATAATGTTTTATTTAAAAGCAATGTTTAGAAACTAGAAAAAAAGATTACTTTGAATTACACTAATGATATTTTTTAAAACGCACTTACGAATATCACAAATTTAATTAAAATAAACAAGATTCATAAAATAAATTCTATCTTTGTCATCTGGAATGGTATAGAAAATTCAATTTTTAGCATTTTTAATTAATGCAACTAATATCGTAAGATTTATTGTTCATTGTTTTTAACATGGAAGATTCAGTTTTTTCAAAATAAATTAGGTATACATTTTGCATTTAAAATGTGATTAAAAATATAATTTGTTATCCGTTTCATGCAATTTCTAATTTTTCGAAATGATTTAAAGTTGATTATCATATTTGATTTGAAGAACTAAATTAAAGAATAGCAGTCGAATGTTAAGAAGTCTCAGGGGTGTTAATTTTGTTTTGAGGCATGAAAATATAAATAACTTTCAAATAGATACGATACTTTGAAATTAAAATTAAATAATTCTAATCTTTTGCACATTATTCATAAAAGAATGAGGTTTCAAAAAAGTACAAAATGTTTAAAACATAATCATAATGTAAAAAATTATAAGTATATGAAAATAAGAAACATTTCTGTAATAAATATTACGTAATTTTTATGCTGCGATGCTATTTTCTTAAAAAAAATGCCTTTGATGTACAAAAATTATATAATTATACAATGTATCATCATTCTCTTTATAAACCCTACCTAATTTTGTAGTATTATATATCTTTTATATTTCTAAATATTTGAAAAATATTGAAATTCGAAGAAAAAAATTTACAGTGTAATAAGGATACATTTAACTTTATAAAGCGGCTTATTACTAGTAATTAGAGCAACTATTTTCGAAAATATCATGCGCATTAATATTTCTTACAGCATTAATATTTTTTAATATGCGCATTAATATTTCTTCATATGCTTTTAATTCTTAAAACTATGATTATATTTTAAACATTTTACACTTTTTTGAATCCTTATTCCCTTATAAATAATGTGTAAAATTTCGAATTATTTAATTCTAATTTCAAAGAATTATATATGTTTTAAAAATGTTTATATTTTCAGCCCTTGAGACAAAGCTAACACCCCATACTTATATGTTATTGAAGAATATAAATTAGCAAAAATATTTAATTCATGAAAAGAGAGTATTCTGATCCCATTCTAAGCAACATGTAAACAAAAAAAATTTTGGTTATAGAAATTATAGCTTTTTAAGAAAGTTATTATGAGCAAAATAATATAACTGTAAATGATTGCAAAGGAATGTATAAGTGTCATTGTACTAAATTAAATTGATAACAAAAAGTAAGCTTTTATTATGCATGGTTCTCAATTGCATTATTTTCTAACAATATTTAAACGTAAGATAATTATCCAGATGCTTTGTATTATAAATGTTAGCTTTGACATCATGTGTGTAAGTGATTTTACCACCACATCTTAATAAATTAACTGATGTCACATTCTTAATTCTTTGGAAATTTTAACAGCAAACGAAGCAGCAATTTTATTACCTCTAGGTTTTCATCCCAAAAATAAAACGAATGATCAAGAACCAGTATTTTTCATTTATTCTGTAGAAATTTTTTTTCTAATATGAATCTAAATTTACACACATGCAGCTTAATATATAAATAATTATTTATTCTTACTGCTTATATTTAAAGTTATAAACTCTCTTTCAATAAATTGCTCTTTACTACATAAAGCATAAGAATTACAAGACGTTAAAGTAAAAAAAATATATAGAATGCATTTCTTATCAAGGAAAATATGAATTTATTCCTGCAAACGTTAATAGTATACGAACATATGCTGCATTTGTGATACTGAACTCAAAATATAATATCAATGTTAAATAATTACTCTTAATAGAGAGAGAGAGAGGATCAGATTTAAACATTAGAAGTGATTTTTTTAATCAAAACAGATTAATACTTAAAAATATATTTTATTATGTAAGGTAAATGATGTTTATTGATGATGAGTTCCATATGACTAATTATTTGAGTATGTTTTAGACTAGAGGTCTTCAACCTTTCACACTTGAGGGACAAATTAATCAATTTACGATGATTCGCAGGTCACATCAATAAATTCTCAGTGATCCACGAGCCCCACGACTGTAAAAAAATATAGTAGTCAGGAAATTTATATAAAAAGGGAGGTATGTTTTACAATACTGCAACTGATTCTAAGGGAAGATATGGTGTTTATACATTTGTATATATATATATATATATATATATATATATATATATATATATATATATATATATATATATATATATATATATATATATATATATTAGCGCCACATGTTTAATAAATGAAAAATATATTTTAATTAAATATTCTTGTGTATGTTTGAGAAGTTTTTTTATTTTCTATAAAATATTATAACAATATTAAGGTTTTTAAATGTATATATATATACAGTAGAACGTCGTTTATCCGAATCAGTTGGGACCGGACACTGTTCGGATAACCGAACACCGATTGTGATTCATGCTGTATATGAAACCGGACACTATACGAATATCGAAAATCATCACATGAGGGAAACGTGCTTGAAGAAAAAGAAAAATAGGTACAAAATGTCGCAATTTTACCTTTATCGTGAAAAATAATCACTTACTTTTCGCTGTACCATTTTTCGCTCCAAGGTATCTGATTCTCTTGAGCAGCAGTAGGTGAGTAGAACAGCACTCTGATTGTTGTTCGTACCACTCCATAGTCTGTAACTCAGAAAACGTACCAGTATTTGATAGACCCTTGCTTCTTTCGTTGTTGTTGTCCTCGTCTTCATCCGTTTCATCGTCGACAGGGTAGGACGGTAGGATTCTTCTTGCACGATAGTCACAATCTCGTCATCATTTAGCATTTGACATCCATAGTCTTTTGCATCACATGCCATCCAGGTTTCTAGATATTAATAGCATTCTTGAATTCCTGGGATCGATTGGACAAAGTTAGTAATCTTATCCCTGTAGTTGTCATTATAGTCTTTTACACCTTTTAAATTGACAAAAAAACTGATTCCGATATTTGACGCTCCGGATAATTGACGTTCTACTGTAATCTTAAAATATTTTATCATATTTCACTAATTTTAATATATGCGGTACTACAATTTTCCGTTTGTATCGAGCGGGAAACATAATTTGTTCCCGTACTCACGAAGTAAGTCTTACCATCTTCTTTATTGCATCGACTTTAAATCTATAGTAGTAAATAATAATAGGCTATAATTCTATCGTTATTTTTAATAGTATAGTGCATTTTATTTGTAATATTTCAATTTCTCCTAATAATATTCCTTCCTTTCCCTATGACTCAGTAGTATAGGCAAACTGCAGGTGAAGGTTGGCTGGCCCTAAAACTTTGTTTAAACCTGCAATATTGGTACCTAAGGCCAGTAGTTTGCTACTGTACTACTGTGGCTAATATTTCCTACTATCTTGACTAGTTACAGTTAGGTTTTATAGCTATTTGTATATATATATATATATATATATATATATATATATATATATATATATATATATATAATCCAATATAAAAAATTCAATATATAATTATATACATATAAACACACATATATATATATAAATTTATACATGTATATACATATACACAAATATATAAACGAAAATATAAAAATAAACATATAGTTATATACCTAAGATAACTAAAATTAGGAAGAAGGCACAGTAGTATAATGACAAACTCCTGGCCTTAGGAACCAGGATTGCAGGTTTAAACAAGTTTTGCAGCCAGCCAACCTTCACCTGTAATTTGTCATACTATGTACCAACAGGAAAGGAAAGAATTATATATGTAGAATTTAAATATTAAAAAAATCATTAAACTAAATAACATATGAACAAAAACATATGAACAAAAACATAACCTACTAATTCGGAGTGTAAACGATGGCCAAGAGTGCATCAACAAGTAACGTGTTCCCGCCAAATACGAGGGGTGAGAGCATAACCGCATAAAATTAATTGCGATACGATATTAAGAAAATTATATATATATATATATATATATATATATACTTTTAAAAAATCATAAAAATAATAATCATATAAAAAATTAGTGTAAAATATAAAAGAAACTCAAAATATATATATTAAAAAAATTTAATAAGCATCTGGCGCCATCTATTTAATAATTGTAGAATAAATTAGATATTGTATAAATTTAAAAAATCATTACAAAACATAATAACAGTAAATAATTACTGTAATACAAATTGTGTGTATCATTAAAAACTATTATAAATATAATTACAAAGAAAATTAGCAGGATATCTATGTTCAATACAGTGATTAAAATTTTTTTTTAAGATTTAAAAAAATATTAGTTTTATCGCTAACTAATACATTATTGCGATAAATATAGTTAAAAATAATATTTCTATATATAGATATTGATAAATTAGAATTCCAGTAAGGCACTTTGATGATATTAAAATTAAAGGCATCTCTTTTATCATAAATATTACTGTGTAGTTTCAAATCCTTAATATACAGTGTTACATCTAGGTAATTTGTTTTGATTGGATTATTATTAATTTTAACTACGTTTAAGTAAGACGGATAAAAATTAATAATGGGATTTAAATTATCATTTTTACCAAAAATAATTATATAAATCATCAATATATCTAAAAATGTAGTAGTCATTATTAATAATATAATTATATTCATAAAACTGCAAATAAAGATTAGCCAAACTATTACTAGCTGGGCCCCCTTGTGGGAGTCCTTTCTCTTGTTTATATAAAGAACCATTAAAATTGATGTAATTTTCTTTTAAGACAAAATCTATTAGAGTTTTAAATTTGTTAAAATTAATATTAAGGTTATACATACTGTGGTTTTCTAAAATTACTTTAATATATATATATATAGGTTTCAAAAAAGTTAAATGGAAGTTGAATTAAACTACTTTGCAAACCCGTTAAAGATAAGAGTCCACCTTTTTTCCAAAAATTCCTGAGATTCTGTACAGTCAGACTTTTTATATCGAAAATTATTTAAAATACAATGAAAATTTTGAAGAATTCGTCATTTTCAGTGTTTTATATCAAATTAATATCAAATTCATCAATGAGATGTTCGAAATATCAAGGATAACAGAAAAAAATGACGTTTTTTTTATGACAATAAGCAGACAAGGCAATTTTTTTAATTGCCTCAAATTCAAATGAAGGGCTACTAAAATGCCTTGAGGAAGCCATGGGTAGAAGACCCCTATTTTAGACGATATTTGTAAAAATGAATCCTAGTGTATTGTTTTTTTATTTAATATTTCTTTTGCTAGAATGGTAGCAAATAAAGAGAAAGTTCGGTTTTTATAGTATTTATTATATTTATTGAATTCTGTTAAGTTAAATCCGAAGAATGAAGAAGCACTATGTTAAAAATACTCTGAAGTAAGTAAAAAATGCCTTTTTTTTAAATAATGTCCTTTGTAGTTAAAATTTTTATGTGATATACATAAATTATTTTACGAATTTTTAATTAAAAACTGTTTCTTTGGTATTTGAAGTTTAGAGATTGATTTGATGGGGCACCCGTGCACAACTTTTTTTTAAAGCTAAGAAATTTGGTAATTTTCTTTGAAAATAAGATTTTCAAAGTTTGAACAGGTAATGTAGATCTCGCGTGCGTTTTCTCGAGAATCAAGGAATCAATAACATACTCTTTGAAAGAAGAACAATTTAGAAGGGCATTTCTCTTACATTTTCTAGAAAGATTCTTTCTTTACTGACTTAGCCTAGTAGCAAATTTGCCGCTTACAACTCAATATGATATAGTATTGGATTCAAACGAATACCATGTATTTTCGTCTTCTGTGCATTGAAAAATTTTGTTTAGTATTTAGTTTTTTGGGGAAAACTTTGTTTACTTTTCAAATGCTCTTACGTCTTGAGGATCCTATGGTATTACTTGTATCGATACTTACGTATTATCGCAACCTATTGACGACATCATATGAAACGAAGTACATAATTGCCAATTCAGCGCTTACGACACATGGGAAATCGAGTTTGCCAACTTGGCGAGTTATTAATAGAGTTGGTGATTATTGCGATGGTACGTAAGTACCCTTGTATCAAGTTGGAATGCTTTTACACTGCATTACGGTTTAAAAACCGTCTCACCCGTCAACTTTTGCTCACCTGTGTATAAGCTCAAATGTGTCATCCGTGTCGCTTAATTCTGTAATTCAAAAATAAAAATGCCTGCTTTTCTGAGGATTTATTGATTTAGTTCTAAGTTAATTAAAAAAAGAACAATTTTGTTTCAATTTCTATTAATACAATTGCTTGTTTTCTACTTTATTTCATTGTTTAAGTTCTTAATAAAAATTAGTTTTTTAAGTATGAACCTTGAGAATAAAGTTCGGTATAAGTTCTAATGATGTTCTGAATGAAATTTTAGAAAGGGTAACAATACAATTCCCTTGAATCAAATATGTTACTGGGTACGTTCTATGTGGACCTTAGCCAACAAAAAGATTTCACTTATAGACTAACCTGCTCTTCTGATCATGCACCTTGTAAATTCCTTGTCTGCTTGAACTTATTCTGTTGGAGGCGGCCTGTTATTCTCTTCTTTTGCATGTGTTTTTTAGACCAGAAAAAATTTCCACAATTGTTTCTGTGGCAAAAATAATAAGAAAGTATTGCTGAGACACACACACACATTCTGCTGGTCCCTTCTCAAATATCCTATTGAACTTGAGCAGAAAAGTTGCACATTTCACATCATTTGTATTACTCAGTAAGGTGTGTCTACCTTGAATTTACATACTTTTCTAGCCACTCTTTCTTGTGTTGCATATTAAAAATGTTTGTATTTTAGCGTGATATGGTTACACTTCCTCGTCTTCATATACTCCATATAATATCACCATGATACAAATTAAATAATTCCGCTTATTGATGAGCTGAATCCTTAACTTTGCATTTTATTAAAATGGACAGGATTTTATTTAGTTAAAATCTCGTACTTAACTGCACAAAAAGAATACATTTTTAAATATTTCTGTTAATGACGAAATTAATTTTATGCAATTTCAATTTGTTTGTTCTTGTAATTGAAATTCTGTATATGAAATTCTATAATTCAAATAATGGACAATTAAAAATATACCTGACAATATAAATAGAAATCATAGATAAAATTATCGAAAGAATATCAATTCAAATTTATTATCAATAGAACTCTCTCATTACAATCTTTAAAATTTTATTGTTTTCTTGAATCTTATAGATAAATATAATCTCTATACATTTTTTAACTTATCCTTTTTGTTTGCTTTAGTTCTTCGGTTTCGTGGGTGCCATTCTGTACGCTGCAGATTGCTACACCAAATACAAATCCTGGAAAGACGGCGTGCCAGCTCAAGGCGAGAAACCCGTCACACCTAGCTACGCCGCGTATTGAAAGCATCGAACCACCAAAGGTATACTCTCGCTTGGTTATATCAATATTGTAGTTAAATAACTCAGTGTTACAAATTCTATCTTAATCGACATTATACATTCGTTAAACGTAATAGCTTTATTTGTAATTTTTTTAATTATAAACTAATAGTAGAGCAAACAGTGTGATAAAGAATTTAAAAAAAAAACAGACATCTGATGCCAATGCCAAAAAGGTGTGTTAAAATTATCCGTTATTGCACGGAATTTTAATTTAATTTCTTATCAAATAATTTAATTAAAATGTGTTCAGAAGAAAATACTTGAAAACTATCAGATTTTAGTCGACAAGCGACGCTATGGAGAGCGCATAAGCAGGGACGTTTTAAGACTCTTTGAGTCCCTGGACCCAGATAAGATTTTTTGAGTCCCTGGGCCCCCACGCGAAAGTTAGTTCTACTAAAGCTCTTTAAAAATAGACAGTATACAGCAGGGATGACGAACCCTTATGGATGAACGTACCATTTTTTTTCTAAAGAAGTGTTTAATGAGGTATAGACGGGCCGTCAAATAAATTTGACTTGTGCTTATTGGGAAAATAATAAAACAAAGTACTAACAACTCAAAACTCTACGAAAAAATACTTTTTTCACTGTATAATTGTAAATATTTTAGTTATATGTGTCATTCAAATTATAAAGTAACAATTCGTGTGACTTCTAATGTTGCAGATTGGATGATAAATTACTTATGTTATGTTTATAAGTAATTATAAGATGTTACTTTTAGTAAAATGCATGCTGAATTGGAGTTATCTGCCAAATGGTCTCCAAGCAATTAATTAGTTTTGCTGCGGTTCACTTTTCTGACAAGAGAATTTGTGATTCGTTTCAAAATGCCATTTTACCGACTATATAATACATACCACTGTTCCAGAACATAAAACACACTCAGCTTTGTCGCCTTTACTAAAAATGCCATATTTCTAGTTTCACCAAGTTTGGGATTCTCTGTTACACTTACTATCTTGCACTCTTTGTTCTTTTGCTGAACTAGCCATGTTAAATAACAGTTAAAAATTGTAAATATAACACAAATAAACTTTAAAATACAATTGTGTCGACCAAATTGACTCTGTTATGCGTTGACCAATTTTACATCATAAGCAATTGTAGTTTACGACATAACTAAGATAAGACAATAACAAACGAGAATGCTTCCCGCCACCTCGCAAGCGATCACTCGAATTTGTTCGTGATAATTCAAAGTGAACTTTGTTATTTTGAAATAAAATGCAAACTATTTTGAACGCTGATGTTCCTAAAATATTTTGTGTCGTGTGCCATTGATGGCACGCGTGTCACTGGTTCGCCATTCCTGGTATACAGCATGCACTCTCATATACTCATTCAAACGGTAATTTGAAACAAATAATTGAGAACGGCTCACTATGTCAAAAATCTAGACGCAAATCGGCTCGACCAGTAGCCGCAGTTCAATTAAATGAGTTGAATGATTAATTATGGTATGAGGTCTAGACCTAGACATGGGCAACGGTCATCACATAATAATACAACCTATCTACTTTTGTCAGTTGGCATGTAGTCTGAAATTCGAAGAATATGTATAGGAATAATATTTGACCATTAAAATTATCCAGATCATGATCTTATCAAGACAGAGTCGAGAACGAAACGAGGCTCCCCACCGAGGATGAAGCCCTGGGTCTGGGCACAGTTGGTCATGCCTCAAATTATCCCTGCGCGTAGGATCAGCTGCATAACGATTGAAAAAAAAACATTCCATTGCTACTTCTGACAGTAGCAGAATCATTAGAAGTGAACAG
The DNA here is from genome assembly GCA_019973935.1 of Trichonephila clavipes. NCBI lineage: Eukaryota > Metazoa > Arthropoda > Arachnida > Araneae > Nephilidae > Trichonephila > Trichonephila clavipes. The sequence goes on from BMAU01006585.1 coordinate 387,188, forward strand.
CGGAACCCAAGAGAATTCAAAGATTAGTCTAGGATTATTGTACCCGAACTCTAACATTTTTTAATGAGTAAAAGTTGAATAATCTTTAATACAGCTTGTATACTGTAAAATCGTGGCAATACTCACATTTCAGAAACAATTCCAAAGAATTTTAAGATTAATTTTTATTTACGCCTTTCTTTTCTCAAACTGTGTCCTCTTCTCTGTGTTTCATTCACATGTTCTCAATTTGTAATTACTTTGTTCTTTTAATTCTTTTCTTATTTATTTGATTTTTCTTTCTTTTGTTATTAAAAATTGCCTGAATTTTAAAAATATTGTTGGATATTACTTGTTAATCTTGATCTTAAGTCCTTTCTTAAATTTAAGCATTTTCTATGCGTAAGAAAGGAGCAAATTTTATTACCCATTATGTCAAATTTATTATGACTTCTGATGCGTATGCCCAAATAATGTATGTTATGTATACGTGATTTACTCATTTGCCGTTTCTCTTGAAGAGAAACTGAAATCAAAGAATCAATTATAACTGATGGCGCCACGTCATCCTTAAACATCTACGGAAAAGCCCTGAATAAAAGGAGACCGATAGATGGGAACAGGCCTCCGTAATTGTGAACGATTTTATATATTTTTCGAGATGGGTATTGTGGGAGCTTAGAATTAATACATTAAAATATCATTTCCTGATACTTTGTGTGAAAACCATTGAAAAGCTATCTGGAATAGTGAACTATACTTTGTGAAAAATGATCCTAATGTTAATAAGTACTTAATTAAATATCAAATAAATCAAAACATTAAAAATACAATATTCTCATATAGCATGCGCTCGCGAAAAGTTTAAGAAAAAGTTGCAACATATATATATATATATGAGACATTTTATTAATTCAAATAAAAATACACTAATTACGCATACATTCATTTTAATTATTTACTCAAACGCGCGCGCGCGCGCGGAGTATTTTCCCATTGAATGATTGTTTTGTCAATATATCATTTTCTGATACATCGGACATTTCGGAGCAAAAAAATATCCTTCATACTGAATTTTATGGTAAGTACTGCAGCTAAAATATCAACATTTAATCTTATTTCTCACTTTTCCAAAAATCATTTCCAACTGAAAACACTTTTTCAACTTCTGCATTAGTGCCAGGGAAGCACAACATAAATTCAACAAGAATAACTAAATTATTATATGGAAAGTGTTCATTTTTGAAGTGGTTAAGTATTTCCACCCATCTCTTCTCTCAGGTTCAGCATACACACATTTAGTCTTCTAGTTTCTTCAAACAGACAATTGCATCGATTTTAATATCGGGTATTCATTTCGATAAAAACTCAACACAGTTTTCTATATCAGCCCTATTTACTTGCAATGAAGTCAAAAAATACCATTGAAAACTGTTATTTTCTGTGATATTTGTTTCAGACCATTCTTCGATACTTTGGAAACATGTTTGGTTCATTTCTGAATAAAGATTAATAAATAAGTTTTTTTAAATATTGAAAAGGAGGACAAGTAGGAGGATACTTTTCGAATAAGGACAGAACCTATAAAAGAAGGACGGTTGGTCACCTTAATATCGTATAGTTATTAGTGATTTTGAACATATGTGTGAACACACACAGAAATTACATTATTTGTACATATGCATGCAGTATTATTCGGATAGTAAAAAGCATAGTTGAGTGATTATATAAAGATAGAAAAATATGTTTTTTAATATTCTTCTTCAATAGGAATATTTTCATTTAGGAAGGACATGGTTTTCAGAATATTATAGGTCAGAATCATAGGTATTTCCAGAATCATTAGGTATATGTGAGCATATACCTAACTTTGGAGCCCAATATGTTTATTTTAAGAGCAGATTTAAAATCTTCATTTACACATTTTACTATGCTACCTTTCATCACAGATTTAAGCTCCCATTGTACACATTTTGCACAGATGCAAATTTTATCATCTAAAATATTATTTTCCTTAAAAATTGTAGAGTATATAGAAATATCTTTTTTTAAAAAAAAAAAAGGTTTAATATGCTCTAAGATTAAATGCAAGTGTTAAGCACAGAATTCTGAATTTAACATATATAAACATATATTAATTATTTTTTTAACTTAATATATTGAACAACAAAACATGCTATATAACATTCTTACATTGGATATGTTTCAGAAATTAAGAAAATGTTATTTAAAACATTTTCATTTTAATATTTCAGCATACTCGTATAATGAACGATTTAAAAAAAAAACCTCTTTATATATATTTTGTAATCTCTATTGAAATATTGTTATATATAAAACAGCAAATGTTGCGACTAAAGTCTGTGTTGGTCACACAGCAGAAAGATCTTTTATCTCAATACAGTGATCGCGTATGAGAATTTATATTCAGAATAATTTTGTATCAGGTATTATTTTATTTGAGTGAAATGACATCTTTGTTTTGTTTTTATACGGTTTGATAAATTCTGACTAAAATAGAACAGGATGCAACAAAATTGTTGGTACGTTTATTTCGCCGAATGCGTTTGATAATTTTTAACGAATACATTTCACATTTCGATAAATGCAATGAGATTTCTAAGTCATCATCATCATCCTCTTCGAATGCAGCTGCAATTAAGTGTTGCCACATACTGATTCCAAATTATCATCGATTACGATGCTATTAACAAAGCCTGAAAATTAAATTTAGTGTTAACATATAATTTCGTCTAATTTTTCACCTGAATAAAATACTTATAATCAAATTTGCAAAATATTATGTGTAATGCGCTTTTTAATAAAACTAAATACGACAGTTTTTCGAGTTTTGATAATTCAGCTATCACTACTTTTTCATTTATTATTTTTAACTTTTTAAAATAAATATCTGTCTTTAATGAAAATCATTCTTAATGAAAATCTTCATACTTCATTTACTGATTCATGATTATTTAAATGAAGATCGTAGAATCATATATTTATATGATTTCATCACTTCAGTTCTATTCTATTTTTATTCTGTTAGAATATTTTTTTAAGCCAAAGATAAAAAAAAAAGAGAGAAATTTATTAATATTTCTCATCAAAGCAAATATTTTCTATTGGAGAAAGGTAGTTTTTTTTTCAGTATGTTATACAAGAACTCATATGGATATATCCTGATGAATAATATTACTATTCTTAAGACGATTTTAAGCCTAGAATGCAATGAAAAGCAAAGAGACATAAGAAATTTAACAATTTTTTTAATATAAATGGCTGTATTTCGAACAATTTCTTACTGTAAAATGTAGTAACAATTTTTTAGCTCTTGAAAGTTTTGGTAAAAAGCTCTAGTAGAAAGTTAATTTTTTTTAAGAAAAGGATGTTTCTTAAGTATAGATAGATACCTTATTTTTTATATGTTTGGAAAAGATTATGAAAAATAGCATTTTTTTATTGCAAATACATTCATATTTCTACCGCAGTATTTAAAGGCTAATTTCAGTTTAAAACGATATTTAATCCATACTCATTGCTCATGGTTGAAAGAGTACCTTCAAAAGCGTGTGTGCGCGCGTGTGTAAAATGAGCGATAGTGAATAATATTTAAACACTCGCTTTCAGACACACACCATTTTAACACGTAAATAAAAGAGTTTTTCGTAAACTTTTATTTCAGAGAACAATTGCTGAATAATACCGTACATGAGTAACGCAAAACGTGTTGTCTTTTATTTTTATAGTCGTCACTATAAAATCAAAGCATCTTATTTCTAAATCAAGAGAATTTTTAGACTTTGTTGATTATCTCTAGAACCACAGAGCATATTTTAATGAAATTCGGTATGTCTATAGGGCTGTTATAACACAAACAAATAACCACTCAATAGTTAAATACATATGCACAGATGCATGATCGTGCGTAACACTCATTGAAGTCAGAAGGTATAAAACAGTAATTGCAGAATACAGCAAAAGATAATAGTTAGTAGGGGATATGGTCCTCTCTTTCATATAATCAGGTTTACACCGTGATTTTATATCGTAAATACCGGAATTTACGAGTTCTTGGGGCAATTAATCCCATTCGTTCAGCAACTCTTTTGGATGGTTCTCAGAAGGAAGTTGCAATACCCCTATCCAGAACGTCCCAGGCATGCTTTATACGGATGAGGTCAGGAGATCTAAGGGGTCAATCCATTCGGCGAATATCCTCACTTACCAGAAATCGTCAACCAGATGAGCACTATGTGCCTCGCGTTTTCATTCATTAAAATAAAATCAGGGCCAAATGCACTCGTGAAAAGCTAACATATGGCTCTAAGATTTCATCAAAATTCCTCTTTCAAAAACATAGAGAAATACTGCGAGAATATATGGAGACAACCAGGGACCCGCTACCTACCCACCTATGTCCGAGAAATCGACCATTACGGTAGCGAAGGCTTGATGGTCAGGGCAAACATTACGTTGGATGGCCGCACACACCACTATGTTCTTGCAAATCTGTCCAATAGTTCTAGAGATAATCGACAAAATCTAAAAATTCTCGTAATTTTGAAAGCTAGTGTATTATATTCGCCCCCATCTTGTGTATTTTTCACAATTTTTAGCTATCCACTTATAAATGTTTTGGAGGTGCACGGGATAATCAACCTAAAAATATATTTGTATGTAAAATTCTGAATAAATTTAATTGTTAATTATCTTCTTATGTTTGTTTACAACTTTATCTTTCAGGTTGCTGATGTCGAAGAACTTCAGCAGCAACACCTACTTCCCCAAGTAATTTGGAAGGAGATAAAAAATATTGCAAATAAAAAGCATAGAAGCTGAGTGCATGTTACAATAACGTGCTCATCGTATAAAAGTTAAGTAACTTCCTCTCAAAATAAAAAGGATAATATCTTATGAGGATAATACTTAGAATGAGATGTTAATCAGCAAAAAAAGAACGTTCACAGTGTGTTGCGTTGCAGAAGATTGCATGAACAAGCTTTATGTGTTGTGTAGGATATTGTGTATCCCAACCTTCGATTCTGTTGCAATCGTGTTCGAAAAAAAATGTGATTCTCGCGGCAGAGGTCAGCTTTAGTAGAAATTTAGCCATATTTTCAAGCGAGTTATATTGTTTAGTACCATGCTGCCATCTAATAGGTTTAGAATGAACTATATTTTCAAAGGACCATTGCATGTGTAAATGGATATGGGTCCTTTTACTATAGCAACAGTTGAAAAATAAAATGTCGAAAAAATAATATTAGAAGCAAGTTTGCTGATGAATACCAAATATTATTTAGGCCATGAATTTGTTTTCTTTTTCAAACGTAAAATTTTATTCTTCACGTTCGCTAGCAGGATACGCACTGCAAGAAGTTACGAAAAGATGTTATTTAATTGCTGACGAATTAATGATTGTTTACTTTTATGGAGCACCAGCAAAAGTAGAACTCTGATTCGAATCACGAAACAAAAAGAATACATTTTGAGATAAAACTCATGTGTAAAGGCATTTGCGACTGTAAACTTCTTTCCAGAAAGAAAAAAAAATGGTATCTCATTAACCAGTGTATAAACCAAGAGCACATTTATTGTAACAGATGTATTTAGGAGAAAAAAACTTGTCGTAGAATCTCTAAGAATTCATATATATATATATATATATATATATATATATATATCTATAACATTCTTTTCATTTTAGATAGTGTTGAAAATGTTATCATAGAACAAATGCTTCTATTGAAAAGAAGAACATAAATAATTTTACTTCGTATGGATTTTTTTTCATGTGTTTTCTTTATTATTTTACTGTAATATTAGGTCCCTATTTTCACGTTATTTAATTTCCAAAATTGATAGAACAACGAATTTATATTTCTGATAATAATTATTGTGTTCACTCCCCATGCCTATTAGCTTGAGGAGGAAAAATATAGAAATTCTGATAAATAAAAAATGTATAAATAACTTTACAGATGGTGGAAAAAGATTTTAAGGTAATTGTGAATATTCACAGCTCAAATATCTGTCAAAATGTGAAGTCTGTGTTTCTACATTTGATTTCTTTGCACATTTATTTTTGTATTTTTTTATTCAGAACTAGAAGCATTTGTTTCTGTAAAAATATTGTGCCATCGTTTGTGAAAATTATGACAGTAAATACTAATTGTAATGATATTGGTATCCATGTTTTATGAATATTGAATATTTATGGAATAATTTTTTTCAGTGATTCTATTAAAATCATAATTTTAAATTAAATATTTGTTCTAACTTGTTAGCTAATAAATTAATCAGAACATGTAAATTTACAATAAAATTTAATCGATCACAATTAATTTATTAAGATCAAGCCACTGATTTTCGTTTTAATTTTGTTTGGTATATTTTGATAACAATAAATCTTTTTTAAAGTATTGTTTTGATAATTATTTTTAAAGATTCTAGGCTATGATAGCCTGATTTTTAACAGGATTATATTTATTGCAAAAATATATTGAAATATATTTCGTTAAATTGCTGAAACTGCTATTCAAAATTATAAAAGATTTACCATGTTTAACATCAAAAATAAAATATTTTAATTTCAAAAATTAGAATGTTTAAAAAATTTAGCTATTTTACTTTTTAAAAAACTCTTCTAATTTTTCAAGTATATATATGCAATCACAGTAATCATACTTTTTTTAAAATTTATAAATCAATTGAAGCATAAATACAAAAGTTGAAAATATTCTCAATTTCCAACAAAGAATTACTGGATCTGAATCAACAATGTTAAGATGAAATAAAGATCGAAATATATTTATGTATTTAATTGAAAGTATTTAGGGACCATGTATTTATAGTGTTTAATGAACTCATAATGTATCAAAAATGTATGTAATTGTAAATATATTTGCATTTAATACCTACATTTAGTTCTAATTAATCATATAAAATAAATAATTGAAAAATGACATGTAATGGTGGTGATTATAATTGTTACTTAGTTTTACTGTCATTTTATAATTTTTTGTTTAAAATATTGTAAAAAAATCTCTTAGAATTCATATTAAAGGAATGTAATACATTTTTTTTGACAATCAGTTTTATCAATATATGCTCAATGAATACAGAATTTATAAATGCTACTAAGAATATCTGTAAGATAATAATAGAATATTTCTTTAACATCATTAACAATAATTGTGCTTATTTTACAGTGTGATTGTAATAAATTAGCATTCTGATTCTTATTAACTTTATTCTTTCAGATATATTTTTTAAACAAAAACAATTAACACATATAACAATAACACACACATATTTTATTATTTCATAGATTTAAATTCATTTGAATTAATAAGCATGTATATTACTGTGGCAAGATACCACTTCTTAAATTTAAATTAAAATATCTAGATTATGTATGTGAAAAAATGGAATGAACATAACTGAACAAATTAGAACATTTAAGAAGTGTTAAGCACTACTCAGATATTAAATAACATTGTGAATGATAATATTGAAATTGCCATTTTTGATAAAATTACAGTAAATAAGAAACATCTTTTTTTCATATTTGCAGTTGTTTGTAAAACAAAATCTTTTTTCAAAATCAAAAGTTTTTTAAATGTAATGTTTAAAACCTAAATTTAAAAATGTTATTTTTTTGCACAAAGTTTAAGTTTTGAATATTTTGTATTGCAGTATGTGAATATTTATTTAGAAAATTTTAAAAATAAAACATATAATTAGCACTAACATAAATAAATTGCAATAGATTCATTATTTTTTGAAAATGGAATTTCACTTATGCCCATTTATGAAGAAAAAAATTAAACAAGAAATATTTTAGGACAAAACTAATCAATGCACAAAAAAGTTTTAAATATTTCAAAAATTTTACGATTTTTCAAAATTTAAAATGTTGCATAATTTACATCCATATTTATAAATTTATACTAGAAATGGATTTCTGCAAAAATGATACGATTCTTTTTTAAAAACGTCAAACGATATTTTCGTGTTCTATTAGCTTTCAAATTATTATAAAATAGTTCCATTCCGCCATTTAAATGATCAGTATTAACGTGCACAATTCGAATTCTAAGCAATTTTTAAAAATTATTAATAATAATTTTATTTGTGTAAAATGATCATTACAGCATATTTTTTTTAGCTGTTATCTATATTTGATATAAAACCGACAAATAAATATTAGGAAAAATTCTCACCACGATCAAAGATAAAATGAAAACCTTGTTGTTTTAACTACATTTTCAATTCGTAATATATTTCAAATTATTTAAAAGAACTTAGTCTTTTCTTGCATACATCGAATTCTGAGTAGTCCATAATGATAAATATACACACCTATTGATATAGGAAAATACAATTATTCCCTCCTAGTTGTTTAAAGCCTTCTTTAGATATGATATCTTGTACTATTAGAGTTATATTATTGGTGCTTTTGGAATGGTAAAAAGAAGTGCGTGACGCAATAAAGAAAGGAATACAAAAGTGAGAATAGTGGCAATAAACAATCATTTATGCTTCAAAGATGTGTAATTATATGAATAAATTATTTTTTGTCTTTATATTTAGACAATGTAAATTTTAAGAATGGAATTCTCTTTGTACAGCAGTAATGAGCCTGCTAGAAATTTTACATTACGTGTGTTATATTCAAAAATTTTAAATGAATGTTTATCTGTGTTATATTTGTTACATATCTCTGTCGATAAGCCTTTTATAAGTCTTCCAGTCTGTTTTCTCCAATCGGTTTTACTTCGATTTGAGCAATAATAATGCTCCTTTTAGCATCAGAATGTAGTGGGAAAACTAAACTTATGTATGTAAGCATATATACCATACCTATAATACACGCTTTTAGTACATTTTGAAGTTTACGATTTTTTTTATAAAATGATTTTATTACATGTTAGAAAGATATTTACGTATAAAAATTAGCTTCTAATCTAATAACTTGTTTGTAAAAGATTTCACTGTGAAAATTACTGAAGATTCAAGTATAAAAATTACTGCCAGTATTTTTTTACAAATTTTAAATTATTTCATCCTATTTATTTGCTAACTAATTAGTCAAATTGACAAATAATATAGATATATATTCATTTTTACGCGGTTCATTAAAAATATTTACGCATACAACATCGTGATTACTGAAAACTTTTTATTCTTCATTCTTGGGCCTTTTTTTAATGTTTTACGAAGTTTTAACAAATTAACCTAAGATAAACTTTCTTTCAAAGTTTTTTTAAACATGTTGAAATTTTCAAAATAATTTCCTTCTTTTGTTTTTCAATAATTTTTAAATTAATATTTTCCATTTTTAAATGGATATTTTAATGTTTTTGAATTTATTGAAAAAAAACATACACAATCTGAATTATAATTTAAATTTGGAATGTTAAATTCGCGTTTTATTTTCGCTAAAAATTCATCTAAAAAGTAATAGAATAATTGTTTAAACTATAAGTAACGTTTTAATCATTCGATTATAAAATACTCAGCATGGTTTTTAAGATGTGAATCTTCCATGAAATTATAGAACCAATTCGATTATACAATCAACAGAAGCATAATTTTAAATTTATCAAATTGTTTAAAAAGATATTTTAATAATTTTTACAATATAAATAATTTATTTATATAACTATTTATTTTAAATACATATAAATAAACCATCAGAAACTTAACATTGATTTGTTATTTAAATCTATTTTCAAGTAGTGTTTTTTTAAAGTTCGAATTTTGAAAATTGAATATAAGTTTGGTTAGACAATGATTACTTAATTTTTACGAAACAAAATTACTTCAGCAATATATGTAATGAACCAACAATTTTACGAACATTTATTTTAATTAGAATTCGAAAAAGAATACACTTCAGAAGAAAAAAAACTTTTTTTATTCATTTCAGATTGATGTAACAATTTTAAAATTATTTTTCAGAAGATTTAGAATTCCGAAGGCCATGAAGTATTATACGTAAATATCTCTGCCGACAAATTCTTAAAAAAGGCTTAATAACAACTAAGTCATTAAATTTTTTTTAATTTTTCATTGATAGCTAATAATATTACGTTTAATACATTTATACGTTAGCTAATGTAGAATATTTATTTTATTGGCTTCATGAAGTTCTGACAAGCCAAAAAGTACATGAAAATAAGATAATATCTATAAACTCATTAGTTTTTCATATTTGAGTATCTCATATAATCATTATGAGTGGCAATAATCTGTAAATAGTGTTATTTATAAATGCAAAATGCTTAAGAATTTTAGCTAAGACTAAAACAATAGTCTTCTAGATGGAACAGCGTTGAGATGTGACGAGCATCAAATTATCGTTTAAAAAAACTTAAGCAATGAGAAATTTACCTAATTAAAAATATATTAATTTAACCAAATTTGCCGAATTTGATTAAATTATTGTTCATTTTTAGTTTTATAGAATTATAACGCAGAATGAGTCAGAACAAAATGGATGATGAAAATCGTTTGGCTTTTCAGTCGCATCGATAAAAATGATTTTATCGTAATTGAAAATATTAAAAGAATTTTTCTTAAAGAAACAAATGTTTTATTTGCTTTCCTTGTTCAATTTAAGGTCTTTTTTCAATATCAATAAAATATTACTCAAATATAATTTTAAAACTACTAAAAACAACTGTGGATTTTTTCCCCCAAAATGATTTGAATAACATATGGCTAATCATAAAAAATATGTGTACATCAAACTAATTCAATCATATTGTTTCAATGGTTTGCTGTGTGAGATAATCATGTTTATTGTCACTTTTAAGTTAAGTTTTATGTGTAAATACTGTGTGAGCTGTAATATATTATATGAATATAGTGTGTCAGTAACAATTTTAGTTTTATTGTAAATGAGCATGGTGATGAATATGCAAAACTTAAAACTGAACATTTTCATAAATTGATCCATTTACTGGAATAAGATCTTTTATGATTTATATTTTAATTAAAAATTCTTTAATATAACTATAATAAGAAAAAAAAGGCTTTGATTCCTATTAAATGTAAAATGCAACACTAAAGTAAGGTGAAAATTATTTTAAAAAAATATTTTATCTCTCTACATATAATAATTTCAATACATAAATTTTTAAAATGTATCTGTGTTAGAAAAAATGGCTCTACGTATATTAACATCTTTCTTTTATCATACGATTTAAAATATATTTAATAAATACTTCTTGATATTAGAGTAAGTACATGTGAAACAATTATAGAGTAAAATTTTGAAATGTGATAAAATATTGTATTGGTTATTTTTACCATTAACTTAAATTTCCTATATTTTCTCAATGATTCCAAACACGTGTTATAATGAGTAGACAGTTGGAAATTTAAATTTTCTTTTTTCCTCAAAAATTCAACTGGTAATAGTTTTTTTCCCTCTAAATCTTATAAATTATGAATTTAAAAAACTAGAAGGGGGTACGCCTGTCCCCCTTAATGGTGGACCAACCCCCATTGTACAAATTATACAACTGTTCATATTCTTTGCCCAAATAGTAAAATTAATTTGTATGCGTTATGTAGTTCTAAGGTTATTCATAGACAAGAATAAATTTCTTTTAAAATTATACTGGCGCCATCTGTGGCAGCTAATCTTAACTTCACAAAAAAAAGTATTAACTTTTTTTATATAAAGAAAGAGAGATATTTCTAGACTTCATAGAACATACTTCAAAAATATGTGTAATAAGTTTTTAAAATTTTAATTAAATCATATTATTTTTATGAAACATTTAATGGAATTTCGCTAAAAATATATACTAACAATAATGCTATGACATTTAATTGGATTCTAAGATTAATTATTATTTTTATTACTTGAGAAAAAAAAACTATACATAAAACAACAACAAAAATTTATTATTTCACTTTCTTGCTTTATTTAATTCATCTAATATTTTTATGTGACAGAATCTGTTTTAAATTTTGCATATGCATCGTAATCTAGAAGTCATTCCTTGAGCTCGCAATCAATCAAACATTCCCACCAATACCATGCAAAGTTACTACTAATGTATTTACTGTTAAAATAAAAAAAAAAGAACTGTACAATATGTGTTATTTTATTTGAATGTTTTGTGTAACTTCGCTATTCGTGTGATCGCTAATATAAATATGTCTTGCTGTTGCAAATAATGTTGATATAGATGATATTGAAAGTAAACTATGTGATGATATTTTATCCTTGCTGTCCTTAATGAAAAGATGAGCATCAAGATATTTCCCAGAAACAAAAATCCAGAAGATATCACTCACTGTTAGATTTAAATGTATAAATCGATATTATTATCAGTAAATTCTTAAATAAATGGAAATTCATATTATACTGCTTTGTTTCTTTCATTTACATATTGTGAAGTTTGCTTATTATTGTGGTTTTAGTATCCTAATGTGCCACCAGGTGTCACTACTGCAGCCATAGGCTTCTAATATTTGTCGCGCGTGTTGTTTAACATTGTATTATATATATACAGTGGGTGATCGGTTAACGAACATAATCCGTTTCAAGACTATGTTCGCTATCCAAATTGTTCGTTAACCGATCATCGATTCACCATAGACTTCTATGTGAAATCGATTAATTCGTTTTGGAGACCCTAAAAATTAAATTTTAAAAAATGTATAATTTCTTAGTAAGTTTTTAAAAAAATTATGCATACATATAGTCTTGCATATTAATCAGTCCTTTTCATGTTTTGCTTATGGGGCGTTGAAGAACATGTCCGATGTCGATTGCTTTTCTCTCTTTTTCAAGATTTTCCGGAAGTAATTAATAGCATTGTCGTTGTACAGATCCCCAACCCTACTGATATCAGCTTGGTTTGGGTGCCATTCTAAGACCATTGCTCTGACATTCATCCACTTTTTCAAAAGATCTTTAATGGCAGATGTCGGCATTGGTCCTCTTTCGTCTTCCTCTTGTTCAGAAGAAGACTGATTGATTGATTGATTGAATATTAATGTCGCACTGTTCAGCTACACGAGGGCTTTTGGCGACGGACCACGTAATTTTGAACCATGGTCAAGTGACGTGGACGACATCTGAGCTGGCACTCTCTCTCCTAACTACCACACCACACCAAAGGGAGGACGTTTCAGCTCTCGACAGATTTAACGTGCATCGCTGCCCTACATCGCGGGTCTTTAGTGGTACTGGGCTCGAACTCGTGACAAGGTAAGCCACGGTCCGATACCTATACCACTCGGCTACCGCGGCCACAAACAGAAGGAGACACATTTCGTTGTGTTTCTTGGTGTTCTTCATTCAAAATTTCTTGAAGTTCTTCTATCGTCAGTTCATCTGCATGTCCCATTATGAGCTCTTCTATGTCATCCTCGTTCACCTCCAATTCCAGATCTCTAGCAGTTGTCAAAATTTCATCCATAATTTAAGGGGTGTCTCCGTGAGCACCTCCGAATATGAGTTCGTTGTTCAAACACAAAAAATCTTTCTTGAAAGTGTTCGTTATCCGAATATGTGTTCGTTATCCGAACACAAAAATCTTTCGAGAAAGTGTTCGTTAACCCATCTGTTCGTTAACCGATCACCCCCTGTATATATATACCGGATTCGATATTATCCAAATTGCTAAGCTTTTTAATTTCTTAAAATGTACAACCATTTAAATGCTATTCACAAAAATATTTTACAAATGATTCAAAGCTATAATTGTTGATCTAAAGGGAGTAAAGCTTATAGATTTCTGTTATAAAAGCATATGAGGATCAGTGGCTTACACAAGGATATTTTGGGGGGTTCAAACCCTTCTCATATAGACAAACAGATTTTTAATTTTGAACATAAAAATTACGTCATGGTGCTTTCGATTAGATTTTTTAAGAATGTTACCCCCTCCCACGAAAATAGTCAATGTACACCAAAATTTTTCACTCACAAAATCTTTCAAGAGAATAGGGGTCCAGCGTCGAAAGTCCACCACTCTCGTATCATACCTCAATACGCCGCCAAACATATTATTTTGGTTTTATCAACTTCGGAAACAAAAACAGTAAAAAAATAAATGATTGAATTAATAATTAGCATTAATTAATAAAATAAATTAATAACAAATACTTAATTATATAAATTTTACGTACTATATATATAATAATAATAATTAATAAAAAAAATCAAGGGCTTTGGGGGGGGATATGGCTGTTCATATGGGGCATAGCTTATAACTGGGTGAAAGAATTCTTTATACAAATAAACTTTATTATATTTAATGAAAATGGGAAATCTCTTTCTCTACGTGAAAAAAGGGCTGAGGGGTTTTTATTACCGAATTTATACTCGATAAAAAAATGATATGCGGATGTGCTGTCTATACAGGGTGTACGAAACAGCGTCAGTGAGCAAGGGGTAAAAACGGGGGGAGGTGATCATATCAGTTCTGGGAATATAAAATAAAAATATTCCATATCATATTTGGTTAAGTGATGACAAGCATATTTTTGAAAGTGTGGTAAATTGATACCTTTCGTCACATTATTAGATACTCTGACCACAAATTTCAACAGTTCACAGTGAATTTTTTACTAACGTGATCTTACGTAGCCGTGCTATTAATTATAGTCCCAAGTCGGTCAATTAATTAGTTAAAAATAATTGGTTTGAGTCTGGATTTGAGAAAAGTATGTCACCTAATTTTGACTCTGCATAAAAATTTTTTTTACATACAACCCTAGGCAAGCTCTTCAAAAGATGTTCCATTTAGTAGATTCCAAAATGATACCACACTTGTTCTTTTCTATTAATAACAATCATAGCGAATTTGTTTATTTGCAAAACATCTTCATTTTAAAAATATTTCTGTTGATCTCAAAAACTACGTTAATTTTAACTAAACCAGGGAAGAGGTTTGCTCCACTTGTGATTGTGATTTATAGCATGGCTGTGTAAAATGATGTAAGTGAAAAAATCACTGCAAAATTGTCGAATTTGAGATCACAACAGATAATGATGTGATGGAGGGTGTCAATTTTCCACTTTTCCAAAAATATACAAGTCAT